>JAWNMW010000581.1:0-220387 GCA_035043565.1 Drosophila robusta
GAAAATACATAATCGCTAATACGGTTGTGACACAAATCTGCATACTTAATACAACCGTATGCCACTCCTTCTTGAGCGTCGACCAATTCTTTAGGTGCCAGTATTTGGTCACGACCTCTGTCGCGCAACTGCTTTAAGGAATACTTCATTCCCTCGTCTAGCAAATCGGACAGTTTTACTGTATCACCCGAACGTGTCTTGAACTTTTTTCCATCCTCACCTAGAACTACCCCAAAATGCACGTGATCGACACGATGCAAATTCGGATTGAGAATACCACAACGCTCTGCAGCTTTAAAAATTGCATTAAAGTGGGTGCTTTGGCCAGAGTCTACGACATAAATTATCCAATTAACAAGTTCTTCTTCAATTCGATATTTTATAGCTGCCATGTCAGAAGTATCGTATGTAAATCCTCCATCAGATTTTACAATTGTCAATGGTATTCCACTTTTGCTGTCATCGGGCCACATGATTTCGCGTCCGTCGTCGTGTTCCAGCAAACGCTTATTTCGCAAAAACTCAACTACTGTCAACATGCGTGACTGGTAAAAGGATTCGCCACACTCTTTGATTGTTACGTCCAATCGATCATAAATTTTCTGAAATTCTTTTCGCGAAACATCACATATAAGCTGCCAAGCTTTGATTGATTTTGGTTCACCCCTTTGTAGAGTTACAACACGGTTGTAAGCACGCTTTTTAAAATTTTCATCGTCATCAAAACTAAAATAGACATTAAACAAGTACGACAAAAAATCAGTAAAATAGTTTGAAAAATCAGCTTATTTAAAAAAATAAAAATACAAATACAATACAAAAAATTTTCAGTTGGTTCAATTTTGTGAAGATAAACGATTTTATAAAGCTAAAATATATGTCATGTCATTTATGTTATTTGAGATATCGCTTAGAAATTACTTGAGATTTGGTTGATATAACATTGTATCAAAGCTTATATTAAACATTAAACATTTTAAAAGTGGGTAATAAGGGTATATTGGTTTTGTGCACATGTATATAAAACAAGCGAAAAGAAGTATCTCCGGTCCCAAAATGTATATTCATGTGCAGTTTACTATTTAAGTAAAATTCTCAGTTTGTGGCATAAGTTTGAGAGTAAGGTACCAAGTAACCCCCGCATGAGATAATATAATAATTTTTAAGTAACCCTCACATGAGCTAACGATTGCACTAATGGTTCTGACACATCAAATTCTTCAGTTCAGCGTCCTGTTCGTAATAGTCAGCAGCGGTAACCTAATCCTTTATTATAATAAAATAATTTTTAAGTAACCCTTGCATGAGCTAAAGATTGCACTAATGGTGTAGTTCAGAACCCTGTTCGTAATAGTCAGCAGCGGTAACATAATCCTTTGCCTGTGTCACAAGAGCAGCGTTATCGTTTATGCTAAGTCGTCTTGCCGAGATAATTTTGTACCTTATGCTTAGCTTTAGTTTTAGTTTTGTATGAACAGCTTCGACGCGGGCTTAGCCGTGCCACATTAAATAGTAATAGGGCTAAGAGTATAGTAGTTCAGAGTATGAAACCATGAACATATTTGTTACAATAAAGTAAATTTAAATAATTATAAAAGTCGCAAGGAGCGCGCAAAATTCATTAGAATTGCTTAGGATAGAGGTCAAGGGATCGGAACGGTGGCCTAACCGTTAAGAGTGGCAACGCCAACAAGCGAGAGCGAACATATTTAAAAAAATAAAAATACAACCTAAAATGTTTCAGTTGGTTGAATTTTGTGAAGATAAACGATTTTATAAAGCTAAAATATATGTCATGTCATTTATATTACTTGAGATATCCCTTAGAAATTACCTGAGATTTGGTTGATATAATATTGTATCAAAGCTCATAATAAACATTGAGCTTTTTAAAAGTGGGTAAGAAGGGTATATTGGTTTTGTGCACATGTATTTAAAACAAGCGAAAAGAAGCATCTCCGGTCCCAAAATATACATTCATGTGCAGTTTACGAGCTTTACACCACGAGAGCAAAAGCTGCGTGGTGGAAAGGGCTCGCGAGCTTAGAAGGGCGGAGCCAAAAACTAGGCTCGAGACTTACGATCGAGACGTCAAAAAGCGGGGCCGTGCGCAGCGCGAGCACAAGATTAGCGCGACAAAGCGCAGAAGTATGCGAGTGGAAAAAGATCGAAGGGTGGCCGAAACTTGTGAGTTCAGCGTGAACGATAAAAGTTAGCACCGAACGTCAGCGTACGCAGACGCGGCGTTGTGAGAGAAAACTAAATAATGGCGTGAATAAGCAGTGTAGCGACGAAGAGTCACGCCACAGAGGAAGTAGGCGAAGTAAAGAGTACGAACGGCTCGGAGTGTAAGAACAGACAATTTCGTAAGGACAGGGGAAATAAAGCAGTGCAGCAGGGCCAATTAAGTGAATATTAGAACACCGTAGGATAAATAAAAGGAATAAAATTGAATAAATTGCCTTATCTTTCATTTAATAATAGTAGAACTAATACTCGTATCTAGTTTGTCCTTAACCAACATTAATATTTGGCCTCGGCTTTGAAAGTTCACTAAATCGACCGCGGTAGCAACCCGAGCGATAGTTTGTGGGTAAAACCTGAGGGCACGAGCTTAATAATAGTAGTATTTGTAAATGTCGGCAGCAATCCGCCTCGACTCTGTAGTTTCCGTTGCTCGTATTAATCGTGGCACCTAGCCCGAGAGTTATTCAGTAACTAGAGCGTCGCTCTATCCCGAAACGACGCTACATGTAACGTCGGCTATACCTTCGTGGTACTCATACGAGCGAACCCGAAAGCCAGAATGTAGTAGTCGTGCATCAAATTAACACGAGCCCCTCTCCCCTTCTTATACTACCATGCCTGTTTCAGCTTAGTGTCTCGGCAACTTTACAAATTTTTTGTGAAGCTGACCTGGTTAGACTGAGAATTGTACCCCAGCCCAAATACTACTTTACACAGCTTAAGTCGACAGTTGATTTATAATAAACACTGCCTCGGCGTTTACCGTATAAGAAGGCCAGTATTCTACTCACCACGAGTTCGTCCCAGGGCACGAACTACTTGATCATTGAATTGAACAAGTAACGCCTACCGACACCCTTAACTGGATTTATCGTAGGACAAATAAATAATTGGTACCCATCCATAACAGGAACCTACAGCGACTTGAACTGTTCATTAGGAAATTTAGCCCCCAACAAAAAGCATGTAAATGGTTTCGTGTAAAGGCTGCAAATCAGAAACAAAATCCAATAAAAATAAAAATGAACAAACGTGGAGGCTATATTCGGGACAATATAATAATATATTTATATTTATGTGAATTGGTTGTTTAACAATTCTGTTTATTAATATACTATTATGATTAAGTATACATGTTTATTATTATTATTATTATACATAAGTTGATTCCGCTAGTACTCTCAAAACTTCACGCTGCGACCGCTGATCTCACACACGACTTGTCTCTGGCGTCTTCTCTCATCTGCTGCCTATCTTTATCAAAATTATCTAGTATTTCCAGCTCGAGTATATCGTTGAAGCGGTCTTCTACCACGTTGTTTATCTTTACGCCAAACATTAACTCGAACGGTGACCTTTTCGTAGATGCGTGCACTGTACCGTTAATAGCTTTTTGTACTATCGCAACAAATTTTAAACCATTTTGTCGATTGTTCGGCGGACAGCTTCGAGATACTTGCATTGACCTATTAACACGCTCGATTTGCCTCTTGGTACTCCAGTACTCCAGATGAGCTCAATGCCATTTACTTTTACGTACTCCTCGAACATACCTGCGGTGAATGCCGCCAATCACTGCCGTCCAATCAGTAAGCTTCTTTATAACCTCTTCACAGCTTGTTGTTTTCGTTGGATACAGCCATAGAAACTTCGAAAACGCATCCACCATGGCAAAAATATATTTATACTGCTTCGTTGTAGTATCCATTGGCCCAAGGTGATCAACGTGTAGCGTATGCAGCAGTACTGCTCCTTTTTCGATGCTATGCATATATCCTTCTTTTTTACGCGTTTTCCTGTTATGTATGATGCACTTTACACAATTGTTAATAACCTGTTGCGTTTTGCCCGCCAAGTTTGGTATCTATAAATTTTGCTGCATTGTGTGCGCAAAATGTCCAATGTTATGCGCATCGGTAATAACTTCTTCTCCATGAGCTTCGGTACGACTAGATCAATGCCACCCACCATTTTGAACAATATCCCTCCTTTTGTCGCAAAAGCTGCATATTTTTTGCTGTCTTCTTCTATTTCAATATGAAAAAATCCATTCACTAAGTCCATCACTGTGAAGTTCTTTGCGCCCTGCAATTTCTCTAAGACTTCGTCAATAATCGGGACTGGGAAACAATCCTTCAGCACCATTTTGTTCAGCTTTGCTCCATCTTTCTTCTTAACGACTACAATACGAATTGCAAAATTCGACGTGGAAGGTCTTATAATTCCTGCGTATGGTACAATGTTTCCATCTGTCACAATATTTAGCTTGATCGGGCACTTCGTAAGTTCTTCCAGTGGCTTGCAGTTCTGAATTATATCCTGCACCACATTCTTGAACTGCGAAGGGATATCTGCATCATTATTTGTCTCGACAATGTTGTAAATACCTATCTGATTTGTGCATTGAGTTCTCTCGCCCTTCAAGGGAAAAAACTCAAATCCGGCGTCAGTCAATATAAGTTTAAATTTGCTTAAAAAGTCGTATCCCAGTAGTGCGTCGCATTCTATGGCTCGATCGGCCACAACGATGAATTTCTGCTTTACTTGCATGTCGTCGATCTCCATCTTTGCTCTATACCGTCCCAAAGGATGTGTGATATTGCTGCCCAAGCCGCGCAATATTGATCCTCCCTTTTGTAACACGGCGTCCTTGATTTTGCTGAACACCGACATCTTTATCAACGTGACGTCAGCACCCTTGTCCTCGTCAGCCCCTCCACTTCAAGGTCACCAACTTTAAACACCTTCAGCCGCTTCGCATCGTACACTACGCTCACAGTATACTTCCTGCAGTCCTTAGCGACGTGCCCATCTTCGTTGCACTGAAAACATTTCATATCCATCGTGCAGCTTCTACGCAGATGATCAGCCGACCCACATGTGAAACAACGCATCTTCTTCTCAAATTTGTGTTGTTCCTGTTGTTGTTCCTCGCTTCGCACTTCCCTTTTTTTCCTTTGAAAACCTTTTTTCTCTTCATTTGTTAATACCTCCGTTTCAATCACGCTTTCATACATTGTGTATTTGTTTTTCAGCTCTTTATACGTCGTGCATTGGTATAAATTGTATCTGAAATCTGACCTTATGTTTAGGCCACGTACAATATAATCAATAACTGACTCCGTGTCAAAACCTCCGCGCCATGCGATGCATTTCATTTGCAACATATATTCCTGGAAACTTTCCTTCTTTATCTTAGCACGATTAGCTTACTCTTTATGCACATCAGCACTGCACATGTGTTCACGCTGAAACTCTTCCTCCAACAAACTACGCATTTCATCATATTCGTAAGCTGGTATAGCATCTAAGAACAACTTTGACGTGCGTGTTATTTTTGCACGCGCCTGCATGTATTTCTGTTTCTCATTTAGGCCATAAGCATTGGCGATCATTTCAAAATTATTGAACCATTGCTCCACCGGTATTCCTTCGCCATCAAAATCCGGTATTATATTTGAGAAATTCTCCACCACCAATTTTGAATCCTTCTTATCAACCTCGTCTGCATGAACCTTGAGCGTTAATAATTGAATAAGCTGTTGCAACATAAAGTTATTTTCTTCTATTTTATTGTTGCAATTGTCGTTGCCTGCTGTTTTTTCTCTATATGTCTCCTCTTGTCTATTCTCCTGACTTTCTGTCGGCGTCATTTGTGTGCCTGCGTATTCTTCCGTTTCGGCGCGACTGCCTGTCTTCGCTACAAGTCGCGTATATGGTTGTCTCCTTTCCTCTGCTGGCGGCTGCATTCGCTGCTCCATCACACTCTGTGTTTGTTTTACGGCTTTTGCTGCTAATGTCGGCTTCTTCATTAGATTTCCGTTATTTTTTTGTCCATATACCCAAGTTCGCTTATTCACCGAATTTCATTTCTGATGAAATTCTACTGACGATTTTTTCTGCGATTCTGTCTGTATACCAAATCTCGTAAATCAACCGAATTTCCTCTCTGATGAAATTCTACTGACGATTTTTTCTGCGATTCTGTCTGTATACCCAAAACTCGCAAATCCACCGAATTTCCTCTCTGATGAAATTCTACTTACCACTTTTTTGTTTGGACGAGTTCTAAAGTGAATTGTGCCGTTCTTCTCTGGATCCGTTCTTGTTTGGACGAGCCCCCAAATATGAATTGCTTGTTTAAAAATACTGTTTATTAATATACTATTATGATTAAGTATACACGTTTATTATTATTATCCTCTGTAAAGCTCTGCTGCTGTTAACAGCTACCGCTGTTAACATGTGTTCGGCTGCTGCTAAACACTACTTAGCGCTGCCAACCTTTTTACATTTATATATTTATTATATTATATATTTATTATTATAAAAATATATTTATTTTGAAACTCCTTCCCCCAAGGAAAATTCTGCCAACGCCACTGAAATATGTTATTTATGCACTGCATTGACTTTGGCTGTCGAAAAACATTTTTTTCTTTATAGTTTTTTTGCGCCGACCGCGACCTACCCCGATGTTATTAAAGTTAAGGCAGATGATTGAAATAAATTATTATTTTATTTTATATGTTAATACGTATATATATATATAGCGACATTCATAGTGACATAGAGAAAATGCGATGTATTTAATGAAAAAACGCACTCTTAGCAAAAATCCATGAGAACGTAAATAAGCTCCATAAACAAATTTTGGTTCCCATAACTTTGGACATAACGAGCTGTGACCAAAGTCTAGCCTTAACAGAGAATGTTAAACTTTAACATTTGGCTGCGGCCAAAGCTTAGACCCCAAAAGAAATGCAGATATAAAGTGGGTCTCAAGTGAGCCAAGATCAGTACAATCAGGACAGTCTTGTCACTCCGAGCACTTCTTAATACATACTTGAGGTAAATAAATTTATTGATAGCAACAAGCTGTTATTGATAATCTGATTCATTAAAAATTTTTACCGTTTTAAAATTTATCAAGTAAGAGCCTTAACTTTAAACGAAAAACTGGAACATGACAACCAGTTTCTTAAATTAATATTGACTCTTTTTCATAATCATGTATTCAGTTTGATTTTTATTTAATTTTTTTTTTTCATAGCATATTACATATAATATACGATTCATTATTAAATTTTAGCAACAGTTCTTAAGCCCAATATATGATAACATTTGCGTAGCACGGCAGCAGTTGCCTCACACATTAAAATTCTGCTGTGATTTACACTTATGATTTTTCCAGCTTTGTTTTTTTCAATGCAATAACAACTGTCATAGAACTCAGTAAATACAGTGCACACCTCATAACAAAACTCACAAAGAAAGTGCAGAAATAAGCCATTTGAACATTTAATTACTACGTCATGCAATTTTAGCAGCGTTTTTGCCAGTTTCCATTCTTTTTCATGTTCCAATACTATTTTATATTTTTCTAAAACCTTGGGCAAGTTGCTATAATCCTCGCCGCAATTACGAGCAATCGAGCAAATTCGTGTGTATGTATACAGCAAATACACAGCAGTATTTCCACGATCATCGAGCATTTTATCAAAAGAAAATACATAATCGCTAATACGGTTGTGACACAAATCTGCATACTTAATACAACCGTATGCCACTCCTTCTTGAGCGTCGACCAATTCTTTAGGTGCCAGTATTTGGTCACGACCTCTGTCGCGCAACTGCTTTAAGGAATACTTCATTCCCTCGTCTAGCAAATCGGACAGTTTTACTGTATCACCCGAACGTGTCTTGAACTTTTTTCCATCCTCACCTAGAACTACCCCAAAATGCACGTGATCGACACGATGCAAATTCGGATTGAGAATACCACAACGCTCTGCAGCTTTAAAAATTGCATTAAAGTGGGTGCTTTGGCCAGAGTCTACGACATAAATTATCCAATTAACAAGTTCTTCTTCAATTCGATATTTTATAGCTGCCATGTCAGAAGTATCGTATGTAAATCCTCCATCAGATTTTACAATTGTCAATGGTATTCCACTTTTGCTGTCATCGGGCCACATGATTTCGCGTCCGTCGTCGTGTTCCAGCAAACGCTTATTTCGCAAAAACTCAACTACTGTCAACATGCGTGACTGGTAAAAGGATTCGCCACACTCTTTGATTGTTACGTCCAATCGATCATAAATTTTCTGAAATTCTTTTCGCGAAACATCACATATAAGCTGCCAAGCTTTGATTGATTTTGGTTCACCCCTTTGTAGAGTTACAACACGGTTGTAAGCACGCTTTTTAAAATTTTCATCGTCATCAAAACTAAAATAGACATTAAACAAGTACGACAAAAAATCAGTAAAATAGTTTGAAAAATCAGCTTATTTAAAAAAATAAAAATACAAATACAATACAAAAAATTTTCAGTTGGTTCAATTTTGTGAAGATAAACGATTTTATAAAGCTAAAATATATGTCATGTCATTTATGTTATTTGAGATATCGCTTAGAAATTACTTGAGATTTGGTTGATATAACATTGTATCAAAGCTTATATTAAACATTAAACATTTTAAAAGTGGGTAATAAGGGTATATTGGTTTTGTGCACATGTATATAAAACAAGCGAAAAGAAGCATCTCCGGTCCCAAAATGTATATTCATGTGCAGTTTACTATTTAAGTAAAATTCTCAGTTTGTGGCATAAGTTTGAGAGTAAGGTACCAAGTAACCCCCGCATGAGATAATATAATAATTTTTAAGTAACCCTCACATGAGCTAACGATTGCACTAATGGTTCTGACACATCAAATTCTTCAGTTCAGCGTCCTGTTCGTAATAGTCAGCAGCGGTAACCTAATCCTTTATTATAATAAAATAATTTTTAAGTAACCCTTGCATGAGCTAAAGATTGCACTAATGGTGTAGTTCAGAACCCTGTTCGTAATAGTCAGCAGCGGTAACATAATCCTTTGCCTGTGTCACAAGAGCAGCGTTATCGTTTATGCTAAGTCGTCTTGCCGAGATAATTTTGTACCTTATGCTTAGCTTTAGTTTTAGTTTTGTATGAACAGCTTCGACGCGGGCTTAGCCGTGCCACATTAAATAGTAATAGGGCTAAGAGTATAGTAGTTCAGAGTATGAAACCATGAACATATTTGTTACAATAAAGTAAATTTAAATAATTATAAAAGTCGCAAGGAGCGCGCAAAATTCATTAGAATTGCTTAGGATAGAGGTCAAGGGATCGGAACGGTGGCCTAACCGTTAAGAGTGGCAACGCCAACAAGCGAGAGCGAACATATTTAAAAAAATAAAAATACAACCTAAAATGTTTCAGTTGGTTGAATTTTGTGAAGATAAACGATTTTATAAAGCTAAAATATATGTCATGTCATTTATATTACTTGAGATATCCCTTAGAAATTACCTGAGATTTGGTTGATATAATATTGTATCAAAGCTCATAATAAACATTGAGCTTTTTAAAAGTGGGTAAGAAGGGTATATTGGTTTTGTGCACATGTATTTAAAACAAGCGAAAAGAAGCATCTCCGGTCCCAAAATATACATTCATGTGCAGTTTACGAGCTTTACACCACGAGAGCAAAAGCTGCGTGGTGGAAAGGGCTCGCGAGCTTAGAAGGGCGGAGCCAAAAACTAGGCTCGAGACTTACGATCGAGACGTCAAAAAGCGGGGCCGTGCGCAGCGCGAGCACAAGATTAGCGCGACAAAGCGCAGAAGTATGCGAGTGGAAAAAGATCGAAGGGTGGCCGAAACTTGTGAGTTCAGCGTGAACGATAAAAGTTAGCACCGAACGTCAGCGTACGCAGACGCGGCGTTGTGAGAGAAAACTAAATAATGGCGTGAATAAGCAGTGTAGCGACGAAGAGTCACGCCACAGAGGAAGTAGGCGAAGTAAAGAGTACGAACGGCTCGGAGTGTAAGAACAGACAATTTCGTAAGGACAGGGGAAATAAAGCAGTGCAGCAGGGCCAATTAAGTGAATATTAGAACACCGTAGGATAAATAAAAGGAATAAAATTGAATAAATTGCCTTATCTTTCATTTAATAATAGTAGAACTAATACTCGTATCTAGTTTGTCCTTAACCAACATTAATATTTGGCCTCGGCTTTGAAAGTTCACTAAATCGATCGCGGTAGCAACCCGAGCGATAGTTTGTGGGTAAAACCTGAGGGCACGAGCTTAATAATAGTAGTATTTGTAAATGTCGGCAGCAATCCGCCTCGACTCTGTAGTTTCCGTTGCTCGTATTAATCGTGGCACCTAGCCCGAGAGTTATTCAGTAACTAGAGCGTCGCTCTATCCCGAAACGACGCTACATGTAACGTCGGCTATACCTTCGTGGTACTCATACGAGCGAACCCGAAAGCCAGAATGTAGTAGTCGTGCATCAAATTAACACGAGCCCCTCTCCCCTTCTTATACTACCATGCCTGTTTCAGCTTAGTGTCTCGGCAACTTTACAAATTTTTTGTGAAGCTGACCTGGTTAGACTGAGAATTGTACCCCAGCCCAAATACTACTTTACACAGCTTAAGTCGACAGTTGATTTATAATAAACACTGCCTCGGCGTTTACCGTATAAGAAGGCCAGTATTCTACTCACCACGAGTTCGTCCCAGGGCACGAACTACTTGATCATTGAATTGAACAAGTAACGCCTACCGACACCCTTAACTGGATTTATCGTAGGACAAATAAATAATTGGTACCCATCCATAACAGGAACCTACAGCGACTTGAACTGTTCATTAGGAAATTTAGCCCCCAACAAAAAGCATGTAAATGGTTTCGTGTAAAGGCTGCAAATCAGAAACAAAATCCAATAAAAATAAAAATGAACAAA
Organism: Drosophila robusta; assembly: GCA_035043565.1. Taxonomy (NCBI): domain Eukaryota; kingdom Metazoa; phylum Arthropoda; class Insecta; order Diptera; family Drosophilidae; genus Drosophila; species Drosophila robusta. Next base: position 11,031 of record JAWNMW010000581.1, read on the forward strand.
CGTGAAGGCTATATTCGGGACAATATAATAATATATTTATATTTATGTGAATTGGTTGTTTAACAATTCTGTTTATTAATATACTATTATGATTAAGTATACATGTTTATTATTATTATTATTATACATAAGTTGATTCCGCTAGTACTCTCAAAACTTCACGCTGCGACCGCTGATCTCACACACGACTTGTCTCTGGCGTCTTCTCTCATCTGCTGCCTATCTTTATCAAAATTATCTAGTATTTCCAGCTCGAGTATATCGTTGAAGCGGTCTTCTACCACGTTGTTTATCTTTACGCCAAACATTAACTCGAACGGTGACCTTTTCGTAGATGCGTGCACTGTACCGTTAATAGCTTTTTGTACTATCGCAACAAATTTTAAACCATTTTGTCGATTGTTCGGCGGACAGCTTCGAGATACTTGCATTGACCTATTAACACGCTCGATTTGCCTCTTGGTACTCCAGTACTCCAGATGAGCTCAATGCCATTTACTTTTACGTACTCCTCGAACATACCTGCGGCGAATGCCGCCAATCACTGCCGTCCAATCAGTAAGCTTCTTTATAACCTCTTCACAGCTTGTTGTTTTCGTTGGATACAGCCATAGAAACTTCGAAAACGCATCCACCATGGCAAAAATATATTTATACTGCTTCGTTGTAGTATCCATTGGCCCAAGGTGATCAACGTGTAGCGTATGCAGCAGTACTGCTCCTTTTTCGATGCTATGCATATATCCTTCTTTTTTACGCGTTTTCCTGTTATGTATGATGCACTTTACACAATTGTTAATAACCTGTTGCGTTTTGCCCGCCAAGTTTGGTATCTATAAATTTTGCTGCATTGTGTGCGCAAAATGTCCAATGTTATGCGCATCGGTAATAACTTCTTCTCCATGAGCTTCGGTACGACTAGATCAATGCCACCCACCATTTTGAACAATATCCCTCCTTTTGTCGCAAAAGCTGCATATTTTTTGCTGTCTTCTTCTATTTCAATATGAAAAAATCCATTCACTAAGTCCATCACTGTGAAGTTCTTTGCGCCCTGCAATTTCTCTAAGACTTCGTCAATAATCGGGACTGGGAAACAATCCTTCAGCACCATTTTGTTCAGCTTTGCTCCATCTTTCTTCTTAACGACTACAATACGAATTGCAAAATTCGACGTGGAAGGTCTTATAATTCCTGCGTATGGTACAATGTTTCCATCTGTCACAATATTTAGCTTGATCGGGCACTTCGTAAGTTCTTCCAGTGGCTTGCAGTTCTGAATTATATCCTGCACCACATTCTTGAACTGCGAAGGGATATCTGCATCATTATTTGTCTCGACAATGTTGTAAATACCTATCTGATTTGTGCATTGAGTTCTCTCGCCCTTCAAGGGAAAAAACTCAAATCCGGCGTCAGTCAATATAAGTTTAAATTTGCTTAAAAAGTCGTATCCCAGTAGTGCGTCGCATTCTATGGCTCGATCGGCCACAACGATGAATTTCTGCTTTACTTGCATGTCGTCGATCTCCATCTTTGCTCTATACCGTCCCAAAGGATGTGTGATATTGCTGCCCAAGCCGCGCAATATTGATCCTCCCTTTTGTAACACGGCGTCCTTGATTTTGCTGAACACCGACATCTTTATCAACGTGACGTCAGCACCCTTGTCCTCGTCAGCCCCTCCACTTCAAGGTCACCAACTTTAAACACCTTCAGCCGCTTCGCATCGTACACTACGCTCACAGTATACTTCCTGCAGTCCTTAGCGACGTGCCCATCTTCGTTGCACTGAAAACATTTCATATCCATCGTGCAGCTTCTACGCAGATGATCAGCCGACCCACATGTGAAACAACGCATCTTCTTCTCAAATTTGTGTTGTTCCTGTTGTTGTTCCTCGCTTCGCACTTCCCTTTTTTTCCTTTGAAAACCTTTTTTCTCTTCATTTGTTAATACCTCCGTTTCAATCACGCTTTCATACATTGTGTATTTGTTTTTCAGCTCTTTATACGTCGTGCATTGGTATAAATTGTATCTGAAATCTGACCTTATGTTTAGGCCACGTACAATATAATCAATAACTGACTCCGTGTCAAAACCTCCGCGCCATGCGATGCATTTCATTTGCAACATATATTCCTGGAAACTTTCCTTCTTTATCTTAGCACGATTAGCTTACTCTTTATGCACATCAGCACTGCACATGTGTTCACGCTGAAACTCTTCCTCCAACAAACTACGCATTTCATCATATTCGTAAGCTGGTATAGCATCTAAGAACAACTTTGACGTGCGTGTTATTTTTGCACGCGCCTGCACGTATTTCTGTTTCTCATTTAGGCCATAAGCATTGGCGATCATTTCAAAATTATTGAACCATTGCTCCACCGGTATTCCTTCGCCATCAAAATCCGGTATTATATTTGAGAAATTCTCCACCACCAATTTTGAATCCTTCTTATCAACCTCGTCTGCATGAACCTTGAGCGTTAATAATTGAATAAGCTGTTGCAACATAAAGTTATTTTCTTCTATTTTATTGTTGCAATTGTCGTTGCCTGCTGTTTTTTCTCTATATGTCTCCTCTTGTCTATTCTCCTGACTTTCTGTCGGCGTCATTTGTGTGCCTGCGTATTCTTCCGTTTCGGCGCGACTGCCTGTCTTCGCTACAAGTCGCGTATATGGTTGTCTCCTTTCCTCTGCTGGCGGCTGCATTCGCTGCTCCATCACACTCTGTGTTTGTTTTACGGCTTTTGCTGCTAATGTCGGCTTCTTCATTAGATTTCCGTTATTTTTTTGTCCATATACCCAAGTTCGCTTATTCACCGAATTTCATTTCTGATGAAATTCTACTGACGATTTTTTCTGCGATTCTGTCTGTATACCAAATCTCGTAAATCAACCGAATTTCCTCTCTGATGAAATTCTACTGACGATTTTTTCTGCGATTCTGTCTGTATACCCAAAACTCGCAAATCCACCGAATTTCCTCTCTGATGAAATTCTACTTACCACTTTTTTGTTTGGACGAGTTCTAAAGTGAATTGTGCCGTTCTTCTCTGGATCCGTTCTTGTTTGGACGAGCCCCCAAATATGAATTGCTTGTTTAAAAATACTGTTTATTAATATACTATTATGATTAAGTATACACGTTTATTATTATTATCCTCTGTAAAGCTCTGCTGCTGTTAACAGCTACCGCTGTTAACATGTGTTCGGCTGCTGCTAAACACTACTTAGCGCTGCCAACCTTTTTACATTTATATATTTATTATATTATATATTTATTATTATAAAAATATATTTATTTTGAAACTCCTTCCCCCAAGGAAAATTCTGCCAACGCCACTGAAATATGTTATTTATGCACTGCATTGACTTTGGCTGTCGAAAAACATTTTTTTCTTTATAGTTTTTTTGCGCCGACCGCGACCTACCCCGATGTTATTAAAGTTAAGGCAGATGATTGAAATAAATTATTATTTTATTTTATATGTTAATACGTATATATATATAGCGACATTCATAGTGACATAGAGAAAATGCGATGTATTTAATGAAAAAACGCACTCTTAGCAAAAATCCATGAGAACGTAAATAAGCTCCATAAACAAATTTTGGTTCCCATAACTTTGGACATAACGAGCTGTGACCAAAGTCTAGCCTTAACAGAGAATGTTAAACTTTAACATTTGGCTGCGGCCAAAGCTTAGACCCCAAAAGAAATGCAGATATAAAGTGGGTCTCAAGTGAGCCAAGATCAGTACAATCAGGACAGTCTTGTCACTCCGAGCACTTCTTAATACATACTTGAGGTAAATAAATTTATTGATAGCAACAAGCTGTTATTGATAATCTGATTCATTAAAAATTTTTACCGTTTTAAAATTTATCAAGTAAGAGCCTTAACTTTAAACGAAAAACTGGAACATGACAACCAGTTTCTTAAATTAATATTGACTCTTTCTCATAATCATGTATACATTATGATTTTTATTTAATTTTTTCTTCATAGCATATTACATATAATATAGGATTCATTATTAAATTTTAGCAACAGTTCTTAACATTTGCATAGCACGGCAGCAGTGTCCTCACACATTAAAATTCTGCTGTGATTTACACTTTTTTCCAGCTTTGTTTTTTTCAATGCAATAACAACTGTCATAGAACTCAGTAAATACAGTGCACACCTCATAACAAAACTCACAAAGAAAGTGCAGAAATAAGCCATTTGAACATTTAATTACTACGTCATGCAATTTTAGCAGCGTTTTTGCCAGTTTCCATTCTTTTTCATGTTCCAATACTATTTTATATTTTTCTAAAACCTTAGGCAAGTTGCTATAATCCTCGCCGCAACTACGAGCAATCGAGAAAATTCGTGTGTATGTATACAGCAAATACACAGCAGTATTTCCACGATCATCAAGATTTGGTTGGTATAATATTGTATCAAAGCTCATATTAAACATTAAACTTTTTAAAAGTGGGTAATAAGGGTATATTGGTTTTGTGCACATGTATATAAAACAAGCGAAAAGAAGCATCTCCGGTCCCAAAATGTATATTCATGTGCAGTTTAATATTTAAGTAAAATTCTCAGTTTGTGGCATAAGTTTGAGAGTAAGGTACCAAGTAACCCCCGCATGAGATAATATAATAATTTTTAAGTAACCCTCGCATGAGCTAACGATTTCAGTAATGGTGCTGACACATCAAATACTTCAGTTCAGGGCCCCGTTCGCAATTGTCAGCAGCGGTAACATAATCCTTTGCCTGTGTCACAAGAGCAGCATTCTCGTTTATACTAAGTCGGCTTGCCGACTATAATATTGTTCCTTAGTTTTGCTTGCTTAGTTTTAGTTTTGTATGAACAACTTAAGTCGACATTCGAATTATATCATTGCCTCGGCATTTACCGTATAAGAAGGCCAGGGCACCAACTACTTGGTCATTGAATTGAACAAGTAACGCCTACCGACACCCTTAACTGGATTTATCGTAGGACAACTAAATAATTGGTTCCCATCCATAACAGGAACCTACACCAACTGGAACTGTTAATTGGGAAATATAGCCCCCAACAAAAAGCATGTAAGTGGCTTCGTGTAAAGGCTGCAAATCCAAAAAACAAAATCAAATAAAAATAATAATTAACAAACATGAAGGCTATATTCGGGAGCGCCCGACTAGATGATACCCTGAACCAAAGACAATATAAACACTAAGGTGCTTAACTCGCATACATTTGAATGCAAGATAAAATTTCTAGTGTGGCGTTTCAAGTGGCTTTTCGCTCTTCAAACGCCACGCCAGCCGAGTGGCTTTTCGATCTAATAATAAAATAACATTACACATTAAAGTAATACATAATTTTAGAAAAGTATAACACAGAGAGCGGCATGTCCTGGTGTATTTACACGCACACATACCAATCAAAGAGATCCATTTGTTTGCTATGCAATGGCAGTGGCATAGATGGAAGTTTAGAAGCTTAGCAACTGAAGGCGAATGCGAAATTTTGAGAACGAGAGTCGACGTGCGAAAACAAAGGCGAGCAAACGTCAAAAAAATAAGGCATTAAGCGTCATTAACCCTGCCACTTTTGGGGGCTTGTACAGCAGGGAATCCAGTGAAAAATATATCCAGTAGAGATTTAATCTATATAATTCAGAAAACACTTCACTTTCTTTCGGTACACTGAGCTTTGACTTATAATTAACCTTAACCTAGATGACCGCCGTTGCCTTGAGCTAGACTGGAAGCCTGTGGTGGGTTTCAATCGTAGCGGAGATGCTCGTTTAACTTTTTTTTGAGCACGCTAAAAAAGGCCGTTTGGCGTAAACATTCTCCTCCCCTTTGCAAAGATTGCAAGATAGGGAGAAAGGGGGGATCGGAAGTTACGCTGAACAGGTCCCGGATAGCATCCATCCGAAGACCGTGTTTTGCGCTACCGAAGAGCCATTTTGGCTGGGTAGGACACCCGGAAGTAGGACGTTGGGGTAGACGTCGGCGCCGAGTACCACAAATATTGTAGACGGGCGACGCCATGCCTCATCAGCCCGAATTATGTTTTCGAAATGTTGTTGTATGCCCTCGCCGATGGCCCTTGTCGGAGTCCTGTGCTGCAGATCCTGTTCCACTCGAAGCACTACCTCGTGTTGGAAGGCAGTAGTCTTCAAGTGGAGGAAGATCGTGCATGCCTCGTCTGCACCAATGCGTGTGACGGATAGCCCAAGGGCCTTTGCCAAAGATGCATTGATGCAGCTCATGGGGCAACACGGATCGATTGAGGCGCGCGATTCAAATGATTTTTTCCGTTGTTAATCATGATCGTTGCCGTGGGCAACACAGTGATCCGCTTCAGCTCCAGGAGGGACGTCAGTGACGTCGCAAGGATTGTTGACGGTGCACTGGGGGCCGGCGGTGTTTGATCGATCGTGGCTCCTTGCAAGCGTTTCTGAACCGATGTGGTTTGCTTTCCTTTCGTCGAAGGGGAGCGACATCCTTCGTGCAGGTGGAGGAGTGCGTGATGGTCACCCCGACACTTCCGGCACCAGTCAGTGCTCCTACATGTGTTACCTGAGTGCTGGTGTGACAGTTGGGGCAGTACTTGTTGATAAGTACTGCCCGGAGACGCTTTTACGCGGATAGGCGCAGAGAGTGAGCACATTTGCGTAGGGCATGGATTCCGCGACAGACTCGGCAGCGGAATGATTGTGTTCCTCGGGAACGTCTGTCTTGCAATGCCTTGGGGTGGGTGTTCCGTGGTGCCATCCTGTATTGGAGAGAATATAGGGGGTAAGTGTACTATGTCGTGGGAAAGGAACAATACTGTAGGAGCGGAAGGCTACTGCACAGAATGGTCATGGGTTGACAATTACTGGCTTGGGATGGTGGCGTTAACCGGAAGTAATAATAGCTTTGCTATCGGTCGTTTGACATCGCCTTGGGTGGTGAGGATGTCAACGACAAGGACCTTGTCGTCCGGGCCAGGATAGATGGCCAGCACTCGCCCGAGACGCCACTCTTTTACGGTGAGGTTATCTTCCTTGACGATAACCATGTTTCCCACCTGGATGATTTTTGTTGGAGTTTGCCACTTGTTCCTTTTGTGGAGCTCCTTCAAGGACTCTTCCTTCCAGCGTTTACAGAACTGCTGGTTGATGGCCTTCAGCCGTTGCCATCGGATAATTATGGACGTGGCTGTCTCATTAATTTCAGGCTCGGAAATGGACAACAAAGGCCCGCCGGTCGGGAAATGACCGGGTGTCAGGGCCAGAAGGTCAGTGGGGTCCTCTGACATAGGTGAAATGGGCCTGGAATTTAGGTATGCTTCAACCTTGCACAGGAGAGTAGAAAGCTCTTCAAAGGTGTACTTTGTGGCGGAGGTGGATTTGTGGCAAAGTGTTTTGAAACTTTTAACACCCACTTCCTAAAGGCCACCCATATGTGGAGCGCTTGGGGGGTTGAAGTGCCAGGAGAGGTTGTGGTGGCTGAATTTTGAGAGGACGATGTTCTTGGTTACTGCCAAAAACTCTCGTGTTAGAGTGCCTGAGGCACCAACGAAGGTCTTGCCGTTGTCAGAATACTTATGTTGGGGGCAGCTACGTCTTGCAACGAATCTTGCGAAGGCGGCTAGGAACTTCTCGGAGGTCAAGTCATTGGTGGCGTCGAGGTGAATGGCCTTCGTACTAAAACACACGCAAACATAACCCTTTCTTATGAGGCATGCGCGTCCTGTGTAATTTTTGACGTCGAAGGGGCCTGCGAAATTCACACCCGTATGAGTGAAAGGCTTGGAAAAAGTCGTTCTTTCAACGGGTAGGTCGCCCATAAGCTGCGTTTGGAGTTTTTCGCGATGCATCAAACAGACCTTGCATGAGCTTATCGTTGACTTGACCAGAATCTTGAGCTTCGGAATCCAATATTTGGATCGGATTAGTCGCATCATCAGTTGGTTTCCTCCGTGGAGAGATACCTGATGAATGAATCGGAGTGGGGTGACGTTCGTCGTAGCTTAAAGCTTTTGACTGTTTCAGTCGACCGCATGCCCTTAAGATTCGCTTTTGGTCAAGAAAGGAATTTAGGTTACGGATGGTGCTTGATTTGGGGATCTGCTGTCATTGGAGAAGACATCTGTATTCTGTTGGTATAGCGCCCGTTTAGTGCTTGCAATAAGCTTTTCTTGAGCGTCCCTAATTTCGCTGCTGCTCAGTTCATTGACGTTAGGGGGAACTGTTCGTTCGCAGCGCTGGATGAACATAGAGACATAAGCCATGACTCGAAGCGCCTTCTTAAAACTGGAGAAGCGTTCCAGGAAATCAGTTGGAGGGGGCACCTTTGCAAGGTTGCATTTTAACGTACGCTGCTCAATTTCTGTGTCAGGTACCATCTCAATTGGTGTTGGCCACTTATCTTGTGGCAATTGCAACCGCTCTGGTCCGTGCCACCTCAAGTCGCTGCTTGACAGCTCTTGTAGAGATACACCTCTACTCGCGAGATCGGCTGGATTATGCTCCGATCGAACATGAGACCATTTGCCAGCGTCAACATACTGCGTGATTTTCGCCACTCGGTTGGCCACAAAGGTGGTCCATTTGCATGGTGACTTGTTCAGCCATGCCAAAACGATTGTGGAGTCTGTCCAGTAGTACGTGGTGTAGATATGGACAGGCAGCTGAGGAAGGAGCGTTGCTGATAGGTCTGCCAGTAATACCGCACCGCACAATTCTAGCCGTGACAAGGATATGGTCTTCACTGGAGAAACTCTGGTTTTCGCCGTGAGGAGATGCACTGAGACCCCCTGTTGGTTCTCAACCCGAGCGTATATAGCTGCACCATATGCGCGTTGCGACGCATCACAGAAGCCGTGAAATTCTAATTTGGAGGTTGGATAAAATTGAATCCATTTTGGGATGCGGATTTCTTGTAGATTGGGATACGTATGGAGGAATTCGTGCCATTTGTGTAAAAGTTTATTTGGCAATGAATCGTCCCACCCCAGACCTTGGAGCCAAATTTCTTGCACAAAGATTTTGGCACGGACGATAAAGGGGGCTAACCATCCTGCTGGATCAAACAGCTTGGAAATTTGTGAGAGGACTTCACGTTTCGTGGGAGTCTCCCTTGCCACAAGTTCGGATGGTGCGAAGAAAAACTCGTCATTGGCGGCTTGCCAGCGAATACCTAAAGTTTTTGCTGTACTAGCATCTTCCATTTCAAGGAAGTCAGCGCAAAGTAAGTGGTCTCTAGGGATGTCTCGTAGTACATCCCTTGAGTTAGATGTCCACTTTCTTAATGGAAAACCCGCGCTATCGAGAGCCAACCGGAGTTCATTAATAGCCAGAACTGCGCGATGCTTTGTGTGGGCACCTGCTAGGACGTCGTCGACATACATCGAATTGAAAATTATGTCGCTAGCGAGGAAATACTGTTTTTGCACATCTTGAGCTAGTTGATGCAACACACGGATAGCAAGGAACGGAGCAAAGTTCACTCCAAAAGTGACCGTTTTTAGCTCATAATCACACAGCTCTTCGTTTTTGTCACGGAACAAAATGCGTTGGAATGGGTGTGCTTTGGATTTACAAGAATTTGTCGATACATTTTTGTAATATCAGCATTAAACACGTAGCGGAAAAATCGCCATTTCTGTATCTGGACGGTTCAATCGGACTGGAGAACTGGTCCTGGATGGAGAATGTCATTAAGACTGTTGCCATTTGACGAGGGGCTGGAGACGTTAAATACAACGCGTACCTTAGTTGTGGTGCTATCAGGCTTAAAGACAGCATGGTGAGGCAGATAAAAGTTATTGCAATTATCGTCTGGGGGGACCTGTAGCATATGACCCAGGTCCAAGTTCTCTCGGATCACCGACTCGTAATGCTCTTTCAGTGGAAGGCTTCTTTTCAACCGACTTTCGTTATTGACGAACTGAGCCAGTGCAATGGATCGTGATTGACCCAAGTTCACTTGGTCTAGATTTTTAAATAGAAGTGTGATCACATATCTGCCATTCTCATTCCTTGTAATGGTTCTTACAAAATTCTTTTCCCAAGAGGAGTCGGATACCTTTGTCAGTTTAACTGACGGATCCTCCACCTCCCAGAATTTTGTGACAAGTGTCTCAAGATTTGCTTCAGAGTTGACTGAAATTTGAGTGGAGAAGGAATAGATTGTTTGGGATCTGGTCTTTAAAACTGGGCCGCTGAGAATCCAGCCAAAAATAGTTTCTTGACCAAGCAGAGTACCACATACATTTGGATAGGAGCCGCCTAATAGTACGGATGGAAGGATATCAGCGCCTAGTAGCACGTCTATCTGCGAACTCCGGTAGAACGATGGATCCGCTAATTGGAGATTTGGCAGGTCACGCAAGGAACTTTGGAGAATTTGGTACGATGGTAGGTTCCCTGCCAAATGAGGAAGAACGTATGCAGAGGTCTCGATTTGGATTCGAGAGCCAATAGCGAAATGGAACAGTTTTTGAGGTTGGGCAGCGATAGCTCCGTTTATCCCAGAAACTTGTGCCTGTACGGGTTGGAACGGCAGCTTGATGAATTTAAACAATCGTTCGTATACAAACATTGCTTCTGATCCCGAGTCAATCAGCGCTCGCGCTGTATATTTGGTGCCCTATGGCACACATGTATAACAGCGGTGCCTAGGGGAACTCTTTGCGTGTTGGAAACAAAGTAATTTTTTCACGTTAAAAGGAGTGGACTGTATATTTTGTTGTGGTTGGCGTAAAGCCGCTTGAGTTGGGGGAGTTGTTGTAGAGGTCACTGGAGGGGGACCGCCACGATGAAGAAGTGTGTTGTGGCGGCCTTAGCACGTGTAGCAGTTGTGAGTACTCGTACATTCTTTGCGCTGATGACCTCTGGCGAAACAATTCATGCATAATCTTTGCTGTTTAATGAAAGTTGCTCTTTCATTAACGGGCATCTGGAGAAATCGTAGGCAAAGACGGATCGGATGATTCTCCTTTAAGCATAATTTACAGGTTTGTGCCTTCACGCTAGCCTTGGCTTTAAAGGAGTTGAAGGTTTTGGAAGTTGTTGGCGTCCGTGTAGCCTTTGGATGGGGCTGAGCAGTTGTACTTGGTCTTATGTCCTCAATTGCTTCGAGTGTACGATAGCGCTCACTGAGGAATTAATTAAGCTCATCCCATGCCGGAATAGCAGACTTATCAGACAATGATTGTTCCCACAGCGACAGTGTTATTTTAGGGAGTTTGGAGGAACACAGAAAAACAAGCAAGCAGTCCCAACTGTTAAGCATCTTTGGATGGTGCTATGGAGGTCTTTTAGGGAGGCTCCTGACTCGACGCTGACTACTGGCAAATTAAACAATATTATAAGCTGGCTGTTAACCAGAAGCCGCTTGTTTTGGAAGCGCTCGTACAGAACTTGCCACGCGGATGCAAAGCCATCGTTGGTGAGGGGGGAGTTTGCCACAATTGTCTTGGCTTCGCCGCCAATCTTCGAGTTGAGATGGAACAGCTTCTCAATTGGGGTTAGTCTTGGATTATCAACGTAAATGGCCGTAAAAAGATCACGAAACGTGGGCCATTTCAAATAGTCTCCATAGAACACTTCCGTATCAACAGGTGGGAGACTACAACCTCTAGAGACTGACTGAGGTGGAGGAGCAATTGGATGCCTGTGTGAAGCAGAAGCTTGTTCGATCTGTTCGCTCAATTGCGCTATACACCGCTCATAGACGGTGTAACAGAGATTGTATTTGCTTTCTAGGGATTGGACGTCGCCACTAGCAGCCCCCAGGTTAAATGCCTTAGCATACATTTCATATTGGTGCTCTATTTTTTCCCATAGACTCTTTACGTAGTCGCGGCGAACTTGAAGTGTGTACATGGTCACCTCGACTCCGGGTGGATTGTTAATCCGGGTCTCAAATTGACTGAGCTTGTCAGTAATGGCGATAAAATCAGACAATGCCATTTTCGATTTGGTCTCTCTCTGTTTAATAACGGATCGGGTGGCTATCGGAGTGCGAGTGGTTAGTGCAGCCTTAGGCAGGAGGGTGGACGTCTCGCTCTTGGGTCTTGCTGACGCTGTAGCTGTGGCTATTTTTACCACTGGAAGTGGTGCGGAAGATGAGCTTCGTTTGACGTTACGAGTGGACGGAACAGCTAAGTTTGTTTTATCCTTTCGGTCTGACCCTGTTGGCATAATCTGTTCTTACTGGATGTGTGAGCGCTGATTTATGCACACTGAAATTCTGACAAGAAAATTGTCAATGGAAGTGGATCGGACACTTGGATAAAAAACTATACGAAGGACGGAATGTGTATACGTACCTTGGAGTGGTAGCAGGGATACAACAAATAAACAGAAAACAACAATAAAAGAAAAGAGATAATTAAATACCCGCTGCTCGGAAATAGATAAACTATGAGCTCGCTAAACACGGAAATAATGGGGGGGATATAATTAATAAATTAAAATATATATATGTGGAAATAAATGGTTAGATGGTTACGTGAATTGTTATTATATTAAATATTAATACTAATATTCGCGCAAATATAAATTTCATTAATATATTTATATTAATATTAATATTTAATATTAATATTATTATTTATATTCGGATCTAATGGTTTTTTTTTCTAATAAGCGAATGCATGAGCTGCGTACTGCGTACTTCGCTCAATCAACAGACGATTATTTAATCGATACTTTTGATAGCGAATTTGTCGGGTGCCGTCACTAGGTCTGTTTTGTGTTTACATACATATGTGCAATTACTGTATTTGTATTTAAGCTTAGTTAGTAGTTATTTATGTTTACGGATTTTACTGAATTTATTCAGTCAATAAATGGAAACAAACCGGGATGGTTTTTATATATATGCACATGCCCTTTTTTTTGGGTGAAAAAAAAAATATATATAATATATTTATGTTTCAGGAGAGGGTTTATGCCGCAGCTCGAAAAAGACTATTTCTCAATGTCTTCGTGCGGCTCGTTTTATTGTTTTATTATTTTGTCTGTTTTATAGGTTTAAATCTGCAATGTGCATGGCAAAATTCACATATGTATGTATGTAAACGTTTGGATGTACGGCAGTATCACAAGTATAAGTTTTTATGGCAACATGTCCAAATTATGTATGTATGTGATTGCTGTACGTATGTATATATTAATATATGGAGTCGCAAAAATATGCGAACAGAATTTAATTTATGTATGTATGTATGTGATTGCTGTCCGTATATATATATTAATATATGGAGTCGCAAAAATATGCGAACAGAATTTTATTTATGCTTTTCACAGCCAGTTGGGGAGTTACTCCCAGAAAATTAAACAAATTAGTCGGAGAACTGGCCGACACAAATCATTCTTTTTTGAAAAAATATGGCGGACATTAAGCGGAGGTACGTATATATACATATATAATTGAGAAAACACTTCAAACACTTTCACTTTCAATCTGTAGTACTTCTTTATTCACTGAGCTTTGACTTATAATTAACCTTAGAGGACCGCCGCTGCCTTGAGCTAGACTGGAAGACTGTGGTGGGTTTCAGTCGTACCGGAGCAAACTGGAACAACGACGACTTGACGACTTTACAACTTGACGACATTACAACTCAAAGACTCGTCGACTGGACGATTTTTTTCCTCGTTACGACTTAAGCCTTTGACTGCTGAAACTCTACCCCTTCTGCTTGGCACACTTTGCCCCTGCTTCCCTTGCACTCTGCGTTACTGATGGGTGTTACACCTGTTCAATAATGCCACTTCGTTACATATATATAAATATTATTGTTATATATTATTAAGGCCAAATAAGCTCAATTTGTAAGGAAATGTTCAATTTTATGCAAATTCCCCAATCAAATGTTTGAATTGGTGGAGGAGGGATTAATAAGAGGAGAGGCAAATACGTCTTTTGTTGGGATAGGTGCCACTTAAAATGTAATGTTACGGATCTCCGTAACATGACAAGACAATTGATATTTAAAGATGAGAAAACTCAACATGACAAAATATGGCCAATTGTGAACAATATACTTGACATATGCCCGTTTTTGAAAACTTAATGCCCACTGGCTCGTATGACAAAAACGCTCTTTAGTGATGTGCAGATTTATGTAGTGTTATGTAATTGCTTATGACGGCGGATACAGGCTAACCCACCCTAAAGAGAGTATTGGTTGGCCGGGAGAGACAAGCCGACCCGTTACAAAATTAGTTGTATGAAAAACTTGGCAATTGTTAGCGTACCTTTACTTCTAACATACGAGGAAAATAGCACGAGCATCAAGCTGCAATATTCATAATCACTAAGCAACTCACATATAGATGGGACATCGAGAACAAAAAGTATCTCACGAATTTTCTGCGTGGCAGGTTCCACAGGGACTCCGGTTTTGCTCGGGACTTCATTTCGCTCACACTCTTAGAGAGATAGAGAAGATAGTACGCGAGCCATTTGCTTTGTAAGATCGAGCGAAATTCCTTTTTTGTTTGTGCAACTTGCTCGCTTCCACTTTAGAGCATTTCTTCAGTTTGCCCGGAGCGCTCTCATAGATTTAAACCCCGAACGTTCTTTCTCGTTTGTAAAGGTTTTCAATACACATCCCTGATCTCGGGCATGGCAGCCTAAGCAACCGTATTTTGTTAACACTAACAATTAAGTTAAAATAAAACTTTATTTACCAAAAGTACTTCATGAGAGTGACACCTGTTCGAAATCCATTTAATATTTTAATTGCTTTTCAATAGCACAAAGGAAACATAAATATTTTATAATTTTGTGTAGCAAACTTTGAAGTAAATAAATTTATTGATAACAAGCTGTTATTGATAATCTGATTCATGAAAATTTTTTACCGTTTTAAAATTTATCAAGTAAGAGCCTTAATTTTAAACTAAAAACTAGAACATAAAAACCAGTTTCTTAAATTAATATTGACTCTTTTTCATAATCATGTATTCAGTTTGATTTTTATTTAATTTTTTTTTTTTCATAGCATATTACATATAATATACGATTCATTATTAAATTTTAGCAACAGTTCTTAAGCCCAATATATGATAACATTTGCGTAGCACGGCAGCAGTTGCCTCACACATTAAAATTCTGCTGTGATTTACACTTATGATTTTTCCAGCTTTGTTTTTTTCAATGCAATAACAACTGTCATAGAACTCAGTAAATACAGTGCACACCTCATAACAAAACTCACAAAGAAAGTGCAGAAATAAGCCATTTGAACATTTAATTACTACGTCATGCAATTTTAGCAGCGTTTTTGCCAGTTTCCATTCTTTTTCATGTTCCAATACTATTTTATATTTTTCTAAAACCTTGGGCAAGTTGCTATAATCCTCGCCGCAATTACGAGCAATCGAGCAAATTCGTGTGTATGTATACAGCAAATACACAGCAGTATTTCCACGATCATCGAGCATTTTATCAAAAGAAAATACATAATCGCTAATACGGTTGTGACACAAATCTGCATACTTAATACAACCGTATGCCACTCCTTCTTGAGCGTCGACCAATTCTTTAGGTGCCAGTATTTGGTCACGACCTCTGTCGCGCAACTGCTTTAAGGAATACTTCATTCCCTCGTCTAGCAAATCGGACAGTTTTACTGTATCACCCGAACGTGTCTTGAACTTTTTTCCATCCTCACCTAGAACTACCCCAAAATGCACGTGATCGACACGATGCAAATTCGGATTGAGAATACCACAACGCTCTGCAGCTTTAAAAATTGCATTAAAGTGGGTGCTTTGGCCAGAGTCTACGACATAAATTATCCAATTAACAAGTTCTTCTTCAATTCGATATTTTATAGCTGCCATGTCAGAAGTATCGTATGTAAATCCTCCATCAGATTTTACAATTGTCAATGGTATTCCACTTTTGCTGTCATCGGGCCACATGATTTCGCGTCCGTCGTCGTGTTCCAGCAAACGCTTATTTCGCAAAAACTCAACTACTGTCAACATGCGTGACTGGTAAAAGGATTCGCCACACTCTTTGATTGTTACGTCCAATCGATCATAAATTTTCTGAAATTCTTTTCGCGAAACATCACATATAAGCTGCCAAGCTTTGATTGATTTTGGTTCACCCCTTTGTAGAGTTACAACACGGTTGTAAGCACGCTTTTTAAAATTTTCATCGTCATCAAAACTAAAATAGACATTAACCAAGTACGACAAAAAATCAGTAAAATAGTTTGAAAAATCAGCTTATTTAAAAAAATAAAAATACAAATACAATACAAACAATTTTCAGTTGGTTCAATTTTGTGAAGATAAACGATTTTATAAAGCTAAAATATATGTCATGTCATTTATGTTATTTGAGATATCGCTTAGAAATTACCTGAGATTTGGTTGATATAACATTGTATCAAAGCTTATATTAAACATTAAACATTTTAAAAGTGGGTAATAAGGGTATATTGGTTTTGTGCACATGTATATAAAACAAGCGAAAAGAAGCATCTCCGGTCCCAAAATGTATATTCATGTGCAGTTTACTATTTAAGTAAAATTCTCAGTTTGTGGCATAAGTTTGAGAGTAAGGTACCAAGTAACCCCCGCATGAGATAATTTAATAATTTTTGAGGAACCCTCGCATGAGCTAACGATTTCAGTAATGGTGCTGACACATCAAATACTTCAGTTCAGGGCCTCGTTCGCAATAGTCAGCAGCGGTAACATAATCCTTTGTCTGTGTCACAAGAGCAGCATTCTCGGCTTGCCGACTATAATTTTGTACCTTATGCTTAGTTTTAGTTTTAGTTTTGTATGAACAGCTTAAGTCGACATTCGATTTATAATAAACATTGCCTCGGCATTTACCGTATAAGAAGGCCAGTATTCTACACTCCACGAGGCCGTCCCAAGTAACGCCTACCGACACCCTTAACTGGATTTATCGTAGGACAACTAAATAATTGGTACCCATCCATAACAGGAACCTACACTAACTGGAATTGTTAATTGGGAAATATAGCCCCAACAAAAAGCATGTAATGGTTTTGTGTAAAGGCTGCAAATCCAAAAAACAAAATCAAATAAAAAAAAAAATTAACAAACATGAAGGCTATATTCGGGAGCGCCCGACTAGATGATACCCTGAACCAAAGACAACATAAACACTAAAGTGCTTAACTCGCATACATTTGAATGCAAGATAAAATGTCTAGTGTGGCGTTTCAAGTGGCTTTTCGCTCTTCAAACGCCACGACAGCCGAGTGGCTTTTCGATCTAATAATAAAATAACATTACACATTAAAGTAATACATAATTTTAGAAAAGTATAACGCAGAGAGCGGCATGTCCTGGTGTATTTACACGCACACATACCAATCAAAGAGATCCATTTGTTTGCTATGCAATGGCAGTGGCATAGATGGAAGTTTAGAAGCTTAGCAACTGAAGGCGAATGCGAAATTTTGAGAACGAGAGTCGACGTGCGAAAACAAAGGCGAGCAAACGTCAAAAAAATAAGGCATTAATTGAGAAAACACTTCACTTTCATTCGGTAGTACTTCTTTATACACTGAGCTTTGACTTATAATTAACCTTAACCTAGATGACCGCCGTTGCCTTGAGCTAGACTGGAAGCCTGTGGTGGGTTTCAATCGTAGCGGAGATGCTCGTTTAACTTTTTTTTGAACACGCTAAAAAAGGCTGCTGGGTAGGACACCCGGAAGTAGGACGTTGGGGTAGACGTCGGCGCCGAGTACCACAAATATTGTAGACGGGCGATGCCATGCCTCAACAGCCAGAATTATATTTTCGAAATGTTGTATGCCCTCGCCGATGGCCCTTGTCGGAGTCCTGTGCTGCAGATCGTGTTCCACTCGAAGCACTACCTCGTGTTGGAAGGCAGTAGTCTTCAAGTGGAGGAAGATCGTGCATGTCCTCTGGCTTTTCTAGTCTTCAAAATCGACGCGTTCATACAGACGGACAGACGGACACGGCTAGATCTACTCGGCTAGTGATGCTGATCAAGAATATATATACTTTATGGGATCGAAGATGCTTTCTTCTGTCTGTTGCATACATTTGCACAAAACCATTATACCCTGATTTACCCATTTTCAATGGGTTCAGGGTATAAAAATGAAAAATACGTCGGAGAGTATGACACGCCAAGGGCGCCAACGGGTAAACAACGTTGTACAGCCTCTGATGATCAAGATCAATAACGCGGCTACAGCCGTGCTAGCCGAAATAGAAAATGACACCGACTCGACATGTGGTAACGACTTGCTAAATTTTTTAGGGAACGCTCCCGGCTACCGTTCATCGAATGTAAGCTGGCTGGGAAAACATTAAAAAATTTTAATAGACACCGGGGCAGTAAAGAACTTCATAAAGCCAGTATAAGAGCTGAAAAATATAATTCCTGCCGACGATCCTTTCACTGTGAGTTTCACTAAAATCCAAAATAAATGTGTTATGGACATTTTCGGACACGTCTCCCCATTTTTCTTCTTAGACACGCTCAGTGATGTCACTGTAGGCTTCGAACTGCTAACGCAGGCAAGAGTGACCTGACCCGACCTGACTACCGACGCATCTGCAAACGGTATCGGAGTATCAGGGAGCCAGACTGCAATGATCTCCCGAACGTTGAAACAAAGCGAGTCGCACTATGGCACGTACGAAAGAGAATTAGCCATCGCATGTGCTCTGGATAAGCTACAGAAAGACCTATATGATACTAAAGAAATTAACATTTTCACTAAACAAAATCCGTTTATGTTCGCAGTCTCGAAAAGAAACATAAATGACAAAACAAGAAATGGAATGCGTTTATTGAAGAACACAACGCGAGAGAAAACATCGTCGGAGACGCCCTATCCCGGCAAAACATTCATGCATTACAGTCCGAAGTTGCTACCATGCATAGCGAACTTTCAACGACCTAGACGGTCAAAAAATCCTAAAAGAGGCACGCTGTTTACTAAAACGAAATAACATACTTTCCTGCTGCAAGATTCCTCACATAATCAATTTTACCGATAACGCAACTCTTTTCGAGACACTTAAAGCGGCGGTCAATCCAGAAGTTGTAATACAGTGTGACTTACCAACTCTGGGTAGTTGCTAACACGCCTTGGTGTTGAATTTTCTCACAAAAAAATTTTGGCACTGCAAAAATTTTGTATCAGATCTCACTGACAGAAACGAACATTTAGAAATAGTCACCGTCGAGTACAAACGCACAAGGTCGCTCAGGAAAACATTAAACATCAATCATAAACACCACTATCAACTGCACTTTTTGAAGAAACGACATCTGGCTCAGACCAGGTGCATTTTTGGGCCATTGATCACGGAAAGTTCACTACTAAATGATCTAAGGGTCATCAAGTCCGAATTTTCACATGGATGGATGGACTACAAGGCAGCGAGCTACGGTACTCTGCTGAAGGTCTTTTAAAGCCTTTGTATAAACTATTTAATTTGTCCGTGGAGTTAAGTTCTTTTCCAGACATTTGGAAAGAATCATTTATTATTCCTCTCCTTGAAAAGAAAAGAGAGAGATCTCAGCTTGAGTGTTATTGACGTGCTTTATTTTGTGCTCCAATATTTTTATTTATTTCTGCATTAATAATCTGCCTTTTGTTTCTGCATTTAACTCTATATTGGGCTTTATTTTGAAAGCTTTATTTTTTCTGTCAAAGTGCCTTCTGTTGTGCAGTGTAAGTCTTTTAATAAACTTATTAATTTTAACTAACGCGGCGTCAGTGCTGTGTTATTGTTATTGTCTGTTTTGCTTATCGCTATCTTACGCTCTTCATTGATTGCTTGTGTGTGTGTTTCCTTGTGAATCACGCTCTCGCAACTCTCGCTGCTTGTTGTCCGTTACAAGAATTGTTTGTGTAAAACTTTTTTTGTTTTGAGCGTCTGCCTGCGCTAGTTTCGTCTGCCGTTGTTTTATCTGCTTTGCGCTCTCGCACCTAATTTGTAATAGTTTGACCCCTGTTGTCAATATGTTGTGCTGCAAAAAAGCTTGCAATTTCAAGCAGGTTGACAATTCTGCCCCACCGCAATTTGTAAGTTGTTGGTTATGCGAGAATATGATACATGCTAAATGTGCAGGCCTTACTGGGCGTGATAACGACAAAATATCCGCTAATCTTAAAAAAGATTGCGGTGGACTTCGTTGGTCATGCCCAGTGTGCATTGAAATTCAAATTGACTTCTCTAGGATGTATAATTCTATGAGAAATCAATTTTTAAAACTTAATAATGTTGTAAAGCAGCTTTCGGGTGATTTTGACTCGGGCATACAGCTGCTTAACAACTTCAAATTTGAGACACCCCCTAATCGCCAATTAGCGTCTCAATTTTTAACTGTTCCCCCTAATCCTGTCCAGCCTTCTTCCCCTGTATTGCATACTCCTCAACCATTTGATACATCTCCGATGTTATCACTCTCGCCTTCTCCAAATGATTGCCCCATTATTACTCCTCGAGCCTCTCCTGATGAACCGCCCATTATTCCATCGGTTGAACCGGCTCTTCCTAGTACTTCTGGTAACGCTCGGGTAGTTCCTGGTCGCAGAGGCAGGCCGGCTCGCATTCTAGCCCCAGCCTCTGACAGCAATCATGCTGCCCTTGCTTGCCCCATAGTCCCGATTTTAACTGTTGTTCCGCCTCGAAAACAAGTCTTTGTGTCTAGACTTTCGTCTGACACCACTTGTGACTCTTTGGCAACTTATATTGCGAGCAAATCTGCTGCCAAAGTTACAATCACAAAATTCAATTTCTCCACTCCTCGAGAAATTGCATCATTTAAAATTAATGTTCCTTATGATTCTTTTTCAGTCATTTGCGACCCTAAATTTTGGCCACCGCACATGATTGTTCATGAGTTTAAGCCTTTAAAAAGAAATTTGCCTTCGCCTGTTTCCCTTCCAATCTCCATGCATGCACCTACTAGTTTGGGAGCAAAAAACTAATTTCTTCTCCTAACAATTTTTTAATTCAATATCAGAATGTCAGAGGTCTGTTATCCAAACTCAAAACTCTTTTCCTGAGTAGCCCTTCTTTTCTATCTGACATTATTGCCTTTTCTGAAACCTGGTTAAATCCTACTATATCCGATTGTGAAATGTTCTCTAATCATTTTACGGTTTATAGACACGATCGCCCAAATCGTCGTGGTGGTGGGGTATTAATTGCAGTTAAATCCTCACTACAGTCTGAACTTTTTCATTTCACTGCACCTACCGATGCAGAGATAATCTCTGTTAAAGTAACTCTCCCATCCTGTGCTGTTTTTATCACATGCTCCTATATACCCCCTTCCTCAAATATTGAGGTTTACTTACAACATCTGGCCTGCATTAGTCAGGTCTCTTCTTATGTGCGTGATAATGACTATTTTGTTGTGTTGGGTGATTTTAATATACCGAACACTTCATGGTCAATATTCTCACCCACAAATTACCTTGTGCCATCTACCTGCCATGACTTTTTAGATGGTATGCTCGATCTCTCGTTGTTCCAGATCAATTCCATTTCTAATCATTTGAATAGAACACTTGATCTTGTTTTTATCAACGATCATCGTATTGCTGCCGTGTCCAGGTCATCCCCGCTATCTGTCCCTGAGGATATATACCATCCCACGCTTGAAGTGGAACTGTTCGTTTGCAAATCCCATAATTTACACTCGATAACGCCTATTAAGCCCCGCCGCTGCTTTCGTAAAGGAAACTTTACCTTGCTTAATAAACTTATTTATGCAACCGATTGGTCTTTTCTTTTCGACGCGGTTGATATAGATAAGGCTATTAACTTTTTTTATGAAACCCTAAACTCTCTTTTAGAAATCTGTATCCCTATTTGTACCCCTATGCTTTGTTCCTTAAAACCCCCGTGGTTTACTCCCAGACTAGTAAACTTAAAAAACATTAAGTCAAAATGTTTTAAAAAGTTCAAAAAGTCTGGTTCTAATGTTGACTTGGCGAAATATTCCATTGCCAAGTCAAACTTTTTTATTCATAATTCTCTGTGCTATGAGAATTATCTTGTCCGTTGCAAAAGGCAATTTGCTCGTGACCCTAAGCAGTTTTATAGCTTTGTTAATTCGAAGCGCAGGTCTTCTTGTTTGCCTTCCTCATTTTTTCTAGGGATTGAAAAAGCAAGCAATGATTCTGCCGCTTCTGATCTCTTTGCTAATTTTTTTCAATCCACTTATTCCGCTGCTTCTTCTATTAAAATGCCTTATCCTTACAACATAGTTTCTTCTAATTTCATATCCGTACCTATTATCTCTGAAACCTCCCTTCTTTCTGCTCTTAATTCCGTAAAAATTTCATACTCTCCTGGGCCTGACGACATTCCTAGCTGTCTACTCAAAGAATGTAGTGCTGCTCTTCTTCGCCCATTGCTAAGGCTCTTTAATCTATCTCTTGAATCTGCTGTTTTCCCATCCCTTTGGAAAGAATCCTTTATAATTCCTATCCACAAAAAAGGCGGTCGGTCCGATGTGTCAAACTATAGGGGCATTGCTAAACTGTCCGCTATTCCTAAATTATTTGAAAAAATAATTACCTCCACTTTGCAGCACCTCTGCAAATCCATTTTATCCCCTGCTCAACATGGCTTTGTAAAGAGTCGGTCAACAACGACCAACTTGCTTGAATTCTCCTCGATGGTAAATGATGCTTTCCTTACTAAAAAGCAAACTGATGTCATTTACACCGACTTCAGTAAAGCATTCGACTCTGTACACCATGAACTTTTATTGCTAAAACTTGACCTTATAGGTTTCCCTCCCTCTCTCTTGGCATGGATTTCATCTTATTTAAAAGGACGTACCCAAAGAGTTTTACTTAGATCCTCAACCTCTAAGCAAGTTCATGCTACCTCAGGTGTACCCCAAGGTAGCCATCCTGGACCTTTACTCTTTACTATTTTTATAAATGACCTCCCTTCTATAGTTTCACATGCTCGCATACTTATGTACGCAGATGATGTGAAACTGATTTACTCCTACACTGATTCCCAATATCACAGTCATCTCCAAGGCGATCTGGACTCTATGCAGCTTTGGTGTTCGGACAACCAGTTGCACCTTAATTGTTCAAAATGTATGTTTATGTCTTTTACACGTTCTAAGCCATATCTGGTTAGTTATACAATTGATAATTCTCAATTGAAACGTACACTAACAGTAAAAGATCTTGGTGTTCTCTTTGATTCAAAGCTGAGCTTCAACATGCATACATGCATACATACTATTGTAAACGAGGCTAAGGGTGTACTTGGCTTTATTAAACGTTGGTCGAAGGAGTTCAATGATCCCTTCACTACTAAACTTCTTTATATATCGCTTGTACGCCCAATCCTGGAATACTGCTCCTGTATCTGGTGTCCGCAGTACAAAATCCACCAGGATCGAATTGAGTCCGTCCAGAAGCAATTTCTGCTCTTTGCCTTACGAGACCTAAACTGGAATCCCAATCTTCGTCTTCCATCTTACTCCAGCAGGCTTTTACTTCTTAATCTCCCGTCACTAATCAACCGTAGGACAATCCTTGGTGTAGTATTCCTACACAAGCTGATCAATGATTCTGCCTCTCTTTTAGGTCGCCTGAACTTCTCGGTTCCGTTTAGACCTACTAGAAATTTTGTCCCCCTACTCCTTCCTACATGCACGACAGATTACGCTTTGCATAATTCTTTTCATGTGTTATGCCAACGCTATAATAGCCTTTACCACGTTTTCTCCTCTGAGCTCTCTCTTCCCCTAATAAAGTCTTTGCTTTCAGGATATCTTCGGCAAATCATTGACCACCCCCAACTGTGAGCAGGGGCACAGTTTGCCGGACGGGCTAAATCTCTCCCCCATCGGGTCAATGATTTCCGTCTCTGTCTCTTTCCTCTTATCTATTTATCTAATTCTAACAATTATTATAATTAATAACTAAAACTGTTCCTTCACTTTCCTTATTTTATTGTTTATTTATAGGAATTATATTTAAATTGTAGAATATACTCTTACTACTAACACCTTCTCTTTAGCAGTAGAGTCTCTTAACGTCACTGACAACAACTAGCTGTGATTAGGGGCATAGCTAGCCGGACTGGCAAATAAAATACCCCCATCGTGTCGGTGATGTTATGAGTATTGTTTATAATTCTCTTAGGCTTTTAGCTTTTAATTGTTTATATTTATTTTCAATGTATTTCTTAATTTTTATACATTTTACTTAGGTTGACACTCGATCTGTCAACCTATTAAATAAATAAATAAAAAAAAAAATAAAACAAGTCCAATGTACAAAATTATAGAGGTATATCAAAGTTGTCTACTATTCCGAAGAATTTTGAAAAGTTCATAACTTCACAATTACAACATCTTTGTAGATCTATAATTTAACCCCTCCTAGCACGGGTTTATGAAATATAGATATAGTGCCACTAATTTATTGGAATTCACGTCTTTTGTTATTGAAGGATTCCAAAATAAAAAGCAAAAATATGTTATTTACATTGATTTCAGTAAGGCGATTGACTCTGTTAATCATTCGCCTTTACTGCGCACACTTCATCTTCTGAGATTTTGAAATACCCTTATTCTTTGGACCTTAAACTGTTTAACTGTAAGAACTGTAAAAGTTTACTTTAAGGGCCTTGTCTCTAAACCTGTTCAAGTTACTTCCGGAGTACCACAAGGAAGTCACCTTGGCCCCTTGTTATTCACGTTGTTCATAAATAACCGGTGATAAATCACTGTCGGGTGCTGATGTATACCGATGACGTAAAACTTTTCCTGTCGTCTAATAATTTTCTATCTGGCCAAATTTGCAATTCGACCTTGTCAGTTTTCACACCTGGTGTCAAGTAAATTTATTAATCTTAATTACAGTAAGTGTAAATTAATGTCTTTTTATAGACGAATGCTCTTTTGAATTATTTTTTTAATGGTAAACCACTTGAGCGTATTTAGTCGGTTGATGATCCCAAGCTTAAGTTGGACTAGCATATTACTACTGCTGCACATCCAGCTTTAGGGGGAGGATTCATAAGGCGCTGGTCGAAAGAATTTGACGATCCTTGCGTTACTAAGTCTCTATATAATTCACTTGATCGTTCATTTCTTAAATATGGATCTTGTATGTATATGGTGTTCCCAATACAAGGAACATCAGGATAGAATTTAATCTGTAGAAAAACAATTTGATTTTTGACCTCATTGGAATCCTAACTCTGGCATGTCTTTTTACATTTGTAGACTCTTAGTAAGGAATCTTTCCCCTCGACCTCCGGGGTTTTCACTGGAATCCTAATTGTCACATGCCTTCCTACTAATAAATCTGATTCTACGGAATTAATCAGCCAAATTAGTTTTGCGGTTCCGAGCAGAAATACTAAGAATGTGTCATACTAACTACGCAATTCATAACCGATTTCGTATATTATGTTATATTTATAATAATCTCTTCCATGTAATAAGTAATGCTTCTTTTGTTCCTATTCTTAAGACGTTAGTCCTTTGAAATCTGTCCATTTGTTCGCGATCTTCGTTACCGCACGTTATACGGCGCGCCCCTCGGTCGGTTGGGCGGGAGGCCATGGGCCTGGATGCGCGCGTTAACAAGCCCTTGCTTGGTATCGTTGGGCCACTTGAATATACGGTTCGTTAGTACATCTACGTCCAATAACATAATAAGTCCTTTTTTACTATTATTTTCCGAAAAGGTCTAAATTGGCTCACGAAGTAGGTGTTAATTGTAGAGTGTGCACTCCAAGAGACAAGAACTTGGGGTGACAAAAATTCCAACATTGGCAAAATGCTACATATCGATATTTTTTCCATTGACAAGAAGCATTCTATAACTTGCATCAACAAGTTCTCAAAGTTCGACACAATCGAACTAATCTTGCTGGCAACAGTAGAATGCAACAAGACCCCACACTCGGTAATGAACAAAACCCATTGCGGTACTACACGCGACTTCTCACGAATTCAGACAAGCTGTAAAAAAACAAATTGCCAAAGCCCAATAAGCCAATCTTGACAGATGCAACCCAGCTGTGGCCGGGTGGTCGTGGCTGGGTAATTTTTTACGGATCTTTTAAAAATTTGGTGCCTCTAGCTCAAAATTATGGAAGATATAGATTTTCGCGATGCGTGGGAGCGGGGTGGCTGGGGTCGTTCTAGTGGGCATGGCCGCGAATCAAGATAGCAATTTTTGGTGGTCATCAGCAATCTACATACCAAATTTGGTGACGCTAACTTTAATATTGTGGGAAATATTCACCTTTAATCGACTTGCGATTTGAGCTGTATCGACATGTTATCGATTTGCCAGCATATTTATACGAGACAAGGGTCAGCATCTCCCTGTAACACACGAGCACACTGTGCTTCAACTGCAAGATGACACCGTAGCTGAATGCGGCAACGACGTCACAGCAGTCACGAACTGTGCCACGACCACCTACTCATCATTCTGCAAACTGGCGATCCACGACACCTGCGCACGTAGTCTACTTGTTGTAGGCACGGCGTTCTACCACACTCAGCCCAGCCATTTAAAACCCTACACGTACGTGGATGATGGCATCATCATCAATGAAAGCCCTGTTCAAGCCACTAACCAAATAATATGTAGATGAGACAGCTAGATCAAAACACATACACTTCGGTTTCGCTCAGGTCCCCATTTCACTCACAATCTCACAGAATATGAGTGTCAACGTCCCTTTTGCTTAGTGAGGATTAAGGGAGAAAAAAGATTTTTTTACAACTTGGTCACTCACACTGCACAACATTGCCTGGATTGGCACTCAGTAATCTCAAGCAGCAATGCGCCGAAAATTGAAGATTCTTCAATTTTTGGGCGATCTTCTTCACTTTCGCTTGTAGAGTGCTGTGAAATATGTATCGGGTTTGCCACTTTCGAGTGAAACTTAGGATTTTTAGTAATGACTGTTGCTAAAGGTACATAAAAGCTGGTGCGCTTGCAAGAAAAGTTTTGGGATGACTATACACGCACACTTATTCATATTTGTACATGTACGTCATGAGTCAGTCGCGACCCTGCAGAATTAATTGGCCTGACTTTTGACCTTTTAATACCTACTCCAGATCTGCGGTTCGCATTCATTTAAATGTTTGAGTACGTGCACCAGCAATTACACTTGCATAAATGCATACTTAAGAATGGGTTACTTTCCTAACCACAGCAGCCCCTTAAAAGTTGAATGACCCGCTGAAATATTGTCATTGTAAAAAATAAGTAAACTCATCAATGTTCTAATACAATTCACTGGCTAGGTAACAATAAAACAATAAAAACCCCAGAACGTACCTGCATTTCATACATATGTAGGCAGACAAACATACAAACGTATGTATGAGAAGCTGAAAGTTCATGAAATCAGAAATTTTTTGCTCCGAACCATAGATGGCGCCTGCAATCCAAACAAAATATTCTTGATCCGTGTATGCTTTATAATATGGACACGGGAAGAGTTATTGAGAATTTGAAGCAAAGGTTTGGTATACATGAACTTAAAAAACTAAACTTTAACTCTCTAGCTTTTATAGACTCTGTGATCGACGCGTTTATACTGACGGACGGACGGCAATAGCTAAATCGATGCGGTTAGTGATGCTGACCAACAATATCTTTGAAGAAGTATATACTTTATGGAGTCGGAGGTGCCTTCTTCTGCCTGTTACATACAATTGGCCAATACCAGTACACTTTTCATTCATTTTCAATGTCAGGGTATAAACACCAAGGAAATTGCCGATGTCATTTTTATTTTTGAAAAACGAAAAAAATATAACCATATAAAATAAAAAAATATAGCAGAGGCCCAAAAAAGGTAAGCAACCTATATTTTTACTCATTCATGAAATGAAACTTGGAATATATACTCGAGTATACACCCGCGTCATAATACCAAATGGCCACTACACCTCCACCTAACACAACTTCGCGACGCAGCCGGTCCAAATAATTAATTTTTATACGGAGATCATGGAAATAATAACTATAGCCATCGGAGCCTTCCAAATAACATTTTTTTCTCTTCTGCGCTTTTCGGACCGGGTCGGCCTGTCCGGGATTTCATCTCTTATCAATTTTCGATTTGAGGTGTATCGACAGCCCCCCCGTGGGCGTGGGACAATAATCTTAACACTCTGAAGCAGATAACTCCAAGTATACATATATCCAAAATTTCAAGTCTCTATCTTCAATAGCGCCGCAAAATATTGCGTTCATACGGACGGACATTGCACAAAACCAATATACTAGTTTCACTTCGTGAACGAGTATAAATACACACTTAAAGTAATATAACCTTGCGGTTTGGTTTGTACATAGACTTAAATGATATGTTTAAGTCCTGAAAATCTCAAAGAAGTGTAGGAATAAGTTAGATTCTAAGTTTATTTTACGATATGTTATCGACCAGCACTAGGATAAATTGTTTTCATCTAATAAAGAAATCAATCGTAGAGCAGAAGCAAGAGAGAATTGTCGTCGGAAGAAAAGAACCGAATTTGTTAAAATATATTTAAGCGCAAAATTTAATATTTCATTGAATAAATAAATAGTTTTCGTTAAAAAACGCTTTGAAGTATTAAAAGGAGAACATCCCTACCATCACGTATTCAACCTACAGAAGTTTAGAAGTTATTCAAGCATTTTTTTCCAAATGTGTTTTTTTATTTTTCATAAATTGCTTATATAAAACTCTGTTTGTGCTAAACTTTCGAAGAGCTTGCTTCTCTGATTTGTGACACACTGATAACTAATGATCTTTTTCAATCTCGAACGTGACATTAAAAAATGAGTTAATACAAACTACAAATTTACAGTTAATTGGGATTGCATTATACTCTTTTGATTTTTTTAAAATTATTTGAGTTGTAAGAAACATTTTGTGGAATACTGTTTGTCATGAATTACCTATCGTAAAAAAGATAAATTAAAGAATACTTGCAATTAAAAATGTCAAAAGAAGACTACACTTGTAAAGTTGCGCACTGTAGGCGATATGCTCATCATGTTAAATTTAAATATGTATCTGTTTAAATTAGATTTAAATGTTACTTTACGTTGTTGGTATGATAAAATAACGTGTTTTTTTAGGGACTTTTCTTATGATCCCGCATTTTCCTGGATTTTGGGTTTTAATATTGTGTTAATTCATCAACCAATATGCTCTATGTTAGAAACAAAAACTCTATCTGACTTGGTTGATAGAGCGTAGACCTGGTGTAGAGCAGCTGTAGAGCCCTACTAACTGTCGAAAATATGTGCTTAACTGTCGAGCACATCCTGTAGAGCTTTACATGGTTTTTACACTTCTCTATCTAGCTCTATGCTCTGGACTCTATCAAAATATTCTATAGTGTAAACCAAGCTTAAAAGCGGCCCGAGAACCGATATACATTTTTTGGTGCAAAATAAAGTAAGAAATAACAAAAAAGAAGATCCAGATTTTAACTACACTTGGTCAAGATATTGATGCTACATGGAATGAGGATGAACCAAGCCAGGGATTCCAAAACTAAGTTGTTCTTATCCCTATTTTTTTATGTCTGAATTTTTATTCGTCACTATATTTATGATCTAACGATGAGCTAAATCAATCTACCCATATCCGCTTATCCGTCTGTATAAACTCGTCGGCCTCAGAGGCAATAATTTGGGTTACGATGGCTACCAGATACTGACACATTTATGCCCATGATAATATATAGCTATTTCTATGCTCAGAGCAACCTTATATACTAAGCAAATTTGGTAGAGCTAGGTTGCAAAGGTAGCTAAGGAACAGAAATGTAATCCTTTTTATACCCTGAGCCTATTAAAAATGGGTAAAAACAGAAAGAAGCATCTCAGACCGTATAAAGTGTACATATTCTTGATCAGGACTACGAGCTGAGTCGATCTAGCCCAATCCATCTGTCCGTCTGTATGAACGCAGCGATCTCGGAAACTACAAAAGCTAGAGACTCAAACTAAACGACTATAGATTCCATAACACAATACGTGCTTGGGAACATTTCGGATTTCGGATACCACCCCCACTTACCTCAAATAAGAAAACAAAAGCAATTCAAATACTAAAGATTTGCGCTTTGCGTAGTAAAAATTATCATTAAGATCATGCTCTTTGTTTAAAAGATATTCAAGAACATAGTTTCCATAGTGGGGGCCAAGCGCAGCGGCTGAAAAAACAACACAGCTTGTGGCGTGAATTTCTGTGTGTGTGTGATTTTGTGTATGTGGGTATGAATGCGAGGGGGTTGAAATATATATGACGGACGTAGCACTCACTGTAGGCATCTTAAAAAATACGTCTCGGCTTAAAAATACAAATATAGAACTAAGCTAAATAAATATTCAGAGTGATAGCTATCGAATTCTACATCAACTACATCATGTTATGTTAAACCCATACTTTTACTTTTATACCGTTAAATTCACTTTAAGTAAGGGAGGCTTACAATTTGTAAATTATACAAAAAATAAGATCGCATTATTTTAAAAAGCCAACATATACAAATTAAATACTAATCACTTAGTAATCGTTTCTACTCACCGCTTTTTAGATTCTTTGTAAAATTCCTGTAAGTCTCCAATAGGTGGGCTTTCGCTTAGAAAGTTTGGAAAGCAATCTTCCAGATGTGCAATTAGCATGCCAAATTGCGTTCCCCAATCACCCAAATGATTTATGCGTATAACCTCATGTTCCAGAAATTCAAGAAGACGGCAAATTGACTCGCCGATAATAGTAGACCGTAAATGCCCAACGTGCATCTGCTTTGCTATGTTTGGCGAAGAAAAATCGACTAAGACGCGCTTTTTAGACACCCTCGGTGGCTTAACGCCATCACGCAACAAATTATTTAAAGAGAACTCAGCAAATTTTCTGGAAAAAAATGTATATTAATAATATAAAAAATTTGAAAGAATGAGACACTCTAAATTTACTTGCTGAGAAATATGTTAACGAAACCAGCACCCGCCACTTCCACTTTCTCTATGATTGGGGATCTTGGGCAGCACCTTTGAATTTCAATTGCAATCTCTTTCGGAGTTTTATTAATGCCAGCTTCTTTCATTTTCTTGGCCAATCCCATCGCATTATTGCATTGATAGTCTCCAAATTTCGACGACACATTGACAGCTGCAATAATAGCTGGAACATCACAGAAGCGAGGGTAGGCATTGGCAATCGCATGTGTAAAAACTCTTTCCAAGTGTTCCGTAATGGAAAAAGTATCAGTACCGTAATGCATTTCAGGATTTGCTCTTTCCTCTTCACTTATTGACTGTAAACAAAAAGTATACTTGTTAATATATATATATATATATATATATATATATACAAATTTTTTTAAACTCGATATTTAATATATTGCTAAGTATTCCCCCTAAACGAAAATGGTATTACTGCGCTTGTAATAGTAATAGATATTTTTTGTAAATTTAAGGGAAAAGGTCGAAAAACTGGTGAAAAAAAATATTACACCACTTACGCCTTCTTTATCGAAAACGTTATATTAAGTATAGTTACTTCGATCGAAACCACGTACTTAAGAGATTTAACTCAATATTTCAATCATTAAAATAAATCCAAAATTATGAATACAATATAGGCTTCGGAAGAGGGAGAAGCGCAAAATCATCAGAAAATTGATACTGTATGGAAAATCAAATAGAGAACTTGCTCGAATAAAATTATACTAGCCGCCATAAGCTATAAAGAAAACGCTAAAACACGTGCACAAAAAGAAGCCCTGAGCCAGCTTTACGTCAAAGGGTTGTATTTTGGGTATTTTGTATGCAGTGATGTTACCCTACGCAGAGTATAAGATGGCGCTAAATTGGGTCTTCCAAGAAGACAATGACCCCAAGCACACCACCAGCAGTGGAATGGTTTAAAAGAAAATCAGTGAACGTTTTGGAGTGGGATCCGCAGTCACCAGATCTTAATCGCATCGAAAATCTATAGGCTGATGTGAAAAGGGCAGTTGTTCCATATAAAAAAAAACTGCTCTAAAATGATGCGAGGACTTGGTTGAATCGATGACAAAACATTACGCAATAAAGGCAACGCAACTAAGTATATATTCAATTAATAGAATAACCTTAGTTTTGATATACAATTATCTTTTAGTAATGAAGTGGGTGCTTTTTTCTTGTCCATTTTTAAATTTTTAAAAAATTTCTTAAATATGTTGACAACGTTAAACATAATAATGAATATTTTTACTTTACCAATTTTTTAGGTGTCTGCTGCATCATAAGTTCCTTAAAATTACAATATTATTAAGACGCCTTTCTCGCAGCTATATATATATTCCCGCTTAACAGAACAAGTTCAACTTTTTTAAAAAAGTCAAATGGCCATATCTTTTAAATCGGTTGCCCGATTATAATGAAATTATTTTATTATTTTTATACCCTGAACACATTGACTGGACAGTTTCTTTAGCTTTACATGATTGGCCATTTTTGTAAAACTTTTATATTTTAATTCGTCAACAATGCGCTGTTTGCTAGCGATGCTCATCGCTAGTATTATTTATCTGTATCACATTGCGCAACAACAATAATTAATTAATCGAAACAATAATGCTGGCAATTATATTGAGGCCTTTGCGGCAGTGCAAGAAATTCATCGCATGATGGACGCCGTTGTGCATGATAATAATCCACAGGCTGCTGTCGAACCAGGAGCAGCCACTGCACAGGATGATCCAGCTAGGATGTCCGAGCCAGCCAGCGCTGGTGCGGATCAAGCTGATACCACTGCTGCTGCCGCTGAGGCAGTGCTCGATGAGCCAGCGTATGCCAGTAATTCTGTGATTTCCATAGTGCGCACCTTTGATATAGCGTTCTTCACATCGCTGTTGCCCGAGGCACCGGCGCTGTACAGGTTGATGTCAATACGTCCAATTCAAAGTGGCCTCTGGACGACTTTCCTTAGAATTATACACCCCCTCCCGCTTTATAAATGTTATCATTTTTGCATTCCTGAACTTTGCAATACCTAGTTTTTCCCAACTATTTAATGAATATGTGTATATTTATAAATATGTTTGGTTGAGCGTAAGCGCCCAAAATGGGCGCCGTATTTTAACCCATCCTAGCTTTAGTGTTTTTGTTTTTAGCGATAAGATGAAAAAATTTGTTTTTGGTGTGAATGCTATACTACGAATGGCAGACGAAACTATGAAAATAATACATTGCAATTATAAATTTAAAAAAAGTACATATGATTGCACACCATAAAATAAAAAATGGGTAAATCAGGGTATAATGGTTTAGTGCAAATGTATGTAACGGGCAGAAGGAGGTATCTCCGATCCCATAAAGTATATATATTGTTGATCCGCATTACTAGCTCAGTCGATCTAGCCATGTCCGTCTGTCCGTCTGTATGAACGCGTCGATTTCGGAGTCTACAGAAGCTAGAAAGCTGAATAACTTGGACTTTTTAAATTTGTGTATAGCATAGGCAAATCAAATTTATTTCAAATCATCGATGACTCATCTCGTTTTCTTATTATCGATAGTTAGCGGTTTTTGACTCGGGTAACATATCTTACAAAACCATAAGAGCTAGAGCAACCAGATTTGGTTCAAAATGTTCGCGTGACGCATACACAGGTAAGGAATATTTGGGATTTTGGATAACTCTCCCCATTCGCCCCATACATATATGCAAAAATTTGACAAACGAAATTGAAATACTACGGACTTGGGCTTTGTTTTGTACATAGATTTCAATGCTCTTCTTAAGCCCTTTTATTAAGATCCTACTCTCAGTTTAGAAGTTAGCAACAGCAGCAACTGTTCACAGCGTGCAGCCTGCGTTTACATCTGTGTGCGTGTGTATATGTGATTCTGTGTAATTGAGTATGAATGTAAGGGGACTGAAACGTATGAAAACACAGGGTTCAGGGTATCCCCTAGTCGGGCGCTCCCGACTTTAGCCTTCTCACTTGTTTTGGAATAGAATATTCATTATATTACATAGCGTTAGAAAGATGATATCTTGCACTAATAAACACTCTGAGGGTTTTGTGATTGTTGACTCTATTTTGTTTTAGCACGCGTCAAAGATGGACACGCAATTTTGGTTTCGTCTATTTCGTTCCGGTAATTTAGATTTTATGTATATATATATATATATCTGTATATACAGTCGACGGGATAAATATTTTGACAAAGAAGTTACCATGCGTTTCGGATAATAACTTTTTAAATGAGCACTAAAAAAATTTAAAATAAATACGGTGTAACGATGAGTAAATTTATTTTCAAAATATATAAAAAAATATTATATGAGTATATTAATAACAAAAACAAAAATAATTTTTCAGAAATGTATGGTGGCATAAGTATTTTTACATATTGTTTAAGATTTAAAAAATTATGAATGCACATGTTTTTAGATAATTTTACTTATTATTAATAAAAAATATAACCTCCCTTAGCACTTATAACTTGTTGCAGTCTTCGGGGAACGGAATCAACCAAAGTTCAGATATAGTCCAATGAAATATCCTTCCAGAGTGTTTCTACCTCTGATATTGTTTCCTCACGCGTCCTTGATAGATTTGGACATCGTTTTTGCTTTAAATAAGCCCATATATTTTCTATATTATTTAAGTCGGGGCTCTGTGGTGACCAATCCAGCGTATTAACACCAACTTCACTGAAAAATTCGGTAATTAATTTCGCCTTGTTGCACGGCGCGTTATCCTGCTGGTATAGACCGTTTTCTCCGATCAAATTTTCCCCAGAAGGGAAAGCGTAATCCTTTAAAATATGTAAATATTTATTTTTATTCATTGTTCCATCGATGGGAACAAAGTTTCCTACCCCGTTATAGGCAACACATCCCCAAAACATTACGGTTCCACCTCCATGGCTTACTCTCTCACAAACGGGTACTCTTTTTTTATGTGCTGTTCTTGGCATTCTTACGAAAACTTTATTTTAGAGCAGTGGTAATTAAAAGAACTTTCGTCACTCCACAAAACACTATGCCAAAAGGATGGGGGCTTGTCTATATATTTTTTGGCAAATTCAAGGCGTTTGATTTTATTTCTCATGGTTGTTTGAGGAATAACTCTGACTATGTACGTGCCGTAATCAGCTTCCTTTAATCGTCTGCGAATTGTCCTTTTACTTATGTTAATGTTGATGTAATTAGAAAGCTCCTTGGCAACAGTTTTAGGATTTTCTAAAGGATTATTCTTAAATTTTCTTAGAATCAAACGATCGTTCTTAACCTGTTGTCTTACGCGGTCTGCCACAACGAGCCAAGTTTTGTGTGGTGTGGTTTTTTAATATTTAATAATTTGATAATACACAGTTTGGCGGGGTACTTTGTATAATTTACTGATATTTTCTACAGAAATACCAGAATTATACTTCGCCACCATATCATGTTTCACAAAGTCGCTTAATTCATTTGTTTTACCCATAGCTAAGCAAATCTATGAAGCAAATTTGTTCTTATCAGCATTTTAAATCAGTAGACAATATTAATAGATGCGTAGCTTAGCTTCAAGATCGATAGTAGTTTAACACCTACTGAATAGAGCAAATGTCAAAATACTTTTGTCCACCTACTATCAGCTTGCGAAAGATAAGAATGCGTAAACCAAGAAAACGCATAAAGGAATTAAAAAAATACTTTGCATCTTCCTTTTTGCATAAATGTACTTTACTTTTCAGTAGATAATGAAACCGTTACATGTTACAACACTTTCAAGAAAAAAGAAAAAACATAGCGCATAGTTTTGTCAAAATATTTATGCCGTCGACTGTATATATATAAATATATATATTAGGACTACAGTTTTAGGAAGTAGCATTACTTATTATACTGAAAAGATTATTATAACTAGAACATAAGATACGAAATGGGTTATGAATATCTTAGTTAGTAGACATATTTGAAGAGAAAGCGGTAAAAATTCCTAGTATTTCTTCTCGGAACCTCAAAACTAATTTGGCTGATTAACTCGACAGAATCAATTTCCCCATTAATAAGTTAGTGTAAGAAGATTACACCAACCATGGTTCTACGCTTAGAAAGAGAGGGAAGATTTATTAGTAGGAGTTTACTAAGGTAAGAAGGCATGCCAGAGTTAAGATTCCAGTTCAAACCCCGGATGTAAAAAATCAGAAATTGTTTTTGTACAGATTCAATTCTATCCTGATGAACCTTGTATTGGGGACACCATATACAAGATCCATATTCAAGAATTGGACGATCGAGTGAATTATATAGAGACTTAGTAACGTAGGGATCGTCATCGACCAGCGCTTTATGAATCCTAGGATTCCAAAAGCTGGATTTGCAGCCGTAGAAATATGCTTGTCAGACTTAATCTTGGGATATAGACGGATACACAAATCATCAACCGACTCAATACGCTCAAGTGGTTTACCATTAAAAAAAAATTATTCCAAAAGAACATTCGTCTATAAAAAGACATTAATTTACACTTACTGTTATTAAATAAACTTACTTGACACCCGGTTTGAAAACTATCAAGATCGGACTGGAACATTTAGCCAGATAGAAAATTATTAGACGAAAGGCAAAGTTTTACGTCATCGGTATACATGCTCAACCGAGTAAAAAAAAACCGATAATTATCGATTGATTGAGAAGTTACCTGAGCTGACCAAGCAAGACACTATATTCCGGTGAGACATCCTAATGGATGTATTATATAATTTTTTTAATTCAAAACAACAAATATTATTTCAAAGTGCTGAAATCCATGAAAAATAAGCAGTCAGGGAATTACATTTTTTCAGAAACCATAATCCATAAGCAAAAGCTATAGACTTGCCATATCACTTATTTTGTTCAAAATAAAAATAATTAAGATCAATTATTATTTACATTACATAACTATTTTCAATGGATTTTAGAACCATTGCATGGAAATCTTTCATTTGAGTGGTGGCTGATTTAATTTCCTCAGCCACTTTCCCCATGAACGACAACGACAGCTGAACAAAAAAACTACTAACTAATTAAGAAGCAGCTCTAGTCGGATGAGTCCGATTAGGGGATATTGTAATGTAACCCTGACGCTGTTCATGGATTGCAAAGTAACAATCTGGCATTGACTCGCATTTGCCATTATCTGAAGTTTTGCTTTATGCTATTGTTCTGTATGTACATTTGTTCTCCATTGGTAAGCCGTCGAGAGAAGAATGTCGTTGGAGAATATCCAATAAACAGTTCATGTAATTTCCGTACATGTGTACCCATTTATTCAATTAACTGCACCACACTCCCACAACAAGTTATGGGCCCAGTGATTAAAGAATAGAAAAACGTGGAAAACAAATAGTGTGCAGTCGTAAAAAATGGGAGGCACGTTTATTAGAGACAACTATAATACTATGGAAATTGCAGATTAGTGAAAAACGAACTATGGCAGTATGTCGACGAAACGTAAGCTTGTCCAGACGATGAGGCGAATCAAGCTGTATGGATAACATACGATGACAAGTCGCGCGGGAACATATAATTGTCAATTAGTCCATCGCAGTTGGCAATAATTGAAAGGCGCAGGAATGCTGGTTGAAACTGCAAGTGACATTTCAATCAAAGAGGTTAGTGCGAAAAGCAAGCCTGTGGAAGCGAGTGGCATTGTCGCGTATGACTGAAGGCGCTGATGCGCGCCAGCATTTAAGCAATTTTTTCGATGCTGTGAAAAAATTGATAGAAATAGGTGTCATAATTGGAAATGACTTATTAGTGATTTTGTTGCTACAAAGTCTGCCAGAATCAGGCGATGACTTGCCCCACCCCGATGTGCTTCGTGACAAAATTCTATTAGAATCAGAGGCGCGCAAAACAAAAGGAGATCATGAAGAACAAAACGCAATGTTCGCTAACCGTCGGAAAGACAATGACAAAAAGGAATGAAGCTGTAAAACGCAAAGCGGAAACAGAAAATGTTTCAACTGTGGCAAGACTGGACATATCGCGCGCAACTGTCGAAGCAACGCAAAGAAGAACACAAAAAGTGAGACAACTGAAGAAAGAGCAAGTACAGCAGAACACAAAGTAAACGATAAACGATATAGAGATGTCATTTTCTGCCGATGAGAGAAATAGCTTGTGGTATTTAGACAGTGGTTGTACGGCGCATGAGCTCAAATGTGAGCAGGTTCGATAGCATGGCAAAAGTCGAATGACTTTTCATTTAGCTAATCAGCACACCACAAAGATAAACGATGCCGGTGAAATTAAAAAGTTAAAACAGCAGCAGCAAAAGACAGACATTGAAAGAGGTTCTCTGTGTCCGATCTGCATCAAAGCTTTATGTCCGTTTCCAAAATCACAGAAAATGGTTTCGAGGTTAATTTTCGAAAAATAAGCATTTATTATTAACAATTATGAGGTCTAGCTACGTGCGCACATATGGAAACTTATATTACTCGAATGGCGAAAAGCATCAAATGACCAATATCATACATGCTGATCAAAATGATATTGCTATGTGGCAATTTCGAATGGGTCATTTGAACGAGAGCGATTTAAAGTGTATGGCAAAAAGTGGTAAAGGGATGAAAGTAAGTGAGAAAAGAAAACTGTCGAGATGTGAGATTTGCATAAGCGAAAAGCAAACTGCAGCGCGAAAGAGAAACGTACGACAGAATTACTGGAAATAGTGCACAGTGATGTATGCGGTCGAATAAGAATACAATCTATAGAGGGCTTTCGCTTTATCAATCAGAAATCGGTTGGGTTTGAAACTTTAAAGGCATATAAAGCTGCAGGAGAAAACTTCACGGGTAAGAAAATAAAAGCGCCACAAGCGCGGGACAGAGTACTGCAACAAAGAGTTCGACAACCACATGAATGCAAATGGAATTCAGAGATGTCTGACAACACCTCATACGCCGCAACAAAATGGATTAGCAGAGAGGTAGAATCGCACCCTAGTCGAGATAGCGCGCTGTATGATGAAACAATCTGGCGTGCCGACATCTTTTTGGGCAGAAGCGGTAAACACAGCATGTTATAACAGGAATAGATTTATAGCACGGGGTCTACCCGGAGAGATTTCCCACACCTACTGGACGAAGAAAATTCCTATAGTGGCACATTTGCGTATATACGGTACGAAGGCATATGCATTGATGAAGAGCTTAAACAAAGGTCAGTTCGAATCGAGATCAGAAGAATGCGTACTTGTTGGCTACCCAACGACATCGAAAGCATATCGACTGTATTTGCCGGAAAAACTAAAGATAATAGAAAGCAAAAGCGTCAAGTTCGTGAATGTTCCAGGTTTCAAGAGTGAGTTTGCTAAGTTCTACGACTGCGATCAGAACACAGATAGAGGCGTCAGCATCAGTGTCACTAATGAACCAAATCGTAGATCTACAAGCAACGATGACAGCAGCCAGGAGCCAGTTGAGCAGCGGCGTGGAAGAGGGCGTCCCAAAATCGAGAGGACAGGCCAGATATATTAGGCCAAATATATCAACCATCAACGCAAAAGGTTCACAACGACAGCAGAGATGAGGAAAGCAGTTCAAGCGAAACGTTTAAAGAATGCGAAATGGCATTCATGATTGCGTCAGAGGATCCAACTACGTTTGGAGACGCGATAAACTGCGAGAACGACCTGGACAAAGGCAATCGAAGATGAGATTCTGGAACAGATTCATAAAGACACATGCCAGATCGTGGAGCGCCCCAAAGATCGAAAGCGCATTGGTAACAGAATAGTATTCCGAACAAAAGAAGATAGCATAGTTTCTGGAAAAAAAAAGTGCGTTTGGTTGCTAAGGGATACGCACAGAAAGCCGGAGAGGATTTTAATGAGACGCATTCACCTGTAGCATGGTCACAGCTTATCTAAACGGCGAGCTCGAAAAGAGCGTATATATGAATGTTCCAAAGGGATTCAATGGTTTCATGAAAAGGGTGGAATCTGAACAATCAATTCGACCTAAGAATACTCGCAGGCAGCAGTGGTATGGCGTGAAGCATTGACATCGATGAAAAATTCTATCTGTTTGCTGAAAAAGGCGCTATACGGACTGCGTCAGTCTGGTTTGCGATGGTATTGCAAACTCACTGCGAAATTGCAAGAAAATTGATTGGAGCACACGAAGCAAGATCCGCCTATTAATCACATGGCTGGAGAAGAAAATTCTCCTAGTAACCTGGGAATGAAGCCGGCATTAACACCCATTGGGGTGAAATGCATTGTGATGCGGCCAGAAGTAGCTGACGAAGATGAAATGAGGAAGTACCCTTATCAAAACTAAATTGGTTCTCTTATGTTTCTTTCAGTCCCAACTCGTCCAGACATTGCGTACTCCATGAATTATATGAGTCAGTTCAAGTCAAACTACAATGTTGAACACTGGCAGACAGCAAAATTAATTATTCGATACCTAAGCGGTATCAGACTGCTTGCTCTGTTATTTAAAGGAAGACGTCGATGTCCACTGGGGCGCCAACTTGACCGACAGGCATTCCTATTCTGGACAGGCGATCATACTGGCAGGTGCCGCAATAAGTTCGGAGGCACGAAAGCAACGCACTGTTGCATTGTCAGGCACTGAGTCTAAATACTTGGCAATGAGTGAATCAGCAAAAAAGGTGCTATATATTTGACGGCCATTCTCAACCAAATTGCTAGATGTGATTCGAAGCATTAGAGTGGTGACACCCAAATCGAGTTAATGCAGACGGATCGTGCCCGCAGACGTCCTGACGAAAGGTCTTAGCAGTGCCAAACAACACGGCTGTATCTCTTCAGATACACTAGTATTTAAGATTAATAGACTTACTTTTTTGACAGGGCGTATTGAAATGTAACCCTGACATTGTTCATGAATTGCAAAGTAACAATCTGGCATTGACTCGCATTTGCCATTATATTAAGTTTTGCTTCATGCTATTGTTCTATATTGTACATCTCTTCGCAATTGGTAAGCCGTCGAGTGAACAATGTCGTCGGAGAATATCAAATGAACAGTTCTTGTAATTTTCGTAATATAAACCTATTCTATTTCTTAAACGCTGTTAGAACCTGTGCACCCATTTATTCAATTAATTGCACTACACTCCCATAACAGGGGATAGCCTCAACCCTGTCTCTGAATACATTTTAACCCCTTGCACTCTAATATTCATGCACAAAATCAAACATACACACAAACGCAAAACGCAAGCTGTGCACTTTACTCATCGGTTCGCTATGGAAACTAAATTCATGATTATTTTCTAAACGAAGAGCATGATCTTAAGCATTTGAAACTATTGTTGTATGTTTATGCATTCAAATTATATTTTATATAGGATAGCAAATAAATTCAATTACAAAACAAAAACCAAAACACATGGGTCAACGCTCCAACGGCTTTCGCCACACATCAAGTACACACTCGATCGACTTAGTTACATTGGCCAAATACTTAGAATCGTTAGATCAGAGTCTTTTCGGCTTCCGCCACATGCCGGGTTCAGCATACGCCCAACGTAGTTGCAAACGGTCAAAAACATATTGCAACAGACAACCACTGAAATGTGCTGACATAGTCAAATCTCGTCAACAGAAATTTCGCGATGACCACTTAGCTGCGCCGCTGCCAAAGTCGTTGAGAATATCCACAGCTAACTTAGGGCTAAACGAATGTAAGTTCAGTCTTAAAATTATTCCAGCCAACGAAGGTCTTAATTGACCACAAATAAATCACATTTTCATCTATAATTAAATTTGTTGGAATTTCACTTTATTTAAAATTTATTTATTAGATGCATAGCTCAAGTGTAAAAATGAATATTATCACTTAGTTGCATAGCCATTATACAAGTGACAAGGCTCTAGCATTCAAACACATACACAGAATCATACACATACACACACACACGTAAACGCACACTGCATACTGTAAACAGCTGCTGCGCTTGGCCTCCACCATGGAAACTAAATTCGTGAATAACTTTAACAAGACCATTGAAATCTATGTACAATCAAAGCACAAGTTCGTAATATTTGAATCGCGTTTTTCTCATTTTTTTTTCATGTTTTCGTATATGGAGGGACGAGGTATCCAAAGTCCAAATATTCTTAACGTGTGTATGCTTCACGCGAACATTTTGAACCAAATTTGGCTCTGGCTCTTTTAGTTTCTAAGATTTAGATTGTTTATATTGAGCATGTTTATATTATCAGCTCAGCCCGCTAGCCACAAGTGGATATTTGAAACCGCTTGAGCAGAGGAGTAGCGAAGAACCCCAGACATGCAGTTTACACACTCGAGCCCAAGAGCGCACACGGAGTACATATGTAAGTACTCCATATGCATATACATGAGACACTCTCACTTATGTACTTATATTTTTAAGCTAGCAAGTAGCGTATGTTTTATATAAAAGAACATTCCTAACACCGACTCGAAAACGAAAAGACGTATGATTTTATTCGACCTAAGATTTTAATTTGAAAGCAACAAAAACCCTGCAGCAACATTCATAATTTGAATTTTGGATGCATTCAAGTCGCCAAAAAAAAAAAAAAAAAAAAAAAAAAAACTATGTACACTATGTACAAACCAAAAAGCAAGTCTGTAGTACTTGAATTGGGTTTTTTTTTGGCGAATTGGAAGCATCCAAAATTCAAAATTCAATTTATTATAATATCTGTTTAGAGGAAGCACTATTTTGTGCTACATTTAGCCGAAATGTAAAACAAGAATGTTTCAACTTGTATATTTCAACCGCGCTATGTCGATTTACACGTTTATTGTGCTTTATCAATTTGGAGAGACTAAACGAGCTGCCGCAAGGCAGCTGCAGCTTAGTGCAGAAAAAGTGAGTGTAACTTGTTCGCTTAGATAAAGGTCGCTCGGCTAAAGCTCCAGCTTCAAAAAAAAATGAGTTAAGCTTGACATTGCGCGCGCTGGCTTCATAATTCAGATACAATAACTTCTTAACTCACTTAAATTAGTGGTCCTGCTCCGAGCAATATCATTGAGGATTTTTGGTGATGGTTGACTTGTCAATGGATCAGGACAACAATATTCGAGTATACTAACGCAATCCAATCTTTAATCTTATATAATCTAATGAGTTTAAATTAATGTAATGTGTGCGTTCAAAAAAATCAGATTTCTATATAATGGTTCTGTGTGTAAGTGTCCCATTCAAATGCCGCAAAATAAGTATCCCGCTTTATGGCGGTTTTTCGTTAACTTTCTGTTAACACTTAAAGCTTTAGCATTGTCTTTTTTCAGATCAACTTACACTTAAAATAACTGTAATTAAAAACAAGAACATAGCAGACGGGCGTAACCAACTGTGTAATACTCTTTCACAGCAGGTATTATTATTTTAGAATATATATAGCATTTTTATATTTTGACCTTAAGAAGTCACTCGAACACTATCAGTCAAATTTGGGGACTATAACTCTAAAATTGTGGAATATTGCGGAATTGTGGATGACCAGCCATCTAGCTTGAAAATTTGGTGTCTAGACTTAAAATTGTAGAATATAGATTTTTGCGGGGATGGAAATGGGCGTTACCTTTAAAATTTTGTGACTAGCTCTAAAACTGAGGGAGATATAGGCTTTCGCGTTTCTTGGAGACGGGGTGACTGGGGTCGTGGTTTTTGATGTCGCAATCTTTGGGGGAGATCACCAGCAATCTAAATACCAAATTTTGACTCTAGCTTTAATATTTTGGGTATTATACACATGTTATCGATTTGAAGTGTATCGACGATACCGATTCA
This sequence comes from Drosophila robusta, assembly GCA_035043565.1. NCBI lineage: Eukaryota > Metazoa > Arthropoda > Insecta > Diptera > Drosophilidae > Drosophila > Drosophila robusta. Next base: position 54,863 of record JAWNMW010000581.1, read on the forward strand.
GCGCCACTAGGGAGGCGTGAAAAAATTATACATCAATTATATATCCAGTTTCAAGATTGTAGCTTCAATAGCGCCGAAAAAAGCTGCGTTCATCCCGATAGGATGACGGTCATTGCACAAAGCCAATAAAATCTTTTCACTTTATGAAGGAGTGTAAAAAAAAGAATTAAGTCACTATTCTGCTTGTTTATGAGCATAGGGTGATAGATAACAAACTTAAGGCCTTAATGTATTTATATTATATATATAAATAATTTTACAGTACTAACTTGCTTGAGTATGGCGTAGCGGTGTTTAAGTTTTGCATTTTCAACTTGAAGCTTGATTATGTCATCATTATCGTCTAACTTCGAAACCTGTTTTCGTTTTGAATATTTTATATTGTTGTGCAGTTCAAACGCCACGCGTTCCTGTTAAGCGTTCAAAAAAATTTTGTATTTGACTAAACGCAACGGAAAAAATATTATATATTACATACCAAGTTTGTAAGCTTATTAATCTCGGTTATATATCCACCAATCATACCGGTACTTTAATATATGACAGCACGTTCACAAAAAAAGGAAGCCTGCCACATGTATAGAAATGCAAAATAGATGGAAGCACACAGCTGTATACATATCCACAACTAACAGCGTATTTTCTGTTTTAGTTGACGTACCTTAAAAGCGTCCAATGAAGTCGGAGTTTGAGCAGAAATTCCTTATTTTCAAAAAAAGTTAATATTTGCGGCAGCGTACCACTCTGTAAACAATTTAATAATACCATAAAACCTTAGCGAAAACTCATATAAATGAAATTTACTAGTGATGCAAGGTAACAGTAGAACAGTGATTGACGAAACATCGATATATCGATGTTTTTCAATTTATTTCGGTAATTCTACGTTTTTTCACCGTAAGTAAAGAGCGTCGAAATCAGCAGGGGTTTGTGATCACTTCACTCAGTTTTTGACAAGCATTTCATTTCCGGCGGCGAAGCTCGACATTATTACGTAGCTATTAAATATAAACAAATAAAAATAGCCGATAAATCGGTGGTTGCACGATACCAAAGGTTTTTCCGTATCGATACCACTTGGCGATAATCTATTGCCAACGGCTTCGAGATGAGCAAATGAGACGTGCGCAGTATGGATGAAAGTCATTATATATGAAGAATTTTTTTGGGGTAATGTATAAGCAAATAGATTGCAAGTAGTTTTATTTTGGTTTTTAAATAAATGTATTAAATATTTTATAATATAAGAATATTTATATGTAAAAAATTTATATATAAAAGGTTCACCACGTCGGCATGATCTCTATAGGAATTTTTATCATTGATTGTTGGTGATTGTACATAAGCGTTTCTACGTTTGCAAAAAAATGTTCAAGGTGATCATCAATCATAAAAAATAAAATCTCACAATGCTCACAAAAGGACATTTGATTTTGCTTGTTTTTAAAATTTGAACTTTTCGCGCATTTTTCTTTTCAGATGTGTTACATAACTTCTCCAAACTTTTCTTGGTTCCTCTTATTTTGATACTAGCGGCTCGCGACAAACGCATGCGCAGGCGGGTATCAAAACGTAAGCAACACACAAGCGCAAACAATGCTTGTACGTATACAAAAATGCGTAAGTTTGCGTGCATGCTCACCTCGAAAAATTTTTCTTTGCAAACGCAGCAACGCTTAGGTACCCCCACCAATAATCAATGCTAAAAATTCCAATAGAGATCATGCCGATATGGCGAACCTTTTAAAAATGTCAGTTTACTCTTCAATTGAAAGGGAAGACATGTGCCCGAAAATTGAAAATATTGAATTTCAGCGCATTGCAACTTGTGCATACCCACATACGTGCATACTTTTTATTGCTCAATTAAGCAATTCCTGTTTGGGAAATAATAATAAGATGCGCGGGTAGCGGAGCTACGGCCGATGCAGGTAGATTATTATTAAATGTTAATATTGCGCGGTGTTACGCAAAATGAGAAGACTTTGAATGTAGCGGGATATGACCGGCGCGATTTATTTCCAAAAATCAGCAAAAGACTAAGAACATTGTTTCTTATAACTATAGCTAGCCCTATGCCCTAAAAATGCTGACCCCGCGCCTCGTGCGTGGTGTCACATGACGGCTGCTTACCCTGCGGAGCATTGCCCGCAACATTGTCGCGGACTAAAGCTTGCACATCTTGTGTTGTTGTGCAATATCCTCATATGTTGCTGACCTTGCACAATTACCATGCCGGCTATGCGTGATCGGTTTGGCAACTTCTTTGTTGCTGGGCGATCGTGTTAACTTGCACATGTAAACCAATGCATGCAAGGGGTTCCACGAGTCTTCAAGTAGGACCTGTAAGCGAGGCACACTATACAGGTTTCTACAAGAACTTGATGCTATGCAGTGAGCCGAAAGAGCTTAGCACTATTTCGCTCTCTATGCATTTAGCTTGCGCTCTCAGCAATCTTACTCTCTCCGGTTGTAAAAAATGAGTAAGAGCTATGTATGGTGCCACGAGCTTGAAAATTTTTGCAATCACTTTTTTGTCGATTTGACGACTCTAGATATTGTATGCTTAGTGCTGATACATTTTGGTTAAATATACAAGGGGAGAGATTAGTGTGTGTAACCACTGATGTTCTTGAACTTGATTGCAATTCACACTAGCTCTAAAACTTAAGCATATGTAAGTTTGTTTATACATACATATGCAAAGGAAAGAAGAGAAGTACTTTGCACTCATTGCAAATGCATATTTGTATTTGTATACATATTCACAGAGACGCACATAGGTATTGGCACAGCATGCACTTTTGACTTTGCTGCTATATTGTGACGTTATTGTGAAGATACATATATTTTTCGGAATTATTTTTCTTATGTAGCCAAACTTATTTACTATATAATACAGTTAACACATTTTAATTATTAACGATATATTATTTTATTTAATTTCATAAATCAAAAAAAGGCACTTTGGTTGCACATAAGTATTGGCACACTTGAACTGAATAATTGTAAAATTTTTAAAAACTTTACAAATTAGTGTTTTGTTGGTTTTTCTTTCATTACTACTTCCAAGCGTTTTGGCATGATAGACACAAATTTTCGCGTTGTCTCTATATCAATATTGTGCCATTCCTGCTCCTAAGTCGTTTTTAATAGAAATTTTGTTGAAATGGGCCATTTTTTACCCTCATGTCAAGCTTTTTTACAAATACTCAATGGGATTGAGGTCTGGTGACTGCGGTGTGTGTGGCCGTGTGCCGTATTATAAACTTGCCACTTTTTGACGTCGTAAGCTGTTATCGTGTTGAAACGCGAAATTATTCGGTAGACTCAGCTTTTCGGCGCTTTTTTGAGATTTTCTTTTAAAATATCCAAATAAATGTTCTTGTCCTTTATGCCATCAATGAAGACCAACTCGCCCACGCCGGCAGCCAACATACAACCCCACACCATTAGCCCCAGCCACCGTGTTTCACTGTTGCTGCAATGTTTCGTTTTTCGTAAACCGTATTTGGTTCCCGCCATGCCGATATTCTCCCATCTGACCGGAAAATATTGAACTTGCTCTCATCTGAGAAGAGCACCTGATCCCAGAATGAGGTAGGCTTACTTTTTAAATCATTCGCATAAGCCAAAATCTTCTTCTGTTTCATGGGAGAAATAAGTGGCTTCCGTCTTGCAACTCACGAATTATAATTTGAATTGTGCAGTATTCTCCTAATGGTCATTTGGTGCACGATCTTTCCAAATTACTCATTAACTTCAGTAGCAATCTGTATCAACGAGATCCTTGAATCTTCTTTGATTTTTCGCACTATTTGGACATTTTCACGGTCAGATAATAATGGCGACCGGCCTGTGCGCTTTGAAATTTTAAAGTTCGAAGCTTGTTTGAAGCGATTTACAGTACTTCTAATAGTGAAACGGCATTTGTCCATCAATTCACCAATCTCAGCATTTGATTTACCTTTGTTGCGCTAATGAGCCTTTTCAATTGCTTTAGAAAGTCAAATAGATAGCTCGATTAATTGTTTCTTGCAGTAAATTTTAGTATAATTTTAATTAATGTTTTTAGTTTACAATTACTGGAATTTATGATTTAGGCAGGCGGACCCGAATTAGTACGTGCCAGCTTCATACAACGAAGTTTTAAGATATGTAAGTTAAGCAGTACCAAATGCACGAAACGAATGAATCGAACTAACTAGCTCGCTGCGCAGTAGTGGTCACGAAACCAGGACCGAATGGCAATGCAAAGGTTAAGGCAAAGATAACAGAGCGCAGCTTAGATAAATGTGCTCAAGAGCTACTTAAGTAGTTGCTTCGCAGAGCAACAAAAGTTCTGAGTGAACTATTCTAAATACTATTCCAGTTGTTTTGGTTGCGTAAGCAACGAGTCTTCATTGTGCAAATGCAATATTATTTTTCTCTTCGGCTCGGTTGTTTGCTTTTGTTCAGGTGCCATTTTAGCTTTAAATAGGCCTTTTTTAAATTTAAGCTACAAAATGACCACTGAACTGCACAAAACGAATTTTTTTGAATTAACGGTAAATCATAACATATGTTCTTGCCCATAGCGTTAACCGATTTGCAAGATCTGAACAATAAAATGATAATCAAAGTATGTGTGCCAATACTTATGTGCAGGCAAAAAGTATCTTTTTTTGATAAAGAAGAGAATAGTGGTTTTGTGCAAATTAATCTAATATGACAGGCAGAATGAGGCCTCTCCGACCCTATAAATTATACATATTTATGTACATATTCTTGGTCAGCAACAATAGCCTAGTAGATCTAGCCATGTCTGTCTTACTGTCTGTCCGTCGATTATCTTTGGTATCTTTGGAAACGGAATTATTATTCTTTTTGTGAATCGGAATCACTTTTCACATTTACCGAAAATTTATTATTGTTTTCAATATGTGAATGATTGAGAAATTTCTTAAAGCACAATTGGCGACACTAAGTTTACTTTTAAAAACGAGCCGAACTGAATACATACATATATGTAAATTGTGTGTACACAAGTTACAACTAGAAGCAGTTGTGTCCGATTTTATTAAACGGAAAGAGCATTACAAAATTTTAAATTAAAATAGATTTATTTGTCCCATTTGTTTAGAGACAAGGCCTTTAACGTAAAGTTTTTGGGTTCTTAAAGATAAATAGTTACATATCCAAAGAATTAAATTATTTGAAAATCCCTGAATATGAATCTTATGCAGAAAAGCGAATGATTAACAGTGTCAAACGCCTTACTGAAATCAGTGTAAATAACATCTGTTTGCATTTTATTTTGGAATTCCTTAATAACAAAAGACGTGAATTCCAATAAGTTAGTGAAAGTAGATCTAATTTCATAAACCCGTGCTGGCAGCGTGAATTATAGATGTGCAAAGATATTGTAGTTGAAAAGTTATCAACTTCTCAAACAGCTTAGGAATAGTGGCAACTTAGAGATAGCTCTATAGTTCAGAACATTAGTCTTGTTTCCATTTTTAAGGAAAGGAATAATAAATGATTCATTCCAAATGTTGGGGAAAGAACTTAACTCCACGGACAAATTAAATAGTTTATACAAAGGCTTTAAGAGACTTTCAGCACAATATCTAAGCACGTAGCCTGGTACTCCATCAGGCCCCGGTGAAAATACGGGCTTGATGACCCTTAGATCATTTAGTAGTAAACTTTCTGCGGTCAAAGGCCCAAAAATGCCGTTAGAAACAGTTACATAATAAGGATATGGCAAATGAGATAAATAATGGTGAGAACTATAGGTTGTTTGAAAAAATGTTGCAAATAAATCGGCAATAGTCTAATCTGAGTCAGCAGTCGTTTTTTCAAAAAACACAGTTGATGGTAGTGTTGATGATTTGAGCTTCGCATTAACGAAGCTATAGAACCGTTTAGGATTCCGCTGAAACTGTATCCTACAACTTTTAAGGTAATCCTTATAACATTGGTTATTTAGGACAATGAAATTAGATCGAGCAATCAGATGACGAGTGTAATCCAAGGAAGAGGCAGAATTCTCAAACTTCCTGTACGTCCTTAACTTTTTATTTTTAAAATTGGTTAATTCCCGCGTTAACCAAACAGGTTTGTTAGAGCTAATTGAATTACAAACCGGGACACATGTATAAAAAAAATGGTTTAAAGTGGAATTAAAAATCGCGATTGCACTATTACTGACACATGACACTACACGTGGAAAGCAGAGACCAGTCAGTTTGGGATAAGAGCTGAGTTAGCTTAGCAAAGTCGGTTTTCCGAGATTGGCGAGCTCGCTCTGGAGGTTTACTACCTGGGTTTAGCACCCGGGGCAGGTAAATCAATCAACAGATCTAAATAGGGGTGATACGTATCTTCCGGACATGGTATAGATTCAGTATGGGAATCAGACAAGAAAGATTGATCCAAAACAAAAATAAGGTTAAGTATTTTATACAGCGAATTTGGGATAGCATTGATTTGAAACAATGATATCCCAAATAAATTATCAAGAAAATCATTTTGAGTCTTGGAAGTCAACACGCTAGAATTAGGACTGGGAATCCATGTAGTTCCTGCAATATTTCAGTCGCCGAGAACTATAAGAAAATCACGATCGGAAAACATAGCAGAAATAGAATGTATAGCAGAGAAGTGCATTGAATAGACAGAATTATCTGAAGAAGGAGGAATATAAGAACAAGTAATAAAAAGGCAGACACCGTTAATGCACAATTTGACGGAAACAAATTCTATATCTATATCTAAATCAGCATCAACGGCAATAAGCACACCACCACCACGACGAAAAGTGCGATCTTTTCTATAGATAGAAAACTTGATAGATAGGATTTCAGAATCAAGGATGTCAGGCCTAAACCATTTCTCAGAGAAAGCAATGACGAAGGCAAGGATAAGCAATTAAGATAAAGATTACTAAGTTTAGTACAAAGACCTCTTACATTCTGATAGCTGAGAGGGAGGTGGGTTTAGATTTACACCAGGAGGCGGAAGTGCATTCGGAGACGGATTTTTCTTTTTCACAGTGTATTCTTTAATGATTAAGTGGTCTGGCCAGAATTCCTTGCAGCAAATTTTGCTGAAATGTTTGGCCGGAACACTTATTTTAAATGAGGAAATGTCCGGAATGTACGAAAATTGGAATTTTTCCACCGTAATATTGGCTTTCAGTTTGGCCTGAACAAAGGCCTGAACATCATTAGATGTAGTGTCAGGGGCAGGCCTAGAAACAAAGATTTGTTATTTTTGTGGAACAGATACAAGGGTCACATTTGGAACCTCAGCAGTAGCATCTAATGGAGCTGTAGCCTTGGATTGACCATTTGATTCAGTCGGTTTATTAGCACTAGAGAGCTGGTTAGTGTCCACAGGGCTAATAACTACTCAATCCGAAAAAGGTTCGGGAACAGAAGGAGCAACATCCATGGGAACTATGTTGGTTTCGTCACTACTGTCTTTGAGAGGGGAGAGGGGGATGAAAAATTAATTAATTGTAAGTTAGGAGCGGATGTAGTGGACAATTCTGTCGGGGCAGAATGTTCATTAGGGCCAATAGACTGCCTAAAACTGGCTTCTTTTACGCCATGAAGATTCGTTCAAAAGTTTCATAGCTTTGAACTCATTATCCAGAGCGGAGAATATCCCCAAAGCCCCTCTTGGTCTTCCTCGTTAATCCCATTATGTCTCTTTCAACTTCCCTGCAGGATTCGCAAGTCCACTTTAAACCTGATTTGGACTCAATCAGGTCAATAATGCGGCCATTGAGGCCAACGCATTTTTCGTGCGACATGTCACACAGCCAGCAGCAAACAAAACTTATCTTAACGTTTGCACGCACCTGGCAATCTTTATTATAACAGACAAACATTATGTAGTATCAAAAGAAATAAATTAAAGATAAAGAAATATAACAAAAATAACTGGCCACGAAAGATTAAAATTAAAATTACAGAAAAAAATAAGCACACTAGGGTTAATACAGAATTGATGCTGATATGTGAAATAAGTATATATGCAAATTTTATTTTTCCGTTATTTTCCGAAATAGTAACGGCACAATTATTTTTAGTATGCAAGTTAATTTTCACTTTGATTAAAAGCGGAAAAAAATACTTTTAGGAACTATGTCCTCTTTTATTTAAATTAAATTTGCAACTGAATAAACTTAAACTTAAACTTAGCCCTAGTAAGCTGTGGGTTAGCGGCAGCGGCGTTGACAGCGTCGTCGCTGCTGATGTCGTTGGCCCATTGGGCAATTCTTCTTGGAATTTTCGGCGGTTGCCGGACGGCGCGTGGAGGAAATGACATAGACACTAAATCAGCATTTTGCTGCACTTCTTATGAGGTGTTGCAATGCTTCTTATTGGGACTGTGTGAACTTATTTGTCGATAACTCTTCCCCCTTTGATTTGAGCTTGTCCTCAAGCGATTATCAAAAGAAGGGTATGTTGTTGAATCTGAGACTGTTGCTATCCGTATTTTGTATGTGGATTTGCGTCGATTCTTTTCTGGGGCTCTCTCGTTCTTTGTTAAGTTGCAGTATTATATTTTTCCTTTTTTTCTTCAGTACGTGTAGTGCACAGGTAAGAAGGATGGCAACTGTAAAGAGAGTTATAAGGCCGACTCTATTTGCTGTAGAGTGTATCTGAAGTTTTTGCATGTTTTTTATGTTTTTTAAATGCAATTCTTCCAGCGCTTCCAGAGAAAGAATCTTAATCTTTTCCTTTTCTATTGGTGTTAATTGAATGGTAGGGTTTCCTGGGGTCATGATTGTGACCTCTTAGTTACTAAACTCTTGTTTGTTAATAAACAAGCTTGCATTCCAGAAATTTATCATGTAAGTGCCTCTCACATGTTTCTCCTCGCCTTGCCATTTCGCTGTGCCATTGAAGTCGTTGACCAATATAAGTCCAACGTCGATTTCTTCGATCTCCGGAATATGTTCTGCCTTGCTAAAGCCACACAGCGCTTGTTCTCCACTGACTAACTTGGGTAATAATAATTACTTATGTTTAAGTTTACAATGTTTGATTTTTTACAAATTTCGATATTGTGATATTTTTTACAATTGCCGTTTAGGCCATAGATGGTTTTATTACAGTGGAATAATTCGTTAAATTCTAAGTTTACAATGTTATTGCATTTCGCTACTGACTTTATTATTGGATTTTTACAATCTGTTTTTTCTGGATTTAAAGTTTTAACAATATAAAACAGTGTTGTCCCATTATGCAAAATGGATACTTCTGAAAATTCTAACATTTAAGTTTGGCATGTTGCTTTGGTTAAAATTGTCATTAATTGTAATCTGCAAGATTTATATATTTTTTATATTACTTTTGTGAACTATCTTGTCGGTTGCAGTTAGTACGGTTGTGTTTCTGTCTTCTTTAACTATTTCTTTTTTATATCTGGGTGATAGTTTGGTACCTAATCTCGTGTTGATTCTGACGAATTTTTCTTGACCTGGTGTGTAGGTGCGAGTGTCGTTGCGTTTTTTGTTATGGTTCTGCAAGTCAGTCGATTGCTTTTGTTTGAGTCTGTCAATGTTCTCTTTCCTAGCCTTTTCGTACTGTTCTGGGTCTGTGGTCACGTTTCTGCCAAAAAATATGTTTAATGGTCTCTTGTTAGTTGTTGAGTGTATGGTGTAGTTATAGTCGTATATTGATTTATTAAGTAGTTCTTCAAATGTTCTGTGTTCCCGTTTTCTTTTATTACATCTCATAATATCTGATAGCGTTGAGTGAAATCTTTCTACTTGACCGTTCACGGCACTTTTGTAGGGTGGAGTCTTATAAACCTCGATACCTAATTGGTCCTGCATCATAAATGTAATTGAAGCTGAATTGAGGGATTTTTCGTTGTCTATTACAACAGCTTTCGGTACGCCAAAATAAAAAAGGATTTCATGAAGTGGTTTTTTGATGTCTTCTATTGCCCTAGATTTAATTATTCTTCCCTGAGCTAATTTTGAGAATTTATCTACTGCTGTTAGTACTAGGTTCTTTTCTGTCGTATATATGTCGATATGGATTGTATGTCCTGGGTATTCGGGGATAGGGGTTTCTTTTAATTTTGGGTTCGTCGGATGCCTGTCGTACTTTTCGTCCTTACAAACCTGACATTGTTGGACTAATTCTGATATTCGTTGCTTCATTTTTGGGAAGTAGAAACATTCGGACAATTGTTTTTTGTTCTCTAATGAATTACGGTGCGCTCTATTGTGTGTAACCAGTATCTTTTCGTCTTGCTCTATTTCATTTGTTAAGTCTTTTACTTGTGACTGTGTAAATCTAATTTTGTAGTTCCTGAAGTGTTGATGATAAATCTGCTGGATTTGGTTCATTATTTCTTCTGAAGTTATTATTCCGTTAATTACTGATGGGTTAAAGCGAGCTTTCAATATCTGTATAAGTTCTTGTTCTGTGTAATTTGGTCGGTTTATGGTATGTCTGTGGAAGGTTGGGAATGGGATTTGGAAGTTGTAATCTGTCTCGTTAGCTTTGTTAAGAAATATCTGATTTTTAAATACATTAATTGGGGCTTCTATGCTTGGTATTAGGTTGTGGCTTGAACTATCTGCACTATGTTGGGTGAAAGCTACTGACCCGATGTTATTAATTACTGGGATTCGTGATAGCGCATCGGCTACAATATTATCCCTACCTGGTTTATAGAAAAGTTCATAATCAAACTCTTCCAGGTATGCTTTCCATCTTTTGATTCTTGCGTTGCCGTTCCAACTGCTAAGAGAGTAGGTTAAGGGTTGATGGTCGGTGTATATTTTTACTTTTGTCTTACCGTAAAGGTAATTTTTGAGAGCTTTTAGAGCCCAATTTATTGCTAACATTTCTTTTTCATTTGTGGCGTAATTCTCCTCTGCTTTAGAAAGTGTTCTAGAAAGAAAACATATGGGTCGCTTATTCTGGGATAGAACAGCGCCAATAGCAAAGTTAGATGCATCTGTGGTGAGATGAAATTCTTTGCTGAAGTCTGGGTAATGGAGTATTACTTCATTTGAAACCAAAGCGTTTTTAATTTGTTTAAAAGCTTCGATTGCCTCTTCATTGAGGTTAATAAGCTTTTTTGACGATTGATTTTTGGACACGCGTCCGTCTTCCCCTCTTAAAAGAGCGGTAAGGGGCTTTGCCAACTTAGCGAAGTCTTTTATAAATATTCTGTAGTAACTGGCAAGTCCAATAAAAGATCGTAGATCTTTGAGTGTTTTCGGAAGTGGGTATTTTGCGATTGTCTCAATCTTATTCGGGTTGGTTTCTATGCCTTTGTCTGAGATGACAAATCCTAGAAATTCTACTCTATTTTTGAAGAACTCGCATTTGTCCAACTGACATTTCATGTTGGCTTCCTGTAGAGTTCTGAATATTGCGTCGAGGTGACGCGCATGCGATTAGTCATCTTTGCTAAAAATGATAATATCGTCAATGTAGATGAAGCATATTTTTCCAATATGCTCACGAAGAATGTCGTCAAGAGCTCTCTGAAAAATAGAGGGCGCATTCTTGAGTCCGAAGGGGAGTCGTGTAAACTCATATTTTCCGTTGTTAACGGAGAAGGCTGTCTTCTCTATATCTGATTCTTTGAGAGGAATTTGGTGAAATCCAATTTTCAAATCTAAGACAGAGAATACTTTATTGTTACCTAGTTGTGCTAATACCTCGTTAATTTCGGGTTTGGGGTATTTATCTGCAGTAGTTTCCTTGTTAAGCTTTCTGTAGTCTATAACCATGCGATATTTCTTTTGACCAGAGGCATCTACTTTTTTTGGGACAATCCACACAGGTGAATTGTATGGGGATCGGGAGGGTCGGATTATTCCGTCCTCTAAGAGTTCTTTAATTTGGTTATGTACCTCGTCTTTTAATGACATGGGGAATTAGTAGAACTTTGAATATATTGGGGAGTCTGTTTTGGTTCGAATTTCTGCTCTAACGTTAGTTGTATAGGTCAGTTTTTCGTCAGGATTGGCGAAGAGGCTTGGGTACATTTTGACCAATCTGTTCAGTCTGTTTCTTTGTCGTTCGTCATGTGTTCTGTTCGTGGTATTACGATATTGACTGCTTCTATTTTTTTCTGTTTTATGGGTATGCAAATGTTTCCTTTTATTATTAGTATGTTTTTGCTGCTTTGGATTACAGCATCTAATTCTTTGAGACTATCGTTGCCTAATATAGCGTCAAATGTTTTTAGCGTGGGTAAAAGAAAGAATTTTACTTTTATATCGGTTCTGTTAAAAAGGTTGGCGAATTTGTGGTGTGTAATTTTTATGCTTCCGCCGACTGTGACGGCTTCAAACGGGCTTTCGTTTGGAATAGGATCGGACACAAATTTTGGTTGGACGTAGTTTCTATTTGACCCTGTATCTATCAATATTTTAAGTATTTTTCCGCTCCCCATCTTACATTCTATGTATGGTAGAGAGGAGCTTTTTATCCTAAAAAATTAATATCGGAATATTCGTTTTGATTGCTTTGCTCGTGGTTTGAATCCTCTAACTGTTGAGTGTACTCGTTTAATGGCTGCTCATATTCAGTCTGCTGTTCGTAATTTAACATTGTCTGTGTGTATTCTTCCATGGTCACATAATTGTCAGTATCTTCGGTCTCAGTCAGATCTTCTCCTGTTTGTATGTTATAGTTTCTTTGTCTTTTGTCAGTCGCGTTTGTTGGTGGTGGGGGTCTTTTCCCTAGTTCGAAAATGGGTCTATTTATGTAGTTCACCATCTTCGAGCGGATGCTTGGGTCTACGTCCATTGGCTCTGGACGTGGTTGGGGTTTTGGTGCAGAAGGTCTATTAGGTACATATATTTGTTGTGGTGGTAATGGGTAAGTTCGTTGGTTAGGGTATTGTGTAGTCGGTCTAGTATTGTTGTACGTTATCTGTCCATAGTTTCTAGTGGTTGGCCAAGGTGTATGAACTGGGAATGGGGGCCTGAAGTTAGTAGGCGGTGGCCTAAAGGTTTGGATGTAAGAAGGCTGAGTACGGAGTGGCAGTGTTGGTTGTGCTACATTTCTATTTGAGTTTCTTATAGTTGTCTGTTGGTTTCTATTCAAAGCCACGTTAGTGCGATAGCTTTGATTCTCTAATTTTAGACAGTATTGAAGAGCTGAAGGAAGATCTGCTGGTTCCTTTATTCCCAGAATCCGTGACAAATCTCCTTTCAATCCTCTTATGAAGGTATCTAAAGCTTTGTCTCTATATATTTTTGTCATGAGAGTTTCGGATTCTCTATTTAGTTCCATACAGCCTACCTTATTTAATATCAGGGACAGGTGGTTATAAACAACTTGGTAGAATTCTTCTACAGTCTGATTGTTACATTGAACTAACATTGTCATCTGATATTCTAGTGTTCCCAGATCTCTTTTGTCTGCGTAGTGCAGCGTAAGACACTTGGAGATGGCACTCCAATTCAGGGGAACATTGTACGACTCGAGGGCCGTATCAGCATTACCAGTGATTTTGTTTCTCACTGTGTGCAATATGCCGAAATATTTCGGCGAACCGGCTTCAGCTGCATAGACTCAGAGTATACGATCAACACTCTTTTTCCATGAGCTAAATTCCGACGGATTACCGGAAAATTCTCTGAGGCTTTTGACTATATCTGGTACTCTGTCCAAATCGTTCAGATTGTGGTTGTCCGTTATTCTTTGGTCGTCTACATCACTAAACTCTCTAGAAGGGTTAACTAGTTGCCTTACTAGCGTTGGCAATTGTTGTGCCAAAATCTGGCTAACCGTAGCTGCTATAACCTCTTCTGCGTTATTTGCCATGCCTCTATTTTGTAAATGTTCGTTTTGTCTGTCGAGGTGTCGTTGTTGCTGTCTGTTCAAATTATGTTCGGCTAACTGTGGTTGATCTGGTATTGTTGGGGGCCTAACCAAATTATTTTCATTAGCCATAAACTCGGTCTAGACTTATGATATTTCTAGTATTATAACTTAAATTATTTTTCAATGTATTAATTGTCTTAACTACTTTATTATTATTATAATTCAAAAATTTTTTGTTTTCTTTGTTTGAAACCAGTGGCTGGTTTTTTCCTTTTACTTTGGAGGGTCCCTTGGGAATCGCAAAGTTGGAATTTGGTTATAGTACGTTTGTAGTTTGGTATTAGGTTATCGTTTCACACTTGTTTATATTTCTTACTATTCTAAAATATTTGTCGAATAATTTTCTATTCTTGTTTTCTTTTTGCTTATTTTTGCATTCGATTTTTATATTCGTTTCGTATTTTCCTCCCCCGCTGGTCCGGATTTCATCCTTTTTGAATCCTGCTTTGGGTATCTACTGGGGATCCTGCGACCAGTCACTGTTGAGAGTATCCTGCGGACGGACCTTACAGGAAATGTTGTCCACCGATGGGCAAATAAACAATTAAGTTTCAATTGCCTTTCGCGAATTCGCCGGTCGTCAAAATTAATCGACGAGAGTTGCTCCGGTTTATTTTTTCGCGTTTAACCGACTTGCGTGTACGTAGAATCGTTTTGTTCTTTTGTTACGCGTGTCGGTCCCTGCTCGGGCGCCAGTTAATTTTCACTTTGATTAAAAGCGGAAAAAAATATACTTTTAGGAACTATGTCCTCTTTTATTTAAAGTAAATTTGCAACTGAATAAACTTAAACTTAAACTTAGCCCTAGCCCAGCGACGTCGCTGCTGATGTCGTTGGCCCATTGGGCAATTCTTCTTGGAATTTTCGGCGGTTGCCGGACGGCGCGTGGAGGAAATGACATAGACACTAAATCAGCATTTTGCTGCACTTCTTATGAGGTGTTGCAATGCTTCTTATTGGGACTGTGTGAACTTATTCGTCGTTAACTTGCATAAGTCTGTGTTGGAATGCCAGTTGTACAATACGTATTATCAGATCTGTTTTGCACGCTATTCGTAGTACCGTTATCACAAATTTGTGTGGCGTAAATCTATTTTCAAGTGAAATAAGTATATGTGCAATTAGAGATCAGTGTGATTTTTGTAAGCATTGGAATCAGACCTTTTAATTAAATATCACACAAATACGTAAGTAACATGGAAATGTATAATAATTTATATAATCATAAAAAAATAGTACCTTTGACGGATTTAAACTTAGAGTGCCACGTGGAACACATTTGTCGCCAGAAGACCGCGGTTTAATTATAGGATTTAAAGAAAGCGGTAAAACTGTATTAGAAATAGCTGCTAGACTCAATCGGCATCGGAATACAATTACAAACTTTTTAAAAAACCCGGAAAATTACGGGAAAACTGAGCGGAGCGGCAGACCGTCAACCATTGACAACAGGTGCAAAAGGGCAATTCGTCGCCTAGCTACCAAAAAAAGTATGTCTTGTGCCGAAATCAAGCATCATTTAGATCTCGACATCACTAAAAGACGAATTAATCAAATTTTAGTTGAAAATGGTTCGATTAAGTATTGTTCGCGGGAACCTGTACCAAAGCTGTTGCCTCGGTCTAAAGGCTCGATTGGCTTTTGCCGAAAAATATAAATTTTGGACAGACAAATTCCAGAATGTGGTATTTTCCGATGAAAAAAAGTTTAATTTGGATGGTCCAGATGGTTGTCATAAGTATTGGCGTGATATAAGGCATCCCCGGGAAACCCGACATCACCGCAACCACGGTGGTGGATCCCTTATGATTTGGGCGGCATTTGGATATGCTGGAAAGACCCCGCTCTGCATGATTCCAACCAGATGCAATGCGGAGAAGTATACTGAATTACTGGACGACGTCTTGGTGGAATTTGCTGAAAGTTATTATGGGGACAACTGGACTTTTCAGCAGGATAACGCACCAATACATGCTGCGCGCATCACAAAAACTTTTTTCACATCCAGAGAAATACCAGTTTTGGAGTGGCCAGCTGTTAGCCCGGATTTGAATCCTATTGAGGATCTCTGGGGAATATTATCGGCCCGAGTTTATAAACATGGCCGACAATTTCAAACGCTAAAGGACCTCAAAGCCGTTTTGGTGGAGGAATGGGAAAAAATACCCAAAACGGTTTGGAAAATTTGGTGAACTCCATGCCAAAACGTCTAGGAGACGTTATTAACGTAAATGGCAAACACATAAATTATTAGAAATAGCCATAAGTTTATAAATATTAGTACAGAGTAGATATGCACATATACTTATTTCTTTTAAAGAGTTTCTATTTTTTTTTAAATTTACTAATTTGAAAAAAATTTAAATATTTTTTGTTCATTTTTTGTTACTATTTTGCCTTAGTTTTAATTTAAACAAAGTTGGATTTTTTACTTTTCGTCTTAACACTTTTATTTCCAAAAATATGCCGAGATGTTTAGTATCTATTATTGTTTGTTATCGAATACTTTTCACTTGTGAGCAGGCGTGGGTCGATCCGTCTCACAGCTCAAACATACAGACATATTCAATAGTAATTACATATCGAACATTTTTTTACATATTCCACTTTAGCAGCTTTTGTTGTTGTTGTTGCAAGTAAGATGCAAAAAAAAAATTGTTTGTTATCACATAGCTTGATCTATGCAGAACAAAATGAAAAAAAAAATTGGCAGAGATAACGGTTAATAGAACTTAAATAGAGGAATGAGCCTATTTCCTGACGTAAATGACAACACGACAATGATCCATGTCATAAAGAATGGATGCCTGCAATATTTTTAAAGGACTTTATTGACGTTGCTCTGCTCTGACCTGCCCACAGCCTTGACCTTGATATCATTGAATATGATACAACAGCAAAGGAATTTTGACAAAAATCGAAAACACGACGATAGCATCATTATAATGTGGAAAATTTTGTCCAAATTGTTTCTTTAATTTGCCCATAAAATTAATTGAATCAATCCCAAGCAAGATACAGGCAAATATTGTTTCCAAAGGTAGTATTGACGGGAGTGGGCGTAGCCGGGAAACTTTTTACGGATCTTTAAAGGGGGTGACCAGCCATCTACCTAAAATGTTGGTGCCTCCAGCTCTAAAACCGTGGGAGATATAAGCTTTCGCAGTTTGCGGGGCAGGGGTGGGTGTAGGCCTGCAATGTTGTACACTTATTTAAAGGGGGTGACCTCTAATCTACCTTTAAAATTTGATGACGCTAGCTCTAAAACTGTGGGAGATATAGGCCTTCGCTTTTCATGGGGGCGGGATGGCTGGGGGCGTTTTTTAAGCGTCGCCGAGATGTCAAGGTCGCAATCTCTTGGGGAGGTCACCTGGAATCTACATACCAGGTTTGATGTCTCTAGTTTTAAAATTACATTAAATATGTGCACTCAAACAGGTATACATATGCGTACACTTCAAATAGAATGGGTCACTTCAAGGCCAAGATCCAAGTAGCGAGTATACGTCGTATGAATTTTCGGCCTGTAGCCAGCTCTGACTGTGCGAGCGAGAGTCCTAATGTACTAAGGTACATATATGCCAGCAGCTTATTTTATATGCATGATAACATAACACACCGTTAAGCTAAAACAGCTATTGCTAAATTAGTAAAGAACATTTAACAACAAACAATCAATGTTTAAAATTCTGAGGGATCATGCGGATTTTACGAAGTCGGAAAGACGTGCGGCCGAAATTTGAAAAATTTGAATTTCAGCGCATTGCTGCTTGTGTATAAGTTAACACATAAGAATTGCACCAAAATAATTTAGTTATAAGAACCTTGTACAACACATATTACACTCCGCGCACATTCTGCTGACGCAGTTCAGTACCCCGGCCACTATGGTCAGCAGCGGTAACCTGATACTTGCCTATGTTGCAAGTGGCTGCCTTATCGCATATGCTGAGTCGGATCTCCGACTATTACTTTGTAGTTATATGCGAGCAGCCATTAGTTTTAACTCTAAGTTGATTGTATACTTCAATTCAGTCTGTATTGGAAACGCATTGTGAAAACAATAAATTTACTTACTCCGGCATTTGCCGTAATTCCTATTTGCGCTTATTATATCAATTGCTGAGCCACAAAGAATGTGATTAGAGAGCAAACTAAAGCTCTCCAACACAATCATCCTAAGACGTCATAACTACTCACGTCGTTGGAATACCTTGATTATTACAATTGTTCCGTGACGTCATAACTACCAACATCGCTGGACAACTAAATACCTTAATTGACGTCCAACATATAAGGATCCACACCTTTATTCAGAATTATAAATACTTCATATCGCACTCTATATAAGTTTGTTTAAAATTATTTCAAATCGCCAAAAATAACAAAACAAAAGAATCTGCTGACAACAGCCAGTAATACTGTAAATGTATCAAGTTATCATTTAAAAAAAAAATCACACTGAAAAAATTAAAACAAATTCAAATAAAATGCAAATTTAAAATCTATGTTAAATATTATATGTTTCATACTTCTGCAGTTTAATTAAAACAAATACCCCGTAAAATACAATAGCGCATGTGAGCTGGTTAGATGCGCTTAAAGGTATAAAAGTTGAGTGCGATAGTGAAATAGAGTGGGACGAAGATAGTGAAGTCCAGAATTTAGAAGCTAATTGTATCCAAGCACAAAACGAAATAAGAGACGAAATGAATGCAAATCAAGTGCAAGAATTAGTGGATAATGCTGTCAGCCTCGCATTGGCACAGCAAGAACAGATTTGTAATACAACTCAATTAAGTGAATGCCAGGGTTAATAGGTTGCGCATTGATGCACCACAAGTTGAATTTTATAGAAGAATTTCAGCAAGCCCAGAGATTAGATGTGACATTCCACTTGATATAATTAAGTGCCTGAGTTTAAGGCGTTTATTCAAACCATGTAATGGCAACTGCACGCATTACCAAGCACTGAAAATAATTAGGATTAAAATCAGAGGTGCAGCTAGAGCGGTATTAGTATCTCATAATACGGTCCTTAATTTTGACGCAATCGTAGTTGGACTAGATTGCTCGTATGCAGACAGAACTTCATTGCGACTTTTGAGGCAAGGTCTTGAGATGGTTTGACAACGCAAATTATGCCTAATGGAATATTACGATGAAGTTGAAAAGAAATTAACCTTAGTTACAAACAAAATCGTTAAGACACATGAAGCGGAGCAGACCACACTGCTCAACGATGACGTTAAAGTTGACGCACTACACGCTTTCATTTCTGAATTGAAGAAGACCCTTAGAGCCATTGTATTTCCGGCACAGCCGAAGGATCTAGCATCTGCATTAACATTAGCCAGAAAGGCAGAAGCTAGTACGCAGTATGTTCTCGGCCTCATACGCCAAAATCATTGCAGAAAGAGAACAGACAAAGGAGGATAATAGAAATCGCTCTTACGCAAAGCAGAGCAGAGAAAACATAATAGAGACGAACGGGGCAATAAAAACCCCTATTTCGTCAAGAAACAAAATAGCAACAACAAGAATAGGAAACAAAACAAAAAAGAAGATCAGGAACAAGCTCCAGTGCCAATTGACTCTTCCTCTAAGTTTAGACAACCCTCTGGATTTGCAAAACCTCAGACTTGCTGGGCCAAGGTGCCAGCGACTGATTAATATTGTTCAGAGCGCCCCTAGGTTACGGGAGCCTAAATATGAAAAGACAGCGGAGACCGGTCGAAATCAAAGTCGATAACAAGTCAGTATATGATAATGACTCATTACATTTTTAGGGAACGCTCTCGGTTGCCATTCATCAAACGACAGCTGGGTGGGAGGTCGTTTAAAATATTAATTGGCACAGGGGCGGCAAAGAATTATGTTAGGCCCATAACTCAATACACGGTACAAGCAAAATAACAAACAAATGTCTGATGAAATTTTCGGACAAACTTCACTATTTTTTGTTAGTGTGTCACTAAAATCATTTGATGCCATTATGGGATTCGACTTGTTAACAGAAGCTGGAGTAGAGTTAAAACTACGTGACAGCACTATTAATTACAAGAAAACATCTGACCGCTTACAGTACTATTACTGTGATAGTGTAAACTTCACAGACATTAATGACATAGTAGTGCCCATACCCGTTCAAAAGGAATGCAGAAGCATTATTCTGTGAAGAATAAAAGCATTTTCGACCTCTAACGAGGCATTGCCCTTTAACACTTCGGTCACTGCTACAATTCCCACTGTAGATAAAGAACTAATCTACACCCAATTGTACACTTACTCTATGGGAGTCGTCGATTTCGTAAACAATGAAATCAAACAATAACTTAAAGATGAAATCAATAGAGTCCACATACAACAGCCCAGCCTGGGTCGTTGAAAAAAAGGTTTTCATGCCAATGGCGATAAAAATAAGTGATTGGTGATCGACTGTAGGAAACTAAATAAGCGAACTATAGGCGATCGATACCCAATGCCGAGTATCCCTATGATTCTAGCGAACATAGGGAAGGCAATAATTTTTTACAACCCTTGACTTCAAATCGGTGTATCATCAAATTTATTTAGCGGAATAAGACCGTGAAAAAACATAATTTTCAGTAAACGGCGGAAAATACGAATTCTGTCGTCTGCCTTTTGGTTTAAAAATGCGGGAAGCATTTTTTTGAGAACCATTGACGATATTTTGAGGGAACACATAGGAAAGACATGTTACGTTTACGTCGATGACATAATAATCTTTTGGGCTTTAGGAAAATTGCAAAACAACCTATACGAGTTAAAGGAGATCAATATCTTCACTGACCACCAACCCCTCACTTTTGCGGTTTCGGACAGAAACACGAATGCAACGATTAAAAGATGACAATAATACATTGATAAACGTAATGCTAAAGTATTCTTCAAGCCAGGCAAAGAAAACTTCGTGGCAGATGCCATGTCCCGACAGAATGTTAACGCCGTAGAAAATGGGGCCCAGTTAGACGCTGCAACAATGCACAGTGAATTGTCACTAATCTACACGGTTGATGGTTCTCAAAGAAGCAAGATTCCCATTAAAACAGGATATTATTCTCTTTGGCAAAAAATTTCGCTTTTTAATAAACTTCACAGGTAAAGACACTCTCTTCGAGACAATCAAACCATTCATTAATACAGACGCGGTAAACGCGATGTACTGCGATTTACCTACCCTAGACAGAATAAAGCGTAATTTAGTGCAGCAACTAAATAATGGCATTGTAAAAATACGGTGATAGATATTATTGACAACAATGAGTAAATCAAAATCATTACCACTGAACACAACCGTGCACATACGGCCGCTCAGAATAATGTTACACAAATTCTCCAAAATTATTATTTCATAATTTATTTAATAAATTGTTAAATATGTACCAAGATGAAGTACGATAGGCATCCCAATAAATAAATACTTGGGGTAACATCAATTCCATCATATGCTGGAGAAATTCTCTACATTGACATTTTTTTAACAGACAAGAAATTATTTCTTACTTGCATTGACAAGTTCTCCAAATTCGCTGTTGTTCAACCACTTGCGTTTCGCACGATAATTGATGTGAAAACCTGCATTATTCAACTTCTGAATCTCTTCACACAAACCAAGATTATATATTACGATAGTGAAGCCGCTTTCAATTCAGAAGCCATCAAGTTGGTCCTAAAAAACGGATATAATATTGACGTTGTAAACGCACCGCCACTTCACAGTTGTTCAAATGGCCAAGTGGAACGCTTTCATAGCGCACTTGCAGACATAGTCAGCGTATTCAGACTAATGGCAATGGTAAAAAGTCTACGCAAAAAACAACAAAATGTTAAGAAATAAGTTAACACCACTTTGCACAAAGGAGACAAGTCAAGCAGACCTGGGAACGTTTGTTATTATTAAGGGGTGGGTGGTCTATAGGACAGCCTCAAATAGCAGTTGGTCACACGTGAAAAATTACATAGGCTAAGATTAACACTTTAAGCGCACAATGATTTTC
This sequence comes from Drosophila robusta, assembly GCA_035043565.1. Taxonomy (NCBI): domain Eukaryota; kingdom Metazoa; phylum Arthropoda; class Insecta; order Diptera; family Drosophilidae; genus Drosophila; species Drosophila robusta. The sequence goes on from JAWNMW010000581.1 coordinate 76,749, forward strand.
ATTTCTTATTGTTCTTCGTTTTTTACAGGATACGATTTGCAATCATATTGTTAGCGGTTATATATGGTCGGATTATCGACTCCTCCCACTCCGACCACATTCCGGTAATAGACGAAAAGGTACTGGTATGGGAATAGCAATTTAACATAGTTCACTAGCATAGCAGATGAAACCGCAAAATTAACAGAGTTATTCCCTGTCGCATATGCGAAAATTGTTAGACGTAGATATAGAATATGTTTGAAGTTTATTATCCGTAGTAAAAGTACACCACAGAATGGCGAGAAGTCTAGACTTCTTAGGCTCAGCACTGAAGGTAATAGCAGGCACGCCTGATGCCTCTCATTTCGAAAAAGTCAGGTGGTCCGAGTCCAAGCTACCTTACGCAAATAATAAGCAAATAGATATTAATACAAAAACGCAGAGACGAATTAATAAACTCAATGACGAAGTAAATGAAATAATTAGGGCCAAAAAGAATGAACTAGTTGATACACCGCACTTGTATGAAACATTCTTAGCGAGAAATAGAATGTTCATTAACCAACTATTAAACTTGATACTCACAATTACTCTGTCTAAAGTTGATATAATAAATCCCACTATTTTCGATCGTGACAATTTGAAATCAATTTTAAATGAACACCTTGTAGAGGTCCCAATAGTTAGCCTAACCAAGCGTCCAAGGTTAAGGTCCTCCAGTCCGAGAATATTGTCCATATGTTAGTAGCATATCCCATGGTCAAATTCATCTGCAAGAAAGAAGACAAGAAGACACCATTGCCAAAGGCAATGATGACGTGCTAGTGGTCAGCGAGTGCGTAGCGACAAAATATGCCTCTGTTTGTAAGCTAACAGCAGAAGACACTTGCACTCGAGCTTTACACGCCAACAGCACAGCAGCCTTTTGTCGCACACAGCCAAGCCACCTGAAGCCCATTACACAAGTAGGTGATGGCATCATAATCATCAATAAGAGCACTATAAAAATCGGCATAGACGACGGCCCAGAGATGGCCGCTAATGGGACGCTCCTCGTCACTTTCTGTTACTCCGCAATCATTAACGGCACAAAATATGTGAGCCAGCGCGAGATGTTAAATAGAGCGCCAGGCATACTGAACATCATCAGTCACGACCCAGTATTAAGCATGTCCCAACTCCATAGGATGAACAACCACAAACTTCAGGTCTTCCAAAATTTCAATGACGAATTGGAGTCCGCCGGATCTTATAAAATTTGGTTTGCTGCCGTCGTCGCTCTTAGTATCACCTGTACTGGCGTCTTCATCATTTGGCAAATTTCGAAGAGAAGATAAGATTCCAAGGACGCACAAAAGGTCATCCATAGTTATAAAATACCGGAGGACGCTCAAAAGCCCAAGGTGGGACTGTTAACACATAAGGATTGCACCAAAATAATTTAGGTAAAGAGCCTTGCACAACACATATTACACCCCGCGCACATTCTGCTGACGCATGAGTTCAGTACCCCGGCCACTATGATCAGCAGCGGTAACCTGATACTTGCCTATGTTGCAAGTGGCTGCCTTATCGCTTATGCTGACTCGGATCTCCGACTATTACTTTGTAGTTATGTGCGCGCAGCCTTTAGGTTTAACTCTATATTTTATACTTCAATTCAATTTACTTACTCCGGCATTTACTGTAATTCCTATTTGTTATTATTATATCAATTGCTGAGCCACAAAGAATGTGATTAGAGAGCAAACTACAGCTCTCCAACACAATCATCCTAAGACGTCATAACTATTCATGTCGTTGGAATACCTTGATTATTACAATTGTTCTGTGACGTCATAACTACGCACGTCGCTAGACATCTAAATTCCTTAATTTATGCTCATATGTATACATATGTTATTTTGGAAAAATATAGAATTGAAAAATTTTGTAGGGGCTGAGGTAGGTCCAACATTTTTTGGCTCGATGTCGAGAGGAGGTCATCCAAACACTGTGTGCCAAATTTGGTGACTCTAGCTTTAAAATTGTGGGAGATATAGTTTGCGGAGGCGGGGGTGGACGTAGCCAGGAAATTTTTACGAGGTCGCCAGCAATCTACATACCGAGTTTTATGTCTCTAGCTTTAAAATTGTGTGAATTATACACATATTATCGTTTTCAGCTTTCAAATATATCGATTTTGGAAAGTACGGAGGCGGAAGGGTGCGTGGCCGGAAAATTTTTTCTGTGATATATGGGGGAACTTTCCAGGAATTTATATTCCAAATATGGAGCCTTTAGCTCAAAAACTGTGGGAGATTTAGCAATTTCCGATTTTTTAAGGCAGGGGCGTTAGGGGACGTTGTAGTGGGCGTGACCGGGAAATATAGACCGCAATTTTTGGTGGAGATCACAGGCAATCTGCATACCATAGTTGGTGATTCTTACTTTAGTATTGTGGGAAATATTGAACTTTTATCGAATTGCGATTTGTGGTGTATAGACATGTTATCGATTTGCCAGCCTCCCAGTGGGCATGGCACAAAAATCTCAACACTGTCTGAAGCCAAAATTTCAAAAATTTCAAGTCTATCTCTAATATCGCCTAAAAATATTGCGTTCGTCCGGACAGACGGTCAGACATTGCACAAAACCAATATACAAGTTTTACTTCGTGAACGAGTATAAATACTAAATTTATAATGACTCATTGATTTGCTTATCTCGAAGCCGTTGCCGATAGTGCATACCTTGCAACTATTACTCGTTTAGTGGTATCGATAAAAAAAACCTACGGTATCGTGCTACCACCGACTCATCGGCAACTTTAATTTGCTTATATTTAATAAACTACGTAATAATGTCAAGTTCCGCCGATGAAAATTAAATACTCGTAATAACTAAGTTTATCAAAATAAACTCAAATTTTTTCGAATGCTTTTTACTTATGGTGACTAAAACGTAAAATTACCAAACTTCGCCATTAGTAAAATATCGATACGTCGATGTGCATCCACTAAAAACATCGAAACATCTATGTTTTTCAGCACTACATTGGATCATCGAGTTGTAACTATTCTTTATTACCTCATTATTAACTAAATTGTATTAAATACAAACAGCTGTAGATATATTTGGAATTGTTCGCTCTGAAGAAACACATACAGATCAATAACATGTTGTTGCTCTGTGAAACTGAAATTATTTAAGTAGCTCTTAAGCATATTGTAGTGTATTCATGCATATAGTATTGCCAAACATTTATATGCGTTTTACGCAAAACTTTGTTACGTATATAAAACGACATTAAATGCCTACATAAATATGTACACTCAAACATATATACATATGCGTGCACTTGATATAGGATCGGTCACTTCATAGCCAAGATCCAAGTAGCGATCGTGAGAACAGTGCTTTACCAAATGTGCAGCGTAGGCAAATTACGCCAACGCCTGCGTATGCCACGTCACGTCTTCCAGGTGTCGTCCCTGCTGGCGGATGTCAATAAAATAAAAAATATATGTATGTAATTTGCGGCTATGCCGGTGCAATGTATTTGAATAGCTATGTGCTCTCTTGCTGTTGATGCAGAACTAAATTCAGAATACAATATTTGGTGCAGCTAAAGCTAAAGACAATAATATGAAAAGCTTATCTCTAAACAATACGCTTCAAAGTCATGGTCGACATGCTGACTCAGCATAATCGTAGGCGATAACGAAAACTCTTGCGACATACCAAGAGTATCTGGTTACCGCCGCTGACCGTTGCAACTAGGGCGCTGAACTCAAGTGTTTGTATGCCAGCGCGGAAGCGGGTTACTTAATACATAAGCGCAAGGGTTACTTTTAACTACTTCCCTCTCAAAATTACGACCGTCCTCGGTCGTACTAAATTTGTCGATGACCCTCTGTATCTCCCGCGAGTCTCATGTTCGCCTCAGCATTTGCAAAAGGAGTAGAGAGCCGCTGAAAACGAGGCTGAGTGCTACTCGGGTTGTAAACCGGAGATTAGGTGACCCAGCCGACGTAATTTCGTCCTTGAACTGGATGGTGTGCAAGTTTTCGCTGTTCATTCTTTGGAGGAGCGACATGCTCAAAGCTGGATCGTGCCCAATGATGTTTAAAAGAGGTGATCCCGCTATGCCCTGATTTTTGCTTAGAGCTTCGCGTTGATTCACATACTTAGTGCCGTTGATGATAGCTGCGCGTTCAAAAGTGACGGGGTGCGTGCCGCTTTTAGATATTTCGGGTCCGCCGTCTTTACTGATTTTAGCCGGGCTCTCGTCAACGTCGTCTACGAGTACAATTTCTCTTAAATGGCTGGGCTGCGAGTGACAGAGAGCTATGCCTCGTGCGCAAGTGTCATTCACCAGTTTGCAGAATGTAGCGTAAGTTGTCGTGGTGCATTCCGTTACATCTAGAATATCGTCGTCGTATTCAGCCACGATGTCATCTTGTAGTTGTAGTACTGTGTGAAGGTGTAATATGGGAAATTCGGTGACCTTTTTACAAATAAATTTAATTCTAGGGTAGGCGATTATTACGTGTATTATGTTTTCTAGTAATCTAACATCTGTGACATCTGGGACATCTGTGGTTTCTTCACTTAGAGATTTCAAATGATTGTGATCAGAAATTGTTGGGTTTACTACGTTAGACTTGGCGAGAGTGATTGGGAGCATTAAATTTTGGATTTCCGTTATTAACATTCTATTTCTTGCTAATAATGCTTTGTACAAATGTGGAGTGTCAACTAAATTATTTTTTTTCGCTTTGATTATTTTATAAATTGTGCCTGTGAGTTGGTTCATTTGTTTTTTTTGTCTCTGAATTTAATATTCCCTGCCTATTGTTCGATTCAATTAACTGTGATTCCGACATTTTTATTTTTTCAAGATCTGAGGCACCTGGGGGCCTGCAACTGCCTTAAATGCAGTGCATAAAAATATAAGCTTCTGGCAATTCTACTGTGTATTTTTAGTACTGATAAAAGGCTTCTAATATGGTCTGTGTCAATGTCTAGTAGCTTTCGCATGTGCGATTGGGGAAATAATTTGGATAATTTATCTGTGTCATCTGCGATATTCGTAAAGTCCGTCATATTGCTAGAGTGTCTCAAGTAGTCTCGCTGTTCCCATACCACTACATTTTCGTCTATTACGGGTATGTATTTGGTAATGTAAATAGTTGGTAATCTGAGTATTTGCCATTGTTATTATAGAGACGATCATGCCCACAAACCTGTAATAGAAAAGTGGGACACGAGGCTCTTGTGCATCTAAGTTCATATTGTTCATTTATTCATTTTTGTTTTTGAAGGCAAGCTTTACTTGAGGGTGTCCTTATGGACATCCCTCCCCTTAACTAGAACAGACGTTCCCTTGTCTGCTTGTACTTTTTCTTCTGAGCATAGTGTTGTTAGCCTAGCCTTCTGTTGTTCTTTAAGAACCTTTTCACCTACTTACATCGGGTTACATCTGTTAATGTTAATTTTCTGTGCCTTTGTTATTTTATTTCTTACCGGAGTTCTTTGGGAGCTGAGTGAATAATTTCGATCGGTTTTTGGTTTGTGACCGAGTGCATTGTTTTGCTATATTCTACTGTCGCCCTTATGATTTGTTCGGTCGTGTCGTCAATTTTTTAGGGTGTTAGGGTGCTGTGGAAACGTTCCACTTGCCCGTTTGAGGGGCTGTGGTGTGGGGGCGCATTTACCACTTTTCTTTGAAACGCCACTGGTTGCAAAACCGAAAATTTTGAAAATTTTTTGATGCAAGTTAGAAATTGTGTTTTGTCCGTGGAAAAAATGTCAATGTGTAGCATTTCGCCGGGGTAAGCAGGAATTGGTATTATCCCAAGTTCTGGTTTTTTGGGATGTCTGTCAGATTTTGCTTTGGTACAAACTCTGCAATTTATGACGACTTCATTAGCCAACTCATTTTTGGGAAGTAATAGGATAACTTGTTTGGAATTTTCTTTGACGGCACGGTTGTGTTCGGCAGTTAATATTTCTAACTGTTCGTTTTTGTCTGTGATGTCTGATACGACATTCTTGCAGTGCCAAAATTTGGTTTCCGGAAAATTTAACACTAGATTGTGGTGAAAGCTAGCCAAAGTTGGTAAATCGCAATGTATTGCAATTACAACTTATGGGTTAATAACCTCTTTAAGTGTCTCGAGCACTGTGTTTTTTTCGGTCAAATTTATTAAATAGGGAATGTTGCTGCCGAAGAGTATGAAGTTTCTTTTTAACGGGTATCGTGCCTCTTCTAGGATTATTTGATTCCTGAAGCAATTCAGAGAGTTGTCCGTGGTTTCGACCGTAGAGGTAAGCAAAGTTTCGCTATTGATGGTTGCAGCATCCGACGGAGGCTCGATTTGGAGTGCATTTATATTCTGTCGTGATAGAGCATCTGCTAGGAAGTTTTCTTTCCCTCGTTTGTAAAACATTTTGGCGTTGTGTTCGTCAATATACGCTTTCCACCTCTTAAGTTTTGCGTTCGTGTTTCTGTCCGAGACTGCAAAGGTGAGGGGTTGATGGTCAGTGAAAATTTTTATTTCCTTTGTACCATATAAGAAATTTTGTAGTTTGCCCAGGGCCCATACAATGGCTAGTAATTCCCTTTCATTTATGGCATAGTTTAGTTCACATTGTTTTAGCGTTCTGGAAATCATTGTAATTGGCCGGACCTTACATCCTTGCGGATGCATCGGTGGTTCAGTCAAAGGGTTTGTTAGAAGTCTGGGTACATTAGGATGAAATCTTCCGATGCCAAAATATTGCGTAGGCGTTCAAACGCGTCTTGTTGAATTTCTTTAAACTCAACTGCAAACTTTCTGGACCTGTGCTTACTGACTGAGCCGTTTTCGCCTTTCACTATGTTTGCCAATGGTCTTGCAATGGATGCAAAATCTTTAACAAACCTCCTATAATAGCTGGCCAAGCCAAGGATGGTCCAAGGCTGTACAAGTTATTTGGCTCTACGTATTCCTGTATGGCTCTAAACTAAACTTTTCGGGATCGGTTTTTGCCCCGCCCCTGGTCACAATGAATCCTAAGTACTTAACGTTTTCCTTGAAAAACTTAGATTTTTCTTGAAAGACTCACATGTTAGTGCCGCTTAAGCACTTTAGTACTGTATCGATGTGCTTAACATGGTCGGTTTCATTTTCAGAGAAACTTATTACGTAGTCTACATAGACATAACATATTTTTCCAATTTGTTTTTCGTTTTTTCGCGGTTTTGTTCCGCTATGTAAATTTGGTGGTACCCCGAGTTTCAGTGCAGGGTTGTGAAAAATTTTGCTTTTCCCTGGTTCGCTAGAATCATGGTAATGCATGGCATTGGGTATCGATCAGCAATACTTCGCTCATTTAGCTTCCTTAAGTCGATTACCAGCGGTTTATTTTTATTACTGTTGGCGTCAGTCCCTTTTTTATCGACAACCCATGTCGGGCTGTTGTACGGGGATCTTGAATTTAATTAATCTAATTATAACGACTTTCATTAAATATTTGATTTCGTCATTAACGAAATCTGTAATTGCCATTGGATGTGGGTATAACTTTGAATATAGCGGTTCGTTGTCTACCGTACGGACAGTGGTGACGACTGAGGTGTTAAAAGGTAAAAGTCTCGTTGCATGTCGAAAATAGCTTTATTCTCTCTATTATCATCTTTTTGAATTCATTTTTGACGGAATTGACCGGAATTGTACCGCTGTATCGATTACATCTGTGAAGTTTACGTTATCACAGTTGTGGTATCGTAACATTTTTCTGATCGTAACTAATTTTCTGATGTAGTTTGGTATTCTAGCCCTCGTTAGTAGGTCGAAGCCTATGATGGCATCAAAAGTACTGATCGTGTCTAGTGAAACAAAAAGGAGGAGACTTGCCGAAAAATTTTCGATGGAATTATGTTATTTAGCTCCTTTATGGGCATTACATAATATTTTACCGTCCCGGTGACTATTAAAATTTTTAATGTTCTCCCAACCAACTGTTGTTCGATGACCGAGAGCGTTCACTAAAAATTTACTGACTCATTGCCACATGCATTGTCGCTATCATCGTCTATATCGTTGATTGCTGCCGTGGCTGCGTTTTCGTAGCTGTTATCTTGATTGTCCGAGGCGTTGTGCACGACATTGCTAACGCGCTGGCACCTGAGGTTTCCCAAACTCTGTGTGTTGCTTGAATTTTGTTGACGTGTCAACTTCCATGGGTCAGGAACTTGACCTTGATGCTCCGACTTATTTTGCTCGTGGTTAGCATTGTTATGCTAACGCCCGACAAAATGAAGGTTTCTTTTCTGACCTCGCTCCTCCCTGTTGTTTTTTCCCTGCTTTAACTGTGAGCGGCTTCTATTGGACTCGGTTGCCTGAGCTCTCTCTTCAATGGCTTTGGTATACGAAGTTGAAAATATGCTTCACTTAATAGTAGCCTCTGCTTCTCTGGCTAGTTCCCGGCAAATCTCGCGGATGTGCCGAGAATACGATCTATTTTAGGGACTTTTTGAGGACTGAGATAAATGCATGCAATGTTTTGCATCTAACTTCTCTGTTGAGCAAGTCAGCACTTTCCTGGTCATGGGACACGACGATCTTATTACTAGATTACTAGAGTTAATTTTTGTTCGACTAAATCATAGTATTGCATTAAGCTTAGGTAGCCCTGTCTTACCATTTTTAGCCCCTGTCTCAGGAGGCGTAGCGATGTTCTATCGGCATATGTATAATCTAGTCGTTTTTTTTTATTTTTTTATTTTTATATTATACAAATTTTAATTAATTTATAATAATTGTCGTACATTGCATTATTTTTATTTGGTTTTTTTATTTGGCCATTAATCAGCGATTGCGATTTGGTAACTTATGGGGCGGTGAGCGTTGTGACGATGCTGGACCCGTGGCTGTTGTTGTAGTCGGACCTCCTGTTTTCGAACGCTTCTCATTCATATCGCTGTCATTGCTGTCTCGGTCGAGCAAGCGCTTCCGTTCCTGCTTAATGAATGCCCGACGCTGTGAGGGGAACATACCGTTCGGTTCACGTACAATATTGGCATTCGCCACGTGCGACTGTGGATCACAGTCGGGCCCATCTGCGTCGTCCCATTTCTCTTCCGATTCGATTTTCTCGTGTTTTGTCTCTTCGGTTAGCTCAGCTGGCGCACTGTGCTGATAATGTGCGATGATTTTTCGATCGATGCATGATTTTGTGTGTTGAAAATAATCTGGTTCGGGTATAAGCTGTGCCCTGTTGAAGGGACACACAAGCACTTCCACCTCGTCTTTATAATACTCCCGATACTTCGGTATGTGTTGTTGCAGTTTCTTGCGCAGCATTTTGTATGCCTTGTTGTACGGACAGTAGACTACATCAATTGGGTCCATAGAATTCATGTTGACAGAAATCAAATTTTTAAAGAAGAAAACTGCGCGCAGGCAGACGAATTACAAGAGCATAAGAGAAGAACAAATTGAGTGAGTTGCTCGCAGGCAACAGCGAATTATAACAAAAAGGAAATGCTCATTGGCAACGATTACTTACAGTTATAATGAGATGCGAATGCATAAATGAGAATTGACACATTGCGTTGTAATCAGGCTAATCAAATATATTTCCAACACTCCTTCTCAACGCATGCTGCCTACTTTTACAAAAATTCAAATTAAAAGTATATTCATTAATGCATACCCATCATGTCTGTGCAGCAGGGAATCCAGTGGAGATGTATCCAGTAGAGATTTAATGTATAATTGAAAAACACTTCACTTTCAAACTTTAGTACTTCTTTATTCACTGAGCTGTGACTTAGAACTAACCTTAACCTAGATGACCGCCGTTGCCTTGACCTAGGCTGGAAGACTGTGGTGGGTTTTAGTCGCAACGGAGATGCTCATTTAGCTTTTTTTGAGCACGCTAAAAAAGGCCGATTGGCGTAAACATTCTCCCCCCCTTTGCAAAGATTGCAAGATAGGGAGAAAGGGGGGATCGGAAGTTACGCTGAACAGGTCCCGGATAGCATCCATCCGAAGACCGTGTTTTGCGCAACCGGCGAGCCATTTTGGCTGGGTAGGACACCCGGAAGTAGGACATTGGGATAGACGTCAGCGCCGAGTACTAAAAATATTGTAGACGGGCGACGCCATGCCTCATTAGCCAGGATTATGTTTTCGAAATGTTGTTGCATGCCCTCGCCGATGGCCCTTGTCGGAGTCCTGTGCAGTAGATCCTGTTCCACTCGAAGCACTACCTCGTATTGGAAGGCGGTAGTCTTCGAGTGGAGGAAGATCGTGCATGCCTCGTCTGCACCAATGCGGGTGACGGATAGCCCAAGGGCCTTTGCCAAAGATGCATTGATGCAGCTCATGGGGCAACACGGATTGATTAGGGTGCGCGATTCAAATGATTTTTCGCCGTTGTTTATCATGATAGTTGCCGTGGGCAACACAGCGATCCGCTTCAGCTCCAGGAGGGACGTCAGTGACGTCGCAAGGATTGTTGACGGTGCACTGGGGGCCGGCCAGTGCTCCTACATGTGCTGCCTGAGTGCTGGTGTGCTAGACAGTTGGGGCAGTACTTGTTGATAAGTTCTGCCCGGAGATGCTTTCCGCGGATAGGGGCAGAAAGTGAGCACATTTGCGTTGGGCATGGATTCCGCGACAGACTCGGCTGCGGAATGATTGTGTTCCTCGAGAACGTCTGTCTTCCAATGCCTTGGGGTGCGTGTTCCGTGGTGTCATCCTGTATTGGAGAGAATATAGGAGGTAAGCGTACTATGTCGTGGGAAAGGAACAATACTAGGGGCGGAAGGCTACTGCACAGAATGGTCATGGGTTGACAATTACTGGCTTGGGATGGAGGCGTTAACCGGAAGTAATAATAGCTTTGCTATCGGTCGTTTGACAACGCCTTGGGTGGCGAGGATGTCAACGACAAGGACCTTGTCGTCCGGGCCAGGATAGATGGCCAGCACTCGCCCGAGACGCCACTCTTTTACGGTGAGGTTATCTTCCTTGACGATAACCATGTTTCCCATCTGGATGTTTCTTGTTGGAGTTTGCCATTTGTTCCTCCTGTGGAGCTCCTGCAAGGACTCTTCCTTCCAGCGTTTACAGAACTGCTGGTTGATGGCCTTCAGCCGTTGCCATCGGTTAATAATGGACGTAGCTGTCTCAATAATTTCAGGCTCGGAAATGGACAACAAAGGCCCGCCGGTCGGGAAATGACCGGGTGTCAGGGCCAGAAGGTCAGTGGGGTCCTCTGACATAGGTGAAATGGGCCTGGAATTTAGGCATGCTTCAACCTTGCACAGGAGAGTAGAAAGCTCTTCAAAGGTGTACTTTGTGGCAGAGGTGGATTTGTGGAAAAGTGTTTTGAAACTTTTAACACCCGCTTCCCAAAGACCACCCATATGTGGAGCGCTTGGGGGGTTGAAGTGCCAGGAGAGGTTGTGGTGACTGAATTTTGAGAGGACGATGTTCTTGGTTACTGCCAAAAACTCTCGTGTTAGAGTGCGTGAGGCACTAACGAAGGTTTTGCCGTTGGAAGGCGGCTGGGAACTTCTCGGAGGTCAAGTCATTGGTGGCGTCGAGGTGAATGGCCTTCGTACTAAAACACACGAGGTCGCAAACATAACACTTTGTTATGAGCGTCCTGTGAAGTTGTTGACGTCGAAGGGGCCTGCGAAATCCACACCCGTATGAGTAAAATGTTTGGAGAAAGTCGTTCTTTCAACGGGTAGGTCGCCCATAAGCTGCGTTTGGAGTTTTTTGCGATGCATCAAACAGACCTTGCATGAGCTTATCGTTGACTTGACCAGAATCTTGAGCTTCGGAATCCAATATTTGGATCGGATTAGTCGCATCATCAGTTGGTTTCCTCCGTGGAGAGATACCTGATGAATGAATCGGAGTGGGGTGACGTTCGTCGTAGCTTAAAGCTTTTGACTGTTTCAGTCGACCGCATGCCCTTAAGATTCGCTTTTGGTCAAGAAAGGAATTTAGGTTACGGATGGTGCTTGATTTGGGGATCTGCTGTCATTGGAGAAGACATCTGTATTCTGTTGGTATAGCGCCCGTTTAGTGCTTGCAATAAGCTTTTCTTGAGCGTCCCTAATTTCGCTGCTGCTCAGTTCATTGACGTTAGGGGGAACTGTTCGTTCGCAGCGCTGGATGAACCTAGAGACATAAGCCATGACTCGAAGCGCCTTCTTAAAACTGGAGAAGCGTTCCAGGAAATCAGTTGGAGGGGGCACCTTTGCAAGGTTGCATTTTAACGTACGCTGCTCAATTTCTGTGTCAGGTACCATCTCAATTGGTGTTGGCCACTTATCTTGTGGCAATTGCAACCGCTCTGGTCCGTGCCACCTCAAGTCGCTGCTTGACAGCTCTTGTAGAGATACACCTCTACTCGCGAGATCGGCTGGATTATGCTCCGATCGAACATGAGACCATTTGCCAGCGTCAACATACTGCGTGATTTTCGCCACTCGGTTGGCCACAAAGGTGGTCCATTTGCATGGTGACTTGTTCAGCCATGCCAAAACGATTGTGGAGTCTGTCCAGTAGTACGTGGTGTAGATATGGACAGGCAGCTGAGGAAGGAGCGTTGCTGATAGGTCTGCCAGTAATACCGCACCGCACAATTCTAGCCGTGACAAGGATATGGTCTTCACTGGAGCAACTCTGGTTTTCGCCGTGAGGAGATGCACTGAGACCCCCTGTTGGTTCTCAACCCGAGCGTATATAGCTGCACCATATGCGCGTTGCGACGCATCACAGAAGCCGTGAAATTCTAATTTGGAGGTTGGATAAAATTGAATCCATTTTGGGATGCGGATTTCTTGTAGATTGGGATACGTGTGGAGGAATTCGTGCCATTTGTGTAAAAGTTTATTTGGCAATGAATCGTCCCACCCCAGACCTTGGAGCCAAATTTCTTGCACAAAGATTTTGGCACGGACGATAAAGCGGGCTAACCATCCTGCTGGATCAAACAGCTTGGAAATTTGTGAGAGGACTTCACGTTTCGTGGGAGTCTCCCTTGCCACAAGTTCGGATGGTGCGAAGAAAAACTCGTCATTGGCGGCTTGCCAGCGAATACCTAAAGTTTTTGCTGTACTAGCATCTTTCATTTCAAGGAAGTCAGCGCAAAGTAAGTGGTCTCTAGGGATGTCTCGTAGTACATCCCTTGAGTTAGATGTCCACTTTCTTAATGGAAAACCCGCGCTATCGAGAGCCAAACGGAGCTCATTAATAGCCAGAACTGCGCGTTGCTTTGTGTGGGCACCTGCTAGGACGTCGTCGACATACATAAAATTGAAAATTATGTCGCTAGCGAGGGGATACTGCACATCTCGAACTAGTTGATGCAACACACGGATAGCAAGGAACGGAGCAAAGTTCACTCCAAAAGTGACTGTTTCTAGCTCATAATCACACAGCTCTTCGTTTTTGTCACGGAACAAAATGCGTTGGAATGGGGTGTGCTTTGGATCTCCAAGAATTTGTTAATACATTTTTGTAATGTCAGCATTGAACACGTAGCGGAAAAATCGCCATTTTTGTATCTGGACGGTTCAATCGGACGGGAGAACTGGTCCTGGATGGAGAATGTCATTAAGACTGCTGCCATTTGAGGACGGGCTGGAGACGTTAAATACAACGCGTACCTTAGTTGTGGTGCTGTCAGGCTTAAAGCATGGTGAGGCAGATAAAAGTTGTTACAATTATCGTCTGGGGGGACCTGTAGCATATGACCCAGGTCCAAGTACTCTCGGATCACCGACTCGTACTGCTCTTTAAGTGGAAGGTTTCTTCTCAACCGCCTTTCGTTCTTGACGAACTGAGCCAGTGCAATGGATCGTGAGTGACCCAAGTTCACGTGGTCTGGATTTTTAAATGGAAGTGTGACCACATATCTGCCATTCTCATTCCTTGTAATGGTTCTTACAAAATTCTTTTCACAAGAGGAGTCGGATGCCTTTGTCAGTTTAACTGGCAGATCCTCCACCTCCCAGAATTTTGTGACAAGTGTCTCAAGATTTGCTTCAGAGTTGACTGAAATTTGAGTGGGGAAGGAAGAGATTGTTTGGGATCTGGTCTTTGAAACTGAGCCGCTGAGAATCCAGCCAAAAATAGTTTCTTGACCAAGCAGAGTACCACATATATTTGGATAGGAGCTGCCTAATTGAAGATTTTGGTTGGCAGGTCACGCAAGGAACTTTGGGGAATTGGATACGATGGTAGGTTCCCTGCCAAATGAGGAAGCACGTATGCAGAGGTCTCGATTTGGATTCGAGGTTTTGTCGGAGAGCCAATAGCGAAATGGCACAGTTTTTGAGGTTGGGCAGCGATAGCTTGGTCTAACCCAGAAACTTGTGCTTGTACGGGTTGGAACGGCAGCTTGATCAATTTGAACAATCGTTCGGATATGAACGTTGCTTATTTCTTATGCATCAATTTACTAAGGTTATTAGTTAGAACATCAGCAACCATTTCTTCAGTTGGTACATATTTTACTTCAATAACATTGTTCTTAACCATTTCGCTTACATGATGATATTTTATGTCTATGTGCATTGCGCACTCTGATTGTCGCCAAACACTTTCATTACATGGCCATTGCTCAAGCCAATTTCATTCATGAGCTTACAAATATATGCTGCCTCTTTTGCAGCTGTTGAGAGTGCAACATACTCTGCCTCACTGCTGCTTAATGCCACGACACTCTGCTTCTTACTCTCCCATGAGAATACTGCTCCTGTTGCATAGAACGCCCAGCAATTGAAGGATTTCCTGTCCGTGCTGTCTCCAGCCCAATCTGCATCGACGTAACTATAGACGGGCCTTCCAGTTTTCTTAAATTGCAGACGCAGATCTGTAGTTCCTCTTAGATATCGCAATACTCGTTTTGCACACACTTCATGTTCCCGAAGAGGATTTAAATTGTGCTGCGCAAGCTTCGTCACTGAATGCAATATATCAGGCCGTGTTGCTAAGGCCAAATACATTAACGAACCTATTAATGACTGGTAGCGAGTCTGGTCTACTCGTTCGCACATATTATTGTCGCATTTAACTTGCTTCTAAGGGTATAGCATTAGTTTTACAATTTTGCATACCATACTCACACAGCTGGGCTTCTATATACTGCTTATGACCAATAGAGATGTCTCCCGTCTCTCCTTTGCGCTCAATTTCCATTCCAAGGAAATACTTTAGTCGACCACCGTCAACCAATTCGAACTCGTTCGCGATCAGCGTCTTTACACAGTTGAGATCTTCTTTGGATGAGCCTGCCACGATTAGATCGTCAACGTATACAACGATAATGTCCAGTTTACTATAATTTCGACGCGTATACAGCCATGGCTCACTGGCGCAGGGAAGAAAACCAATCTTCAGTAGCACGGTATTTAATTTTTCGTTCCATTCCCGGCCACTTTGCTTTAAGCCATAGAGACTTTTGTGCAGCTTTACTACACGCCCAGGGTGGTCACCATCGACAAATCCCTCTGGTAGGCGCATATATACCACATCTAGTAGCTCACTGTTGAACTATGCTGAAGACACGTCCATCTGGTGCATATGCATTTGGTTCTCTACTGCCAGTGCAATCACTGGTCTGATTGTTGAGTACCTAGCCACAGGGGAGAATGTCTCAGTGTAATTCACGCCGTATCGTTGTGCACAACCCTTGGCAACTAGTCTTGACTTGAAGCGAATAACATTGCCAAGTTTATCTCGCTATACTGCAAATACCCACTTGGAGCCAATTGCTTTCTCTCCTTTGGGCAGATCAACCAACGACCATGTTTGATTGTCTTGTAGAAAATTCATCTCTACCTGCATCGATTCTCGCCAGTTATCAGCATACTCGGAACTCAACGCATCCTTAACGCTGACTGGAACTGCTATGTCATCTGTTGTCATAACATTCAACATGTTATACGGCTTGCTTGGACGCTCTGGCCGACCAGTATACACGTACTTTGGCCGTCCAGGCCCCCGCTTCTCAATTGCTGTGGGCGGCTCGTACACATCAGCTATCTGTGCTACTCCTTCTGAATGTTCTTCTTCTACAGCACTTGCATAACCCGTAGCTGTGTCACCATCCACAGGATATGTATGATCATGTTCGGTCATTTGCAGCGGAATTTCGGTGTTAGATGCCGCATGATCGACGTTCGCGCTGTTATCTGCAAAATTCTCATTAAGGAATATAACATCACGTGCTATGATTACCCTTCTTGTACTTGGATTGTACAAACGATTCGCCTTGGCTGTCTCTGAATAGCCAACCATTACCCTCATTTCACCCTTTGGGGTAAATTTCTTGCTTTGCGTCTTGTTGAGTAGCTTTTGTGCCGAAAACTCTCAAGTGGCTTACAGATGGTTTTTTCCCAGACCTTGACTCAAAGCGTGTCATATCTAGTAAGCATGAAGTTTCAGACCGATTTCGTAAATATGCTGCAGTGCCAATAGCTTCTGCCCAGAATTCTTCATTCAGGTCTGTATTCAGTAGCATGCTCCTCGCCATTTCCACTAATGTTCTATTTGCGCGTTCTGCCACACCGTTTTGTTGTGGTGTATGTGGCCTTTTAATGCCATTGGCAATCAAATAATTTTCAAAATCGCCACTCAAATATTCGCGACCATTGTCACTTCTGAGACATTTAATCTGCTTTCCAGTTTCTTTCTCTACTTGTGTTTTATATTCTTTGAATTTCTCAAATATCTCACTCCAGTTTATCATAAAACATACATGCACATGCCTCGATTTATCATCAATAAATGTGGCAAAATAACGTGCACCACCAGCCGAACACTTATTCATTGGGTCACAAATGTCGGTATGTACTAAATCCAGCACATCTCTCGCACGACTATTTGATTTCTTCGGAAACTGTTTTACGAATATTTTATACCTAGCGCAAGTTTCACTCACATGGTCTTTAAAATCAAAGGATAGATTTTCTTTTAAGAGATGGACTAAACCATTCTTGAACGTTTTTTCTAGGCTTGCAAAATTTTAGTGACCGAAACGTTTGTGCGACATAAGTGTGTGTGTTAAATTCGCTTGTGCTCCAAAACATTTATTGCCATTTGACTTGATTAAAAATAAGTCATCTTGCTCTCTAGCAATCAATACTATATTGTTTTTGCGATTTATTATGCACGCACTTTTCTTATTAAATTTTACATTAAGTCCCTTTTGGATCACTTTCGCTACTGAAATGAAGTTGCATTGCAGGTCTTTTACATATAGCACATCTAACAAATCAATTGTGCTATTTTGCCATTTCAAACGTACTGTACCGCGACCGCTTGATTCTATATAATTATTCCCTGCCAAAGTAATTTTTTCTATTTGCTCTTCAAATTGTGTAAAATACGATCGCTCTGTGCACATGGCTCCACTATTGAGACACCATACAATTTTTGCAAAAACACTGCCGCGATGTGCCGTTGCTGCAAACACAGAGTATGATTTTGCTCTCTTTCTCTCTTTCTTTTCAGAGTCTCTCTTTTTCGATTCTATATTTTCTGAGCTGTTTTTTGTTCCACAATTCGCCGCAATATGTCCATGACGACCACAAGACCAGCAACCAGCCCTTTTTGCTCTTTTTGCTGTGCATTCTGTTTGCCGTTGTTTGCTTTGCCTGCTCGATTGTCCACTCGAGCCGTGAACATTTTCTGTTCTTCATTCACTTCTGTGTCCTCTTTACGCCTTTCGTATTCTTCTAGCAATTTTATTTTCAGCGAACTTAGCGATGGCAACATATCACGTGTTTCTATTGCTATTACGAAATTTTCAAAGGTTTCAGTTAAACTTGACAATAGCAAAATGGACAAACATTCCTCAGTCATACTAATAATATCGATCTCAGACAACTTTTCTATCAAATTTGTAAATTTGTTTATGTGCATTACCATACTATCCGAATCGGCTATTTTTATGTGCAACAACTGCTTTAACAAAGTTACACGTCGCGCAGGTCCCGCAGGCATGTGGATTTGCTTTAATGTGTCCCATGCTATCGCTGACGTTTGGCTATTCTTAATATTGCTTATCTGTGAAGGCTTTATGCACAGCATAAGACTTGCAAGAGCCTTTTTGTCTTTTACATCAAATGCCGTCTTCTGCTCAGTACTATAATTTTCGTTCTTCACCACGCGGCCGCACACAACTCCCCACAGATCAGCATGTATTAGCACTGCACCCAGGCAGACGAATTACAAGTGCATAAGAGTAGAACAAATTGAGTGAGTTGTTCGCAGGCAACAGCGAATTATAACTAAAAGGAATTGCTCATAGGCAACGATTACTTACAGTTATAATGAGATGCGAATGCATAAATGAGAATTATTATCGTCACCCCCTTTTAATAAGGGTATATAAATATCCCACCCATGCCCAGCCCCACCCACTCCCAGTCCCGCAAAGAGCGAAAGCCTATATTTCTCACAGTTTTTAAGCTTGAGTCAACGAAATTTCAAGGTATCCTTTAAATATCGTAAAAAAATTTCCCAGTTACGCCCACGCGAAAATCTATATCTCCCACAATTTTGGAGCTAGAGTCACCAAATTTTAAACGCAGATGGCTGGTCACTCTCTTTAAAGATCCAAAAAAAAACTCTAATTTTTTTTATATATCTCAATATTCTCGCAATCACTTGCTAATTTTTATAATCACTAGTTGAACTTACATATTTTGTTATGGTGGTAACTTCTAACTTAAGGTTCTATCTTAGTTGGGTGCCAATTACGCCAACGCCTGCGTATGCCGTCACGTCTTCCAGGTGTCGACTCCGCTGGTGGATGTCGTGGTATTCAAATGTAATCCAGTTGCAGGTGTTCTCTTGATGATTACGTTGGGATCGCCGTGAGCTTCCTAATCGTTGGCCTTGTGGCACAACAATAAAATAAATGATATATGTAATTTGCGGCTACGCCGGAGCAATCTATTTGAGTAGCTATGTGCTCTCTTGGTGTTGATGCAGAACTAAATAAACAATATTTGGTGCAGCTAAAGCTAAGACAATAATATGAAAAGCTTATCTCTAAACAATACGCTTCAAAGTCATGGTCGACATGCCGACTCAGCATAATCGTAGGCGATAACGAAAACTCTTGCGACATACCAAGAGTATCTGGTTACCGCCGCTGACCGTTGCAACTAGGGCGCTGAACTCAAGTGTTTGTATGCCAGCGCGGAAGCGGGTTACTTAATACATAAGCGCAAGGGTTACCTTTAACTACTTCCCTCTCAAAATTACGACCGTCCTCGGTCGTACTAAATTTGTCGATGACCCTCTGTATCTCCCGCGAGTCTCATGTTCGCCTCAGCATTTGCAAAAGGAGTAGAGAGCCGCTGAAAACGAGGCTGAGTGCTACTCGGGCTGTAAACCGGAGATTAGGTGACCCAGCCGACGTAATTTCGTCCTTGAACTGGCTGGTGTGCAAGTTTTCGCTGTTCATTCTTTGGAGGAGCGACATGCTCAAAGCTGGATCGTGCCCAATGATGTTTAAAAGAGGTGATCCCGCTATGCCCTGATTTTTGCTTAGAGCTTCGCGTTGATTCACATACTTAGTGCCGTTGATGATAGCTGCGCGTTCAAAAGTGACGGGGTGCGTGCCGCTTTTAGATATTTCGGGTCCGCCGTCTTTACTGATTTTAGCCGGGCTCTCGTCAACGATTATGACGCCGTCGTCTACGAGTACAATTTCTCTTAAATGGCTGGGCTGCGAGTGACAGAGAGCTATGCCTCGTGCGCAAGTGTCATTCACCAGTTTGCAGAATGTAGCGTAAGTTGTCGTGGTGCATTCCGTTACATCTAGAATATCGTCGTCGTATTCAGCCACGATGTCATCTTGTAGTTGTAGTACTGTGTGAAGGTGTAATATGGGAAATTCGGTGACCTTTTTACAAATAAATTTAATTCTAGGGTAGGCGATTATTACGTGTATTATGTTTTCTAGTAATCTAACTATGGGGACATCTGTGGTTTCTTCACTTAGAGATTTCAAATGATTGTGATCAGAAATTGTTGGGTTTACTACGTTAGACTTGGCGAGAGTGATTGGGAGCATTAAATTTTGGATTTCCGTTATTAACATTCTATTTCTTGCTAATAATGCTTTGTACAAATGTGGGGTGTCAACTAAATTATTTTTTTTCGCTTTGATTATTTTATAAATTGTGCCTGTGAGTTGGTTCATTTGTTTTTTTTGTCTCTGAATTTAATATTCCCTGCCTATTGTTCGATTCAATTAACTGTGATTCCGACATTTTTATTTTTTCAAGATCTGAGGCACCTGGGGGCCTGCAACTGCCTTAAATGCAGTGCATAAAAATATAAGCTTCTGGCAATTCTACTGTGTATTTTTAGTACTGATAAAAGGCTTCTAATATGGTCTGTGTCAATGTCTAGTAGCTTTCGCATGTGCGATTGGGGAAACAATTTGGATAATTTATCTGTGTCATCTGCGATATTCGTAAAGTCCGTCATATTGCTAGAGTGTCTCAAGTAGTCTCGCTGTTCCCATACCACTACATTTTCGTCTATTACGGGTATGTATTTGGTAATGTAAATAGTTGGTAATCTGAGTATTTGCCATTGTTATTATAGAGACGATCATGCCCACAAACCTGTAATAGAAAAGTGGGACACGAGGCTCTTGTGCATCTAAGTTCATATTGTTTATTTATTCATTTTTGTTTTTGAAGGCAAGCTTTACTTGAGGGTGTCCTTATGGACATCCCTCCCCTTAACTAGAACAGACGTTCCCTTGTCTGCTTGTACTTTTTCTTCTGAGCATAGTGTTGTTAGCCTAGCCTTCTGTTGTTCTTTAAGAACCTTTTCACCTACTTACATCGGGTTACATCTGTTAATGTTAATTTTCTGTGCCTTTGTTATTTTATTTCTTACCGGAGTTCTTTGGGAGCTGAGTGAATAATTTCGATCGGTTTTTGGTTTGTGACCGAGTGCATTGTTTTGCTATATTCTACTGTCGCCCTTATGATTTGTTCGGTCGTGTCGTCAATTTTTTAGGGTGTTAGGGTGCTGTGGAAACGTTCCACTTGCCCGTTTGAGGGGCTGTGGTGTGGGGGCGCATTTACCACTTTTCTTTGAAACGCCACTGGTTGCAAAACCGAAAATTTTGAAAATTTTTTGATGCAAGTTAGAAATTGTGTTTTGTCCGTGGAAAAAATGTCAATGTGTAGCATTTCGCCGGGGTAAGCAGGAATTGGTATTATCCCAAGTTCTGGTTTTTTGGGATGTCTGTCAGATTTTGCTTTGGTACAAACTCTGCAATTTATGACGACTTCATTAGCCAACTCATTTTTGGGAAGTAATAGGATAACTTGTTTGGAATTTTCTTTGACGGCACGGTTGTGTTCGGCAGTTAATATTTCTAACTGTTCGTTTTTGTCTGTGATGTCTGATACGACATTCTTGCAGTGCCAAAATTTGGTTTCCGGAAAATTTAACACTAGATTGTGGTGAAAGCTAGCCAAAGTTGGTAAATCGCAATGTATTGCAATTACAACTTATGGGTTAATAACCTCTTTAAGTGTCTCGAGCACTGTGTTTTTTTCGGTCAAATTTATTAAATAGGGAATGTTGCTGCCGAAGAGTATGAAGTTTCTTTTTAACGGGTATCGTGCCTCTTCTAGGATTATTTGATTCCTGAAGCAATTCAGAGAGTTGTCCGTGGTTTCGACCGTAGAGGTAAGCAAAGTTTCGCTATTGATGGTTGCAGCATCCGACGGAGGCTCGATTTGGAGTGCATTTATATTCTGTCGTGATAGAGCATCTGCTAGGAAGTTTTCTTTCCCTCGTTTGTAAAACATTTTGGCGTTGTGTTCGTCAATATACGCTTTCCACCTCTTAAGTTTTGCGTTCGTGTTTCTGTCCGAGACTGCAAAGGTGAGGGGTTGATGGTCAGTGAAAATTTTTATTTCCTTTGTACCATATAAGAAATTTTGTAGTTTGCCCAGGGCCCATACAATGGCTAGTAATTCCCTTTCATTTATGGCATAGTTTAGTTCACATTGTTTTAGCGTTCTGGAAATCATTGTAATTGGCCGGACCTTACATCCTTGCGGATGCATCGGTGGTTCAGTCAAAGGGTTTGTTAGAAGTCTGGGTACATTAGGATGAAATCTTCCGATGCCAAAATATTGCGTAGGCGTTCAAACGCGTCTTGTTGAATTTCTTTAAACTCAACTGCAAACTTTCTGGACCTGTGCTTACTGACTGAGCCGTTTTCGCCTTTCACTATGTTTGCCAATGGTCTTGCAATGGATGCAAAATCTTTAACAAACCTCCTATAATAGCTGGCCAAGCCAAGGATGGTCCAAGGCTGTACAAGTTATTTGGCTCTACGTATTCCTGTATGGCTCTAAACTAAACTTTTCGGGATCGGTTTTTGCCCCGCCCCTGGTCACAATGAATCCTAAGTACTTAACGTTTTCCTTGAAAAACTTAGATTTTTCTTGAAAGACTCACATGTTAGTGCCGCTTAAGCACTTTAGTACTGTATCGATGTGCTTAACATGGTCGGTTTCATTTTCAGAGAAACTTATTACGTAGTCTACATAGACATAACATATTTTTCCAATTTGTTTTTCGTTTTTTCGCGGTTTTGTTCCGCTATGTAAATTTGGTGGTACCCCGAGTTTCAGTGCAGGGTTGTGAAAATTTTGCTTTTCCCTGGTTCGCTAGAATCATGGTAATGCATGGCATTGGGTATCGATCAGCAATACTTCGCTCATTTAGCTTCCTTAAGTCGATTACCAGCGGTTTATTTTTATTACTGTTGGCGTCAGTCCCTTTTTTATCGACAACCCATGTCGGGCTGTTGTACGGGGATCTTGAATTTAATTAATCTAATTATAACGACTTTCATTAAATATTTGATTTCGTCATTAACGAAATCTGTAATTGCCATTGGATGTGGGTATAACTTTGAATATAGCGGTTCGTTGTCTACCGTACGGACAGTGGTGACGACTGAGGTGTTAAAAGGTAAAAGTCTCGTTGCATGTCGAAAATAGCTTTATTCTCTCTATTATCATCTTTTTGAATTCATTTTTGACGGAATTGACCGGAATTGTACCGCTGTATCGATTACATCTGTGAAGTTTACGTTATCACAGTTGTGGTATCGTAACATTTTTCTGATCGTAACTAATTTTCTGATGTAGTTTGGTATTCTAGCCCTCGTTAGTAGGTCGAAGCCTATGATGGCATCAAAAGTACTGATCGTGTCTAGTGAAACAAAAAGGAGGAGACTTGCGGAAAAATGTTCGATGGAATTATGTTATTTAGCTCCTTTATGGGCATTACATAATATTTTACCGTCCCGGTGACTATTAAAATTTTTAATGTTCTCCCAACCAACTGTTGTTCGATGACCGAGAGCGTTCACTAAAAATTTACTGACTCATTGCCACATGCATTGTCGCTATCATCGTCTATATCGTTGATTGCTGCCGTGGCTGCGTTTTCGTAGCTGTTATCTTGATTGTCCGAGGCGTTGTGCACGACATTGCTAACGCGCTGGCACCTGAGGTTTCCCAAACTCTGTGTGTTGCTTGAATTTTGTTGACGTGTCAACTTCCATGGGTCAGGAACTTGACCTTGATGCTCCGACTTATTTTGCTCGTGGTTAGCATTGTTATGCTAACGCCAGACAAAATGAAGGTTTCTTTTCTGACCTCGCTCCTCCCTGTTGTTTTTTCCCTGCTTTAACTGTGAGCGGCTTCTATTGGACTCGGTTGCCTGAGCTCTCTCTTCAATGGCTTTGGTATACGAAGTTGAAAATATGCTTCGCTCAATAGTAGCCTCTGCTTCTCTAGCTAGTTCCCGGCAAATCTCGCGGATGTGCCGAGAATACGATCTATTTTAGGGACTTTTTGAGGACTGAGATAAATACATGCAATGTTTTGCATTTAACTTCTCTGTTGAGCAAGTCAGCACTTTCCTGGTCATGGGACACGACGATCTTATTGGTTACTAGAGTTAATTTTTGTTCGACTAAATCATAGTATTGCATTAAGCTTAGGTAGCTCTGTCTTACCATTTTTAGCCCCTGTCTCAGGAGGCGTAGCGATGTTCTATCGGCATATGTATAATCTAGTCGTTTTTTTTTATTTTTTTATTTTTATATTATACAAATTTTAATTAATTTATAATAATTGTCGTACATTGCATTATTTTTATTTGGTTTTTTTATTTGGCCATTAATCAGCGATTGCGATTTGGTAACTTATGGGGCGGTGAGCGTTGTGACGATGCTGGACCCGTGGCTGTTGTTGTAGTCGGACCTCCTGTTTTCGAACGCTTCTCATTCATATCGCTGTCATTGCTGTCTCGGTCGAGCAAGCGCTTCCGTTCCTGCTTAATGAATGCCCGACGCTGTGAGGGGAACATACCGTTCGGTTCACGTACAATATTGGCATTCGCCACGTGCGACTGTGGATCACAGTCGGGCCCATCTGCGTCGTCCCATTTCTCTTCCGATTCGATTTTCTCGTGTTTTGTCTCTTCGGTTAGCTCAGCTGGCGCACTGTGCTGATAATGTGCGATGATTTTTCGATCGATGCATGATTTTGTGTGTTGAAAATAATCTGGTTCGGGTATAAGCTGTGCCCTGTTGAAGGGACACACAAGCACTTCCACCTCGTCTTTATAATACTCCCGATACTTCGGTATGTGTTGTTGCAGTTTCTTGCGCAGCATTTTGTATGCCTTGTTGTACGGACAGTAGACTACATCAATTGGGTCCATAGAATTCATGTTGACAGAAATCAAATTTTTAAAGAAGAAAACTGCGCGCAGGCAGACGAATTACAAGAGCATAAGAGAAGAACAAATTGAGTGAGTTGCTCGCAGGCAACAGCGAATTATAACAAAAAGGAAATGCTCATTGGCAACGATAACTTACAGTTATAATGAGATGCGAATGCATAAATGAGAATTGACACATTGCGTTGTAATCAGGCTAATCAAATATATTTCCAACACTCCTTCTCAACGCATGCTGTCTACTTTTACAAAAATTCAAATTAAAAGTATATTCATTAATGCATACCCATCATGTCTGTGCAGCAGGGAATCCAGTGGAGATGTATCCAGTAGAGATTTAATGTATAATTGAAAAACACTTCACTTTCAAACTTTAGTACTTCTTTATTCACTGAGCTGTGACTTAGAACTAACCTTAACCTAGATGACCGCCGTTGCCTTGACCTAGGCTGGAAGACTGTGGTGGGTTTTAGTCGCAACGGAGATGCTCATTTAGCTTTTTTTGAGCACGCTAAAAAAGGCCGATTGGCGTAAACATTCTCCCCCCCTTTGCAAAGATTGCAAGATAGGGAGAAAGGGGGGATCGGAAGTTACGCTGAACAGGTCCCGGATAGCATCCATCCGAAGACCGTGTTTTGCGCAACCGGCGAGCCATTTTGGCTGGGTAGGACACCCGGAAGTAGGACATTGGGATAGACGTCAGCGCCGAGTACTAAAAATATTGTAGACGGGCGACGCCATTTCTCATTAGCCAGGATTATGTTTTAGAAATGTTGTTGCATGCCCTCGCCGATGGCCCTTGTCGGAGTCCTGTGCAGTAGATCCTGTTCCACTCGAAGCACTACCTCGTATTGGAAGGCGGTAGTCTTCGAGTGGAGGAAGATCGTGCATGCCTCGTCTGCACCAATGCGGGTGACGGATAGCCCAAGGGCCTTTGCCAAAGATGCATTGATGCAGCTCATGGGGCAACACGGATCGATTAGGGTGCGCGATTCAAATGATTTTTCGCCGTTGTTTATCATGATAGTTGCCGTGGGCAACACAGCGATCCGCTTCAGCTCCAGGAGGGACGTCAGTGACGTCGCAAGGATTGTTGACGGTGCACTGGGGGCCGGCCAGTGCTCCTACATGTGCTGCCTGAGTGCTGGTGTGCTAGACAGTTGGGGCAGTACTTGTTGATAAGTTCTGCCCGGAGATGCTTTCCGCGGATAGGGGCAGAAAGTGAGCACATTTGCGTTGGGCATGGATTCCGCGACAGACTCGGCTGCGGAATGATTGTGTTCCTCGAGAACGTCTGTCTTCCAATGCCTTGGGGTGCGTGTTCCGTGGTGTCATCCTGTATTGGAGAGAATATAGGAGGTAAGCGTACTATGTCGTGGGAAAGGAACAATACTAGGGGCGGAAGGCTACTGCACAGAATGGTCATGGGTTGACAATTACTGGCTTGGGATGGAGGCGTTAACCGGAAGTAATAATAGCTTTGCTATCGGTCGTTTGACAACGCCTTGGGTGGCGAGGATGTCAACGACAAGGACCTTGTCGTCCGGGCCAGGATAGATGGCCAGCACTCGCCCGAGACGCCACTCTTTTACGGTGAGGTTATCTTTCTTGACGATAACCATGTTTCCCACCTGGATGTTTCTTGTTGGAGTTTGCCATTTGTTCCTCCTGTGGAGCTCCTGCAAGGACTCTTCCTTCCAGCGTTTACAGAACTGCTGGTTGATGGCCTTCAGCCGTTGCCATCGGTTAATAATGACGTAGCTGGCTCAATAATTTCAGGCTCGGAAATGGACAACAAAGGCCCGCCGGTCGGGAAATGACCGGGTGTCAGGGCCAGAAGGTCAGTGGGGTCCTCTGACATAGGTGAAATGGGCCTGGAATTTAGGCATGCTTCAACCTTGCACAGGAGAGTAGAAAGCTCTTCAAAGGTGTACTTTGTGGCAGAGGTGGATTTGTGGAAAAGTGTTTTGAAACTTTTAACACCCGCTTCCCAAAGACCACGCATATGTGGAGCGCTTGGGGGTTGAAGTGCCAGGAGAGGTTGTGGTGACTGAATTTTGAGAGGACGAGGTTCTTGGTTACTGCCTGCGAAATCCACACCCGTATGAGTAAAATGTTTGGAGAAAGTCGTTTTTTCAATGGGTAGGTCGCCCATAAGCTGGGTTTGGAGTTTTTTGCGATGCATCAAACAGACCTTGCATGAGCTTATCGTTGACTTGACCAGAATCTTGAGCTTCGGAATCCAATATTTGGATCGGATTAGTCGCATCATCAGTTGGTTTCCTCCGTGGAGAGATACCTGATGAATGAATCGGAGTGGGGTGACGTTCGTCGTAGCTTAAAGCTTTTGACTGTTTCAGTCGACCGCATGCCCTTAAGATTCGCTTTTGGTCAAGAAAGGAATTTAGGTTACGGATGGTGCTTGATTTGGGGATCTGCTGTCATTGGAGAAGACATCTGTATTCTGTTGGTATAGCGCCCGTTTAGTGCTTGCAATAAGCTTTTCTTGAGCGTCCCTAATTTCGCTGCTGCTCAGTTCATTGACGTTAGGGGGAACTGTTCGTTCGCAGCGCTGGATGAACCTAGAGACATAAGCCATGACTCGAAGCGCCTTCTTAAAACTGGAGAAGCGTTCCAGGAAATCAGTTGGAGGGGGCACCTTTGCAAGGTTGCATTTTAACGTACGCTGCTCAATTTCTGTGTCAGGTACCATCTCAATTGGTGTTGGCCACTTATCTTGTGGCAATTGCAACCGCTCTGGTCCGTGCCACCTCAAGTCGCTGCTTGACAGCTCTTGTAGAGATACACCTCTACTCGCGAGATCGGCTGGATTATGCTCCGATCGAACATGAGACCATTTGCCAGCGTCAACATACTGCGTGATTTTCGCCACTCGGTTGGCCACAAAGGTGGTCCATTTGCATGGTGACTTGTTCAGCCATGCCAAAACGATTGTGGAGTCTGTCCAGTAGTACGTGGTGTAGATATGGACAGGCAGCTGAGGAAGGAGCGTTGCTGATAGGTCTGCCAGTAATACCGCACCGCACAATTCTAGCCGTGACAAGGATATGGTCTTCACTGGAGCAACTCTGGTTTTCGCCGTGAGGAGATGCACTGAGACCCCCTGTTGGTTCTCAACCCGAGCGTATATAGCTGCACCATATGCGCGTTGCGACGCATCACAGAAGCCGTGAAATTCTAATTTGGAGGTTGGATAAAATTGAATCCATTTTGGGATGCGGATTTCTTGTAGATTGGGATACGTGTGGAGGAATTCGTGCCATTTGTGTAAAAGTTTATTTGGCAATGAATCGTCCCACCCCAGACCTTGGAGCCAAATTTCTTGCACAAAGATTTTGGCACGGACGATAAAGCGGGCTAACCATCCTGCTGGATCAAACAGCTTGGAAATTTGTGAGAGGACTTCACGTTTCGTGGGAGTCTCCCTTGCCACAAGTTCGGATGGTGCGAAGAAAAACTCGTCATTGGCGGCTTGCCAGCGAATACCTAAAGTTTTTGCTGTACTAGCATCTTCCATTTCAAGGAAGTCAGCGCAAAGTAAGTGGTCTCTAGGGATGTCTCGTAGTACATCCCTTGAGTTAGATGTCCACTTTCTTAATGGAAAACCCGCGCTATCGAGAGCCAAACGGAGCTCATTAATAGCCAGAACTGCGCGTTGCTTTGTGTGGGCACCTGCTAGGACGTCGTCGACATACATAAAATTGAAAATTATGTCGCTAGCGAGGGGATACTGCACATCTCGAACTAGTTGATGCAACACACGGATAGCAAGGAACGGAGCAAAGTTCACTCCAAAAGTGACTGTTTCTAGCTCATAATCACACAGCTCTTCGTTTTTGTCACGGAACAAAATGCGTTGGAATGGGGTGTGCTTTGGATCTCCAAGAATTTGTTAATACATTTTTGTAATGTCAGCATTGAACACGTAGCGGAAAAATCGCCATTTTTGTATCTGGACGGTTCAATCGGACGGGAGAACTGGTCCTGGATGGAGAATGTCATTAAGACTGCTGCCATTTGAGGAGGGGCTGGAGACGTTAAATACAACGCGTACCTTAGTTGTGGTGCTGTCAGGCTTAAAGCATGGTGAGGCAGATAAAAGTTGTTACAATTATCGTCTGGGGGGACCTGTAGCATATGACCCAGGTCCAAGTACTCTCGGATCACCGACTCGTACTGCTCTTTAAGTGGAAGGTTTCTTCTCAACCGCCTTTCGTTCTTGACGAACTGAGCCAGTGCAATGGATCGTGAGTGACCCAAGTTCACGTGGTCTGGATTTTTAAATGGAAGTGTGACCACATATCTGCCATTCTCATTCCTTGTAATGGTTCTTACAAAATTCTTTTCACAAGAGGAGTCGGATGCCTTTGTCAGTTTAACTGGCAGATCCTCCACCTCCCAGAATTTTGTGACAAGTGTCTCAAGATTTGCTTCAGAGTTGACTGAAATTTGAGTGGGGAAGGAAGAGATTGTTTGGGATCTGGTCTTTGAAACTGAGCCGCTGAGAATCCAGCCAAAAATAGTTTCTTGACCAAGCAGAGTACCACATATATTTGGATAGGAGCTGCCTAATTGAAGATTTTGGTTGGCAGGTCACGCAAGGAACTTTGGGGAATTGGATACGATGGTAGGTTCCCTGCCAAATGAGGAAGCACGTATGCAGAGGTCTCGATTTGGATTCGAGGTTTTGTCGGAGAGCCAATAGCGAAATGGCACAGTTTTTGAGGTTGGGCAGCGATAGCTTGGTCTAACCCAGAAACTTGTGCTTGTACGGGTTGGAACGGCAGCTTGATCAATTTGAACAATCGTTCGGATATGAACGTTGCTTATTTCTTATGCATCAATTTACTAAGGTTATTAGTTAGAACATCAGCAACCATTTCTTCAGTTGGTACATATTTTACTTCAATAACATTGTTCTTAACCATTTCGCTTACATGATGATATTTTATGTCTATGTGCATTGCGCACTCTGATTGTCGCCAAACACTTTTATTACATGGCCATTGCTCAAGCCAATTTCATTCATGAGCTTACAAATATATGCTGCCTCTTTTGCAGCTGTTGAGAGTGCAACATACTCTGCCTCACTGCTGCTTAATGCCACGACACTCTGCTTCTTACTCTCCCATGAGAATACTGCTCCTGTTGCATCGACGTAACTATAGACGGGCCTTCCAGTTTTCTTAAATTGCAGACGCAGATCTGTAGTTCCTCTTAGATATCGCAATACTCGTTTTGCACACACTTCATGTTCCCGAAGAGGATTTAAATTGTGCTGCGCAAGCTTCGTCACTGAATGCAATATATCAGGTCGTGTTGCTAAGGCCAAATACATTAACGAACCTATTAATGACTGGTAGCGAGTCTGGCCTACTCGTTCGCACATATTATTGTCGCATTTAACTTGCTTCTAAGGGTATAGCATTAGTTTTACAATTTTGCATACCATACTCACACAGCTGGGCTTCTATATACTGCTTATGACCAATAGAGATGTCTCCCGTCTCTCCTTTGCGCTCAATTTCCATTCCAAGGAAATACTTTAGTCGACCACCGTCAACCAATTCGAACTCGTTCGCGATCAGCGTCTTTACACAGTTGAGATCTTCTTTGGATGAGCCTGCCACGATTAGATCGTCAACGTATACAACGATAATGTCCAGTTTACTATTATTTCGACGCGTATACAGCCATGGCTCACTGGCGCAGGGAAGAAAACCAATCTTCAGTAGCACGGTATTTAATTTTTCGTTCCATTCCCGGCCACTTTGCTTTAAGCCATAGAGACTTTTGTGCAGCTTTACCATCGACAAATCCCTCTGGTAGGCG
The DNA here is from genome assembly GCA_035043565.1 of Drosophila robusta. Taxonomy (NCBI): domain Eukaryota; kingdom Metazoa; phylum Arthropoda; class Insecta; order Diptera; family Drosophilidae; genus Drosophila; species Drosophila robusta. The sequence continues at coordinate 107,396 of JAWNMW010000581.1, forward strand.
CATATATACCACATCTAGTAGCTCACTGTTGAACTATGCTGAAGACACGTCCATCTGGTGCATATGCATTTGGTTCTCTACTGCCAGTGCAATCACTGGTCTGATTGTTGAGTACCTAGCCACAGGGGAGAATGTCTCAGTGTAATTCACGCCGTATCGTTGTGCACAACCCTTGGCAACTAGTCTTGACTTGAAGCGAATAACATTGCCAAGTTTATCTCGCTATACTGCAAATACCCACTTGGAGCCAATTGCTTTCTCTCCTTTGGGCAGATCAACCAACGACCATGTTTGATTGTCTTGTAGAAAATTCATCTCTACCTGCATCGATTCTCGCCAGTTATCAGCATACTCGGAACTCAACGCATCCTTAACGCTGACTGGAACTGCTATGTCATCTGTTGTCATAACATTCAACATGTTATACGGCTTGCTTGGACGCCTTGGCCGACCAGTATACACGTACTTTGGCCGTCCAGGCCCCCGCTTCTCAATTGCTGTGGGAGGCTCGTACACATCAGCTGTCTGTGCTACTCCTTCTGAATGTTCTTCTTCTACAGCACTTGCATAACCCGTAGCTGTGTCACCATCCACAGGATATGTATGATCATGTTCGGTCATTTGCAGCGGAATTTCAGTGTTAGATGCCGCATGATCGACGTTCGCGCTGTTATCTGCAAAATTCTCATTAAGGAATATAACATCACGTGCTATGATTACCCTTCTTGTACTTGGATTGTACAAACGATTCGCCTTGGCTGTCTCTGAATAGCTAACCATTACCCTCATTTTACCCTTTGGGGCAAATTTCTTGCTTTGCGTCTTGTTGAGTACGGTAGCTTTTGTGCCGAAAACTCTCAGGTGGCTTACAGATGGTCTTTAAAATCAAAGGATAGATTTTCTTTTAAGAGATGGACTAAACCATTCTTGACCTTTTTTTCTAGGCTTGCAAAATTTTAGTGACCGAAACGTTTGTGCGACATAAGTGTGGGTGTTAAATTCGCTTGTGCTCCAAAACATTTATTGCCATTTGACTTGATTAAAAATAAGTCATCTTGCTCTCTAGCAATCAATACTATATTGTTTTTGCGATTTATTATGCACGCACTTTTCTTATTAAATTTTACATTAAGTCCCTTTTGGATCACTTTCGCTACTGAAATGAAGTTGCATTGCAGGTCTTTTACATATAGCACATCTAACAAATCAATTGTGCTATTTTGCCATTTCAAACGTACTGTACCGCGACCGCTTGATTCTATATAATTATTCCCTGCCAAAGCAATTTTTTCTATTTGCTCTTCAAATTGTGTAAAATACGATCGCTCTGTGCACATGGCTCCACTATTGAGACACCATACAATTTTTGCAAAAACACTGCCGCGATGTGCCGTTGCTGCAAACACAGAGTATGATTTTGCTCTCTTTCTCTCTTTCTTTTCAGAGTCTCTCTTTTTCGATTCTATATTTTCTGAGCTGTTTTTTGTTCCACAATTCGCCGCAATATGTCCATGACGACCACAAGACCAGCAACCAGCCCTTTTTGCTCTTTTTGCTGTGCATTCTGTTTGCCGTTGTTTGCTTTGCCTGCTCGATTGTCCACTCGAGCCGTGAACATTTTCTGTTCTTCATTCACTTCTGTGTCCTCTTTACGCCTTTCGTATTCTTCTAGCAATTTTATTTTCAGCGAACTTAGCGATGGCAACATATCACGTGTTTCTATTGCTATTACGAAATTTTCAAAGGTTTCAGTTAAACTTGACAATAGCAAAATGGACAAACATACCTCAGTCATACTAATAATATCGATCTCAGACAACTTTTCTATCAAATTTGTAAATTTGTTTATGTGCATTACCATACTATCCGAATCGGCTATTTTTATGTGCAACAACTGCTTTAACAAAGTTACACGTCGCGCAGGTCCCGCAGGCATGTGGATTTGCTTTAATGTGTCCCATGCTATCGCTGACGTTTGGCTATTCTTAATATTGCTTATCTGTGAAGGCTTTATGCACAGCATAAGACTTGCAAGAGCCTTTTTGTCTTTTACATCAAATGCCGTCTTCTGCTCAGTACTATAATTTTCGTTCTTCACCACGCGGCCGCACACAACTCCCCACAGATCAGCATGTATTAGCACTGCACCCAGGCAGACGAATTACAAGTGCATAAGAGTAGAACAAATTGAGTGAGTTGTTCGCAGGCAACAGCGAATTATAACTAAAAGGAATTGCTCATAGGCAACGATTACTTACAGTTATAATGAGATGCGAATGCATAAATGAGAATTATTATCGTCACCCCCTTTTAATAAGGGTATATAAATATCCCACCCATGCCCAGCCCCACCCACTCCCAGTCCCGCAAAGAGCGAAAGCCTATATTTCTCACAGTTTTTAAGCTTGAGTCAACGAAATTTCAAGGTATCCTTTAAATATCGTAAAAAAATTTCCCAGTTACGCCCACGCGAAAATCTATATCTCCCACAATTTTGGAGCTAGAGTCACCAAATTTTAAACGCAGATGGCTGGTCACTCTCTTTAAAGATCCAAAAAAAAACTCTAATTTTTTTTATATATCTCAATATTCTCGCAATCACTTGCTAATTTTTATAATCACTAGTTGAACTTACATATTTTGTTATGGTGGTAACTTCTAACTTAAGGTTCTATCTTAGTTGGGTGCCAATTACGCCAACGCCTGCGTATGCCGTCACGTCTTCCAGGTGTCGACTCCGCTGGTGGATGTCGTGGTATTCAAATGTAATCCAGTTGCAGGTGTTCTCTTGATGATTACGTTGGGATCGCCGTGAGCTTCCTAATCGTTGGCCTTGTGGCACAACAATAAAATAAATGATATATGTAATTTGCGGCTACGCCGGAGCAATCTATTTGAGTAGCTATGTGCTCTCTTGGTGTTGATGCAGAACTAAATAAACAATATTTGGTGCAGCTAAAGCTAAGACAATAATATGAAAAGCTTATCTCTAAACAATACGCTTCAAAGTCATGGTCGACATGCCGACTCAGCATAATCGTAGGCGATAACGAAAACTCTTGCGACATACCAAGAGTATCTGGTTACCGCCGCTGACCGTTGCAGCTAGGGCGCTGAACTGTGTTTGTGTGTCAGCGCGTACAAGAGCTCTGGATGGTGCATATATTTCAAAAGGTCTTTCCATAGAGCTAGCGCCTGCTACCGAACTCCCCACAGCTTTCGCTTTTTACCACAAAGGTTTTGCTGATCGTGACCCTAGCCACTACAGGAAAACAGCTGCTTGCTATGAACTATGAAGCCATGAACAATAAACTAACAATAGTAGTTCCGCTCCTTTCCTTAGTTTACTAACACTTAATATCTAAAGCTTAATATTAATATTTATTATCGAACTTGTGAGGCGGATCGGCCCTCGCCCGCCCAGCCCGATACGATCAAGCGCGGCTTGTCGATTAGCATTACGGGGGTATAGTGCGCAGGGACAGATTTTGGGATTTGCTGTATTATTGATTTTTTTGTCCTAGTGATTTATAAATATTCTTATAAACAGATTTTGTGCCTCGGCCAAGGAACTACTTTACAAGTGGCGTCCGAGCGGTGACACTAGGGCGTAGCACATTAGGGACATAAAGCCTCATTAATGAGTTACAATAAAAATTAACGTATTTAACAAATATTAATTATTAATTAATTGTAATATATATAATCCCCTTAAGTAACACCTACGTGTTGGAACAGAGGCCAAATTTTTAGCAGTAAAGTGTAAGATAGTTTGTTGCGCAGTGTAAAGAAACATAGTGTTTGCGTACGGACAGAATATTTTTAATAAGACAGTGTAAATAAATTTTGTTTTGTGCAGAGCAGATTTGGTTTCGCCTTTACTTGCACAAAACGCGCATCATTAAAGATAACTGGGAAATCTGCACACTGTGGACGGCACGCGTCGGTAGGGTGCCTAATAACGGCGACGGCAATGAAACAGCAGAAAGATAACTCGACGCAGATGCGTTGGCAGAAAAGGAAATAAAAAATGGAGTAACGGTGCACCGGCGCGGAGTTCTGTGAGTGTCGCGACACTGTCACTGCATGAACGTCGAAGTAGGCGAGAGCAGCTGTGAGCGACAAGTGAGGCTTGCGTAGGGTACGTGAGAAGGGTCGATTGGTTTTTGAGCGGAGTTCGATCGAGCTGCCGAAAGGAACGTTTATAAATAAATAAAATAAAAAAATAAAAAAAAAACAAAAAGAATAAATAAATAAAATAAAAACAAATAATTAAATAAAAATAAAACAAATAAATAAATAAAATGAAAATACGGAAAATAAAATATAATAATATAAAACGAGAGAAAACAAATACAAGACGTAGGAATGGACTCCAACAGAGGTAAAGATTCTGGAGTGGGGACTCGCTGGGTCTATCAACGTCGGAAGGAAGAATTGGAAGGGATCGCTGCGGAGTTTGGATTGGAAAAGGGCGGCAAGGTGGAGGAAATGCGGAAACGTTTGGCCGCCTTCATAAAGGACGGCGTGCAGAGTGCCGAAATATGGGAGCGCCTGGCCGAGCTGGAGACACGGTTTAGCAGAACCCCGAACCCACTTATCGACAATGACTTGGCCGAGGTGGTGCTGAAAATGCGCCACAATTCAGAGGGAGATATAAGAGTGTTCGCGGGTAAGCAGAGACTGAAGGCTCCTGCGTTGTGGCCGAACCGGTGTCCATAGGATATGTGATCGGGCCGGAGTAAGTCAGGAAGTGGGGCGTGCGTTGCGATGGGCGAGCGGACCCCTTAGCGTTTGTGGAATCACTAGAGGAGCGGGCCATATCCTACGGAATCAGTCTTTACTGGTTGCCTCGCGCCATGGACGAGGTGTTGCCGGACAGAGCTGCACGCTGGTTCACGACCAGCCGACTCCGAGATGCGCCGTTAGAACCTGGAAGATCAGATTATGTGTCGCCGTCAGGGAGACGGAGAGAATTTTAAGGACTTCCTGATCAACTTGAAGGCCCTCATGCATCATGTGGGATACGACGCAGCCAGATAGCTCAACCGGGTGTATGAGAACGTAGCGGCAGAGTATCGACTATACATCCGTCCGGAATGATTTTACATGTCTGACGCAGCTCATCCAGATGGCCGTGGAATATGAAAGTGCGAAGAGGCAAAATCAGGAGTACGGGTACGTGGCACAGACGACTCGGGTCACCCCGCCCCAGGCCCCCGTGGATTACGAGAAGGTTAGTGACGGCTCTAGGTTGCTCTACAACCCTTTTCGGCACACTTCGCAACCGTCCCCGGCAGCACGAAGTGGCGGAGCAATCCCCAATCCGGACGCAGCGCGACGCGAGGAAGTGACATACAGGATGATCGGGCAAGGAGAGACGGCACCATTTGAGGCACGGCGTGTCTGTTACAGGTGTGCTGAAGAAGGGCACTTTGCAAAGGACTGCAATAAGCCGCGCCTGGATTTTTGCCGGCGTTGTGGTCGGAAAGGTGTCAACACGCGGGAATGTTGCTAAAGAGTCGACCAGGGAAACCCTCAGAGGCTTCACCTAGACCGGTAACGGGTAGACGCCAGCGCACCTAGAGCCCTGATCTAGATGGTCCGTTGGGTGTCAAGGGCGGTCGCATCCTGGCGACAATAGAAGTCGGGGACTGTAAATTGTCAGCAACGATCGATACAGGCGTCACTCGGAGTTTAGTGAGCAGGGAGTGTGCTCAGACGATACGGAAGTAAGGTAAAATGAAAGCGACACAAATGCGGATCCGGTTGGCGGATAGATCGAGTTGGAGGTAGCGAAAATGCTAAAGATGAATGTCGGACTAGCCGGACGTACAGTGAAAATGTCGCTGCTAGCCGTGGTTTCAAGAAGCCATCCGACAGCAACCCCCGAATAGAGATAGGGACGCCTGCGACGCAGACAAACTTCAAAAGGGGGGTTGGGGGAATGGTTCCGAGAGGAAACGCAGGGATGCAAGCGAGGAAGATCTAAGAGTGGCAGCAAACGACCACGGTTGATGAACTTAAGGGTGGAGGTCAAGGTTGGATTGGGTACGGAAGTATTTGGTTGGGTGGATCAACCGGTTCAAAGGATGAGCGGGATAGTCGGGGCCGAGTCGGGGACTGTGTCCAGCTATCCCGGACCAAGCACCACGATTGAGTCTTCAGCAGCGTCGCCTCCGGATCTGAACGCGGGGAGTGACAGCTCCAGGATCAGCGGATCTGGAGCCGGAGCTGTAGGAGTTAAAGAGAGTCTTAGCATTGTTCGTCGGTTTCTCATGACGCTGAGCACCGAATTATCATGAAGAATGATAAGCCACTGAAACATCGCTACTACGCAAAAGCCCGGCGATGCAGAAAGTAATCGACGACCAGGTCGAAGAGCTTATACAAACCGGTGCAATCGAACTGTTCCGCAGCCCGCATAGTGCGCCGAAGAAGAAAACGGGCGAATGGCGTATTTGCGTGGATTACCGACAGCTCAACGCGCACTCGTTGCCGGATGTTTACCCAGTTCCTCGAATCAACTATTTATTGGACCATCTGCGACACGCTCAGTACATCTCGACGCTGCACTTAAAGCAGGGGTATTGGCAGATCCCGAAGGCAGAGAGCAGTAAGCCATATACAGCGTGCACGGTGCCCGACAGGGGTTCCAGTGGCGAGTGATGCCGTTCGGTCAGCATTCCGAGTGCGCCGCATAGGGCCAGAAATTGAGCCGCACGCGTTTGCCTACCTTGACGATATCATCGTCATAGGTGCGACAAAAGAGGAGCACTTAGCCGGCTCAGAGCAGCAAATCTGAAGGTGAACCCCAAGAAATGTTCCTTCTTTCCGAAGAAGTTGGTATAATATAGTCACGTGGTGAGTATCAAAGGAATAAGGACGGATACGGAAAAGGTTGCAGCGATCCAATTTAAGGGCACCGACGAACCTAAAGGAGCTTCGCCACTGCCTAGGAATGCTATCTTGGTATCGTCACTTCGTGTCAAACTTTGTTTCAATTGTGGAATCAATGAAGGACCTTTTGAAGAAGGGACGGAGATGGTCGGGGGGTGCGGAGCAGCAAACGGCTCTGGGTCGACTTAAGTATAGTTTGACGACTGCCCCGGTGCTCGCATGCACCGATTTCTCCGTCGAATTTGCTCTTCAAACGGACGCAGGAACGTGTAATCGCCTACACCAGTCGAAAGCTGCCGAGATCAACTACTCGGCCACGGAGAAGGAGTGTTTAACCATAGTGTAGTCCATTCGGAAGCTTAGGCGCTATCTGGAGGGCTAAATATTCAATGTCATAACAGACCATATGGCACTTAAGTGGCTGAACTCGATTGAGAACCCATCTGGCAGGATCGCACGCTGGGCTCTGGAGTAACAGCAGACGTGGACTACCGTCGGTGAAAGTTGAACGTCGTGGCCGACGCGCTGTCCAGACAACCACTGGAGACGTTCCAACGGGCTGTGAAGGAGGAATCGCCTTGCCGATGGATCTCCAGTATGCTGGAGCGCATCGCCAGGAACACCGAGAAATTTCCGAATTATTCCCGGGAGAATGGGAACGCGTACCGTCATCGGGGGCATAGAACGGAAGGTGAGGACTACGTTCCGTGGAAACTATGCGTGAGTGCAGGATCGGGAACAAGTTCTGCAAGAATGCCACGACGCGCTCACCGCGGGGCACCAAGGGGTGTGCAAGACGGCGGTGAGGTTAGCTCAGCGTTACTATTGGCCCGGGATGTTTAGAGTTGCGGCCAGGTATGTGCAGGTATAAGCAGGCCGGCCACATGCTCACTCGCCAAGTGGCTGAGCCATGCTATGTGCAGACTTTATTGATCCGCTACAGCGTTCCAAGCACGGGATCAGTATGCTGTTATAATTCCATGACGCTTTTTCCAAATGGGTGGAACTTATCCCCCCCAGAAAGGCCACAACAGCGCACATTCAAATTGCTTTCAGAGAAAGGATACTGAGCAGATTCGAAGTTCCCCGCAAACTGGTGTGCGACAACGGGGTTCCTGTTTATGAAGTCGCTCGGAGTGGAGGTTCCGTACACGGCGCTGTACTGCTCGCAGGAAAGGACAAATCGCACCGAGAAGACAATGCTGGCGCAGTTCATCAAAGACCACCAGAGTTCCTAGGACGAGATGATCCCCGAGATCTCGCTGGCGGTGAACTCGAGCATTGCGGATTCCACGGGGTATTCTCCGGCGTTCCTAGTGCAAGGAAGGGCTCCCCGCCCCTCGGCTCCCTTCCTCACTATACGACGAGGTAACGCCAGGATCGGCGAACGTCGCCCAGGAACCGCAGGAAAAGGTGGATAGGCAGAAAGAGATCTTTGATATCGATCGCAGTAAAATGCAGCGTGCTTCTTTTGAGCAGCGCTGAATTTACGCAGACGGGAGTGAAGACCTTCCCTCAATTTATTGGTGTTACTACGCCAACTCGTGCTCTTTAAGGCTGTCGACGGTCTCGCAGCAAAGCTGGCGCATAAAAACGGTGGTCCCTACCGGGTGATGAAGTTTATTTCACCCAACATTGTGGGGCTGGCATAGGAAGGAGAACAGAAGATAAGATAAGCGAACGTTGCCCAGCTCAAGCCGTATTACCAAGTGCCGGGGAACGAGTAACGTTTTCATCTCCGCTACACTGCTAGCGATAGGTGACGGCTGATCTTGAACTAAGTCCTTAAGTATCTCAAACTAACTTTACTGTAGCCCAATAGTAGAGATTGGAGAAAATTCTCAGGATAAAGTAAAGGTACATGAACTAATACAAAGTTTGTTTTCAGAAATGGCGGATGTCATCGTTATCAGCGACGAGGAGCCAGATGAAGAAGAGTGAGAGGCGTACGTCGAGAATGCGTCATACAGCTCTGACGACACGAACACGAAAGGAAAGGAACCCCCAGCGCGATCAGTTCGTAGACTGGGGCCAAGAGCCGAGGTTTCGACAAGACACCCGGCAAGAGAGCGCCCCCCGTTTGCACACGAAGTTTGTGCGAATATAGTGGAAGTAGGAGACGGGTACATCCGACTCATGCGAGTGGTGACTTTTATCGAGTGTCCGAATGCCCGGAACTCTCCACCATACGTAACAGAGCTGGCTTTTCCGCCCCTGCGACCGGCCCTACCCGCACCAAAAACCGCAGCCACTGGCAAATCTGAGCAAAGCATCGGCAGTCATCGTTCGACAGACGACCCACGCGCATCGCACAGCAGGATTGAACCGCCGACAACGGGAATCAGGGGCAGGATGGCTGCAGACAGAAGACAGCTGCGTGGAAGAAGAAATGGCTTTAATGGCAACCGCGGTAGTGGCAAATGGTGGCAAAAATTATTATGTAGTTGTGGACGGTACATTTTTGTAGGTGTATGTAGGTAAAGGATGTAAAGGAGGTGACCACTAATCTACTCTTAAAATTTGGTTACCCTAGCTCAAAAACTGTGGGAGATATAGCCATAGATATATTTTTGAGTTTTTAAGGTGGGGTGACTGGGGGCGTTCTGGTGGGCGTGGCCGGCATATCAAGTTTGCAATATTTTGGTGAGGTCACCAGCAATCTACATGCCAAGGTTGGTGTGTCTAGTCAATAGTCCAGACTTCAATCTTCAATAGCGACGAAAAATATTGCGTTCATCCGGACAGATGGACGGACAGCATGACGGACATTGCACAAAACCAATATACTCTTTTCACTTCGTGAACGAGTATAAAAACTCAATATAATATCCCACCAGTTTTACTTGTAGACACAAGTGCTGACATATAACTATTAAAATTTTCAAGAATTTAAGCAGAGCACATTAACAAAAACATAGTAAAAAAATTTAACAGGCATTGGGCAAGGATTTTGGTAACACGCCTGGTGGTTTCGGTGGACAGCCTAGGCTAGCGCAGTATTCCCAGGGGTGTGTAACCTCAACCCTGCCCGTAGATGGTACAAAATTCCCAAAATAAACAGAGCTTACACAACACTGCATACAAATTTACCTTACCTTACTTTACATACATACAAATGAACAGACCAGTTTGCAGGCCCAGTGTTATCGGCCACGGCGTACTCGTCCTTCCTGCAATGCAAATTTCGCTGGCCCATTCTCCTTAAATTGAAACTGACGAGCGACTTATTCCATGGCTTCGGTGATTCTTCCTCCTCATACACTCACTCACGCCACATTTTCTATGTGATATCTTGAATTTTCATAAATAAACATTTTTGCACGTATACTAACAATTTTATCCGATAGATGGCGTTATTAGATATTTATTTGTGGCAACGCAAGCCACCTCCTAACGGAAATATCAGCGGCGGTCAAGTGTGGCGTTATCGATAGTTTACGAAACTATGATCGGAGCTTTCGATCATCTCTTGTTCAGATTCCACGATTTGCACTTCTATTTAAGAACCCTGCGGCTAAAGATGTCATTGTCTAATGAAGTATAACTGTGATCGACTATAACTGTTAATTCTTTGTATCCACTATTGGTGCATACAAACCATGGCACATCATACGCCATAGTGGTAACCCCGACTATTTTCTTTAAAGAAAGAAAAGAACAAATAAATTGCAATTCACACACATAGTGCGTGACGCTACACACATACGCACAAACAATTTCATAATTTAATGCAAAAACCAAGCTATAATTTGAAATCGTTAAGCAAGCCTAAATAGGAGTTCATGGCGGACGAAGAACTGCCTCAATCTAGCCAGAGAGTCGCCATGCAGTTAGAACGTAAAAAAAAATTCGGGTGCTATTTGTGGTTTGCCCAAATCGAGCGACTATTCCGTTTAAATGAAGTACTGGAAGATGTCGACAAGTTTGATTTAATCATCGTTCAAATGATAGAGGATATAATCCTAGACGTTGAAGATTTGGTAACAAATCCGCCTATTAGCAATAAATATGAGTCGCTTGAGGCACAATTACTACAAAAAAAAAGCTGAATCATCATCATCCAAACTTCGTCGATTACTACAGGGTGGTGATACACTAGGATTAAAACCGTCTGATATTTTGACACACATGCGTCGATTAGCCCCAGGACCAGAACACGATCAGCTAATTCATTATTTGTTCCTTGCAGAGATTCCACAAGCGATTCGGCCGAAGCTCTTAGTATGGGATGATCCAGGTCTCAGTAAACTGGCTCAGATTGCTGATAAAATGCTGGAGGCTGGCGGCTCCGCGGCTACTTTCTCTTTCGAGGCACAGCAACAGTCAATTGCGACACATACAAAGGTTGATGTAAGTGCCATTTCGCCTTCAGGCATGTTGAAGGAGATTACCAACAATGTTATCAAACACAGCGAGAAGGTTGATGAGCTGCAAAAAGAGTTAAAACTTTTACACAAAGGTAATCGCGATGGAACCAAGCTACTACCACGATCGGGCGATACAGCGAGCAGTGGTCAATAGGCAGGCAAACAATATACAACGCTTTGTTATTACCATGACAAGTATGGAGACAAAGCGCGTAAGTGCTACTCAACCTGCCCTTGGTGTCATAGATTTGTTACCGGTAATCATGTAAGGTTATCGCCCAACACGCTGGGGGACGGTAGCAAACTATCAACCAGCGTGCCATTAATTCTCTTGCCAAAATAAATGAAAAACGACTATACATCAATTACATCATATACCACACTCGATTCCTGATTGACTCTGGATCCGTAGTCTCTTTAATAACACGTACTGTGTTTACACAGAAGGCCCGAGAAAACAATTTTGTTTTATATTCTGCAAATAAATCTTTTATTAATACATATGGTAATTATGTAACCGAAATAGATTTGGGCTTACATCGTAAGTTCGCCTGGCCATTCATCGTTGCTGACATCGAGGCAGCAATAATTGGCGCTGATTTTTTGATACACTTTAAACTGGTTATTGACATAACAAACATATGTCTGATCGATTCAAACACAGGCTTAACCACTAACGGATACCCTGCCATTTCGAAACAACCTCTGGTTTCTACAATACAAGGTATCAACAATTTTAGAGGTTTCTTACACGAGTTCATAGACGTCACGAAACCAGCTAATAATGAACAAAACAACGAGAAGAGCCACGTTTGTCATGATAGTGAGACAACCGGCAGTCCGGTAGCAGAACGCCCACGTCGTTTAGCAGGGCAGAGACTGGCGGAAGCAAAGGCTGAAGTTAATCTGATTGAGCAAGGAATATGCCGGCCATCAAGGAGCTCTTGGGCAAGCCCCTTACACTTGAGCGCGAAAAAAGACGGCACATGGCGTGCATGCGGAGACTACCGAAAACTGGATCCATTATCCAGGTTAAACGCCATAACAATGCGGACAAATGTTAACTTAGCTCACATAGAGGAAAAACAAGCAACCGTTGAAAGCTCCTTATACTGGAGAAAATTGTAAACCGTGTCAGCGATCGAGTTTTTATGGTCCATGTTGCTGGAAAGGAAGTAGCAATTTCGGTTGACCGCCTGAAGCTAGCGGTTTTTCACAAAAAATGGAGAGGAGGAACTTCTGCAAAATTCAGCCAGACCTATACGGACATATGCAAAAAAGGAGCGAGTGCAAGCTGAAAACCCGTAACATGGTTACTTAGGGGGAGTACTGTGGCAACGCAAGCTACCTCCTATTGGGAAAACCAGCTGCAGTCAAGTGTAGCGTTATCGATAGCTTAAGTAATTATAATCATCTCTAGTTTGAATTTCACAAGTTTGTACTTTACTTTTTAAGCGATGACTCGAATTGCCATTGGCAAATAAAATATAATTATTATCAATTTTGATTATTAATTCTTTGTAGCCACCACATAATATGCCATATATTTATGCCATAGTGGTGACCCCGACTATTTTCTTTAAAGAAAGATAAGAACAAATAAATTGCAATTCACACACATAGTGTGTGACGCCACACATACAAGCACAAACAATTTAGCAATTTAATGCAAAAATCAAGTAATAATTTACCATCGTTTAGCAAGCGTAAAATGGAGATTATGGCGGACGAAGAACTGCCTGAAACTAGCCAGAGAGCAGCCATGGAGTTAGAGCGTAAAAACAAAATTCGGGAGCTACAACAGCAACTGGAGACATTGAGTTCTGACACTAAGCCACAATATCAACATATACAACAAAATGTGTCCTCGAGCTACTCTCGCGCTCCAATCAGACGCACACACATTGTGTTTGCTAATAGAGCAAAGCAAAAAAAAGCATGTAAAAGCTTTGCGAACCCACGAAGATCAATTTGGTGTTAAGATTGACTTCTGTATGACAACTGTTTTTCTTCAGATAGACATATATTTGTGTCTGACTGACGACTGATTCGCGGCTACCGAGCGATCAGTCGAAGCAAAGAGAATATTTTACATTTTGGTAAATTGCGGAAAGTGGAAGAGCGGAAAGGGTTAACATTTTGATTTAAGAGGTTTAATTTACATTCTTAACAGTTGCGTGCTGACCTATTGGATGTAAAAACAATGTTGCCTTATATATAAATTGATGACTTATCTAATGTTATGAAATGGATGAAATGAATTAACACATTGCTTTGCCAAAATTCGCACGCAGCAATCCGCATTTTTGGTTTGCCCAAATCGAGCGACTGTTCCGTTTAAATGGAGTCAACTGGGAGAGGATGTAATCCTTGACGTTGAAGATTTGGTAACAAATCCTCCTATAAGCAATAAATATGAGTCGCTTAAGGCACGATTACTACAAAAAAAATGCTAAATCATCATCATCCAAACTTCGTCGATTACTACAGGGTGGTGAAACACTAGGATTAAACCCGTCTGATATTTTGACACACATACGTCTAATTCATTCTTTGCTCCTTGCAGAGATTTCACAAGCGATTCGGCCGAAGCTCTTAGTATGGGATGATCCAGGTCTCAGTAAACTGGCTCAGATTGCTGATAAAATGCTGGAGGCTGGCGGCTCCGCGGCTACTTTCTCTTTCGAGGCACAGCAACAGTCAATTGCGACACATACAAAGGTTGATGTAAGTGCCATTTCGCCTTCAGGCATGTTGAAGGAGATTACCAACAATGTTATCAAACACAGCGAGAAGGTTGATGAGCTGCAAAAAGAGTTAAAACTTTTACAAACAGGTAATCGCGATGGAACCAAGCTACTACCACGATCGCGCGATACAGCGAGCAGTGGTCAATAGGCAGGCAAACAACATACAACGCTTTGTTATTACCATGACAAGTATGGAGACAAAGCGCGTAAGTGCTACTCAACCTGCCCTCGGTATCAAACATTTGTGCCGTTCAACTGGTAAGGCTATCACCCAACACGCTGGGGGATGGTAGCAAATTATCAAATTATGTTTGTACAACGGCGACTCGCACCCTGCCATCTACTCCAGCTTTTGTTTCCGTCACAACTCCAAGGAGCCACATGTGGTGGCAAGTTATCTTCTCTAATAACGACGACGGCTCCTACCTTGACGTTTGCGTGCTCCTTGGTCCACTTCACCCTTTGTTGCAAGCCCAATAAGTAGTCACGCGACCAATCGCGAAATAACCGCTGCTTTATTGCTGAATCAAGTTACCACCTCTGCAGAAAACTTAGATTTTTCTCTACTTTCGATGGCAGATTTGTCGGCGTCAGCACAGCAAAAGTGGTTCCAATTAAAAAATGGGCCGGTGTAATGGCTTCTCCATCGTATGGATTTTTGCTATCGGCCGCGATAGGCCTCGAGTTGAGAACTGGTTCCACTTCGACTAGGACAGTTTGAAGTTCGTCTTCTTTCAGCACAGCATTTCCTACGGCCTTAATAAGTAGATGCTTTGCTGATTTAGCAGCAGCTTTCCAAAGGCCGCCCATGTGAGGAGCTCTGGGGGGAATAAATACAAATTCGAACTGGTGCGGGGCGCTGAATGCCCTTAGCGCATTGGTGCTGTTTTTTACTTGATCAGCTGTCTCCTGGAGTATTCGAGCAGAGCCGTCAAAATTTGTGGCGTTATCGCAGTATAACTTTACAAGTGGTCCACGACGTCCAATGAATCTGCTGATACATAGGAGGAACGAGTTAGATGTGAGGTCTTTGATGAGCTCTAAATGAACTTCTTTTGACGTAAAGCAAACAAAAACTGCGACGTACATCTTTATGGGCATTTTCCCGCGAATCCCTAACGATACTCTAATAGGACCAAATAAATCTACTCCACTAACTCTGAATGGTCGACTACCGGACGCGATTCACGGAAAGATTTCCCATGATTTGTGACGATAATCTAAGCTAGTACTGAAAAATATACGCACTGGCGCACAATAGCACCGCATTCGCGCCGTGCGTTTATAAGCCAGATTGTTTGACGGAGCAAACCGATTAAAATGCGAGGTCCAGCATGACAATTAGTGCGATGCAGATGCTGAATATATAATTTTACCAATTTATTGCCTTTTGGCATAAGTAATAGAAATTTCGCATTATGTGTCAGAGGAGCATTCATCAATCGCCCTCCCATTCGCAATAAACGAAATGTGCGTCTGCCTGCCGCTTCTATAGAGATAAATGGATTCAACTTTTGAAACGATGGCTGCAAATTCAATGATTTGCTTAATCTCTCGAATTCATTGGCAAACGAAGCGTGTTGTATGATTTGAACAACCGTTAGATTTCCAATTCTGAAGCTGAAGAAATAGAGTGAGTCCACTGAACTAAACTTCGACCATTCAACAAACGTGAAATGTACTAATAATACGTATAATTTTCAAATACGATGACGAATTTCAGGTGACTATTTTCTGGCCAATGCATCGGTTCGAGAGTCAAAAAATGCGGTCCTTTGAACCACAGTGATATGTTTAATTCTCTGACTGTACTTCCTCTTGATGGCAAGTCAGCGGGATCATCACTGGTTGGTACGTGTCGCCATATGGCTGATGCCGTCATTTCCTGAATATCTGACACCCTGTTGGCCACGAAAGTTTTAAGCTTTGAAGGGTGTGTTTGCATCCAATGCCATAGGACACTTGATCGACTTGAAAGTCAATTAACTTTCTTACGTCAATCCAAAGTTTAGCGAGAAGGTCAGCAGCGCACAACTTTAATCTCGGCACAGATTCGGTTTCTAACGGCGCTACCCTAGATTTGGCAGTTAACAGCGTGACGATCACGCCTTGCGGTCTCACACCACGAACATAAAGACAACACCCGTATGCGTTCGCAGACGCGTCTGCGAAGCGGTGAATTTGATACGACTCGCCTCTACGAGTTTCAATGTGTCGAGGAATTTTGATGGAATCTTAATCCGCAAAACAAGCTATGACTGATTCCCATCTTTGCAGTAGAGGAGTCGGAAAGTGATCGTCCCAATCTAATTTGAGAATCCAAAGCTCTTGAATCAATATTTTGGCAAGAGTTACAATGCGGAAAATGAGAGCGAGTGGGTCAGACAATTGAGTTGCGAAGGAAAGCATTGAGCGCTTTGTGGGTGGGTTATTCTTGCACAGTTCCTGTGTATAAAACTCGAATATGTCCTGTCTTGAGTTCCAAGTGAGTCCCAAATTTTTCTTATCGGTAGTATCTCCAAGAGATACTGTTGTCTCGTTTCTGCGATGCGATGTAGCGTACATGTCACTTAACTGTTTTAGACACCGAATAGCTAGAAACGGAGACTTTGAAATGCCGTAAGTTACTGTATTAAGTCGATAAATTTGCAAGGGATCATTAGGGTGTTCATACCAGATGATAAGCTGAAATTCACGATGAGCTTCGTGTATAAGAACTTGACAGTACATTTGTTATTTTTTTGTTATATCGGCGGTCGAAGAGCTTTGTGGTCTTATTACACATTGGTAGGGAATGAAGTAATGACGTTTGATAGGTACACTTTTCTCGATTGCTGTCATGTGTCCCAATGCTAGGTGCTCTTTCATGAATGTGATGAACATGGATTGGAGTTCAGAGTTTGCATTTATTCGCCTTTCTAATGACAGAAATCGCCTCTTCGCAGTGTTGTATGACATTCCAAGACTTTTTGGGCTGGTCTTGAATGGTAAACTGACGCCAAACTGAACCGAGGGCAGACGAAGTATTCTGTCGACAAACAATTTTTCACATAAGGCTTGCTCAGGTGTATAGAGTTTTAATCTTTCAAGTTCTGGCAATTGTTAAATTTCTCAGAGCTTTCTAACCAACGAGTCTAACCCTTGACTCGGTTTGAATGACACTCGGCATTGAGCATGCATCGACCGGATACTATCCATCTAAATACAGTAGCCTAGCCTGTTGTGCTTAATTTGATGTCAACACGCTGCAGTTTGTGGAATAATGGATCCGCTAAAATTATATCACTTGGAATTTTCCAGTCGGCTGCGGGAACAGTTTTTTCAGGGTGATATGCCGAAATGGATTTAAGTACTACAAAATCGATCACCATGGAAAACGAACCAGTACGAGAAATAATGGTTGTTTGTACTGCATGACTAGCTGACAAATGAGATTTTCCAATGCCTAACAAGCTAATATCGTTTCGATATTTCATTAATTGTATATTGTGTGCCAGTTCTTCAGTAATAAAGTTCACTTGCGATGCTGAATCTAGCTACAGTCTGCTTTTGGCCAGCGTGTCCACTGACGTCAACAAGTGCAGTAGCTAATACATCTTGACTAGTTTTTTCGACATATGTGTTGTCTCTTGAAGACGTATGAAGAGACTGCAGAGCTGGAAGCTGATTAGACGATGTGTTGGTCGACTGTTCGTTAAAACGATGCAACAGAGTATGATGCGGCTTCGTACAGACTCTACAATGGCTGGACTTACATGTGGAAACAGTATGCGCCTTTCGTAGGCAATTGATGCACAACGGCAAACCTTTAGCGAACTTGAAACGAAACTCTACTGTGGCATTAGCGAAAGAAGTACAGGGTTGCAGGAAATGCTCGCTATAATTGCAGAAGATGCATTTTAGACTAGATGGCTCTATTGTATGTGCTACTGTTAGTGAAGATTTCTGCTTATTTCTCTGTATACTTTCACGAGTTGGCTTGCGAGGCTTGGGCCGACCAGTAGTGGATTCATCTGCTGCGAGATGCTGATACCGCTAATTAAGTGAATCATCACATTCTTTCCACAATGAAATGGATTGATAGTTAATTTGTTCTTCCCAACGTGAAAGAGACTTATGATCCACCTTAGGCATAACTATATGAAGGATCACTGAATTTATAATCGACTTATCATTGCCGAGAGATAACAGTGATTCATAAATTGCGTTAACAGTGTCGATAAGTGATCGCAACGATGCTGCGGCCGGACCTTGCATAGCTGGTATATCAAAGACACGAGCGATACTTATCGTAAACTCGAGTAAGAGCAGATAATGCTTTTGGGTAGTTATCATCGGTGATTTGGTAAGTCTTGACAGTGCCGAGTGCTTCCTTCTCCAAGCACGATAGTAAGTTGTTGAACTTTTCAACGTTAGATAGAGTATAATAATAAAACTTTTGAACAGCCCTAGGAAATTTTTGAAATCTGCAAATTTGGGCATTTTCTTTTGCGGTAAATGTCTGCTGTGCGACATGATAAACGATTTTGCTGAAATGGTTAAACTTTCTGATTCCGCGCGAGATGATAAATCCGGATTTATGAGCTCAACTTTTTGTTGAAGTTCGAACGCTCTTTCAATATATTAAAATCTATTATTAATACATATGGTAATTATGTAACCGAAATAGATTTGGGCTTACATCGTAAGTTCACCTGGCCATTCATCGTTCCTGACGTCGAGGCAGCAATAATTGGCGCTGATTTTTTGACACACTTTAAACTGGTTATTGACATAACAAACATATGTCTGATCGATTCAAACACAGGCTTAACCACTAACGGATACCCTGCCATTTCGAAACAACCTCTGGTTTCTACAAAACAAGGTATCAACAATTTTAGAGGTTTCTTACACGAGTTCATAGACGTCACGAAACCAGCTAATAATGCACAAAACAACGAGAAGAGCCACGTTTGTCATTATATTGAGACAAGCGGCAGTCCGGTAGCAGAACGCCCACGTCGTTTGGCAGGGCAGAAACTGGCGGCAGCAAAGGCTGAAGTTAATTTTCTGGGCAAGCCCATTACCCATTGTCGCGAAAAAAGACGGCACATGGCGTGCATGCGGACTACCGCTACTGTACTACCGCAACTGAACGCATTATCTGTACCGGATCGCTATCAAATAGCGCATATCAATGACTTTACAGAGCAGTTACATGAGAAAAACATTTTTTCGACGTTGGATTTAGTAAAGGCGTATTACCAAATACCAATGACCGAACATGATATCAGGGAGACAGCAGTTAGCACACCTTTTGGTCTCAATGAATTCGTTTACATGCCGTTTGGGCTTAAACACGCCACTGGAACGTTCTAGAGATTTATATATTATATGTAAAACGGATCCCCAGAACATGACGCATTTTTTTAGAAATATTTTTATTTAATTTTACAAAACTTTTTTGCAGATGAGTGGAAGTTAAAATTATTCTCATCAGTCCATGCTAAAATGAAATAAGCTTGTTAATGTACTTTTTGGCGAATTCCAATAACGCATGCTTATTTTTAGAGTTTTTAATTAAATAGGCCTTGCTATATATGACTTCATTCTGGCAATAATTAATCGCCTGCGAATTGTTCTTTTGCTGAAGGGAATGTGTTGTGTAGGTAATTTTTTGATTGGCGCAGATCAGTCTGTCTTCATGGGTTGTTGTTATACGTTTTCTACCTGTAAAAAATATAAAAAAAAACAAATAAATAGTATAAATAATTATGAGATATCCAAAACTGCAAAAATTACGCATCTAACTTTAATTAAAAAAAACTTTAATGCAAAAAAACGACCACATAAAGTCTAAATACTATGGAGCTGCCAGTAACCCATATTTTCAAAACGTCGTTCTTGAATATTTGCTTAGCTGCCTATGCCGCATGGTCTCCATCTGCCTGGTCTAAATAATGTCATCAATATATTAAACATATTTTTTTTAAAATGGCACAGTAGAAGTAAAAAGATAAAGAGCAAAAATATATTTGTTACCATATTATCTTCGCAATAGTTATGGATTTTATTTCCAGTTTTATTTGCTTCTGATGATTACGAGCTGAATTAGCCAACGCTGTTGGGCGTTTTTATTTAGTTTATGGATATTGTCATTCTTTTTTTACACAGATACGAGAGCTGCTTGGACTGGAACATACCCAAATGTACAGATGGACTACATACACCTGTATATATACAATGTATATAGTATATACAATATAAACGCTTGCTAATTAAGTTTTTTCTTTAATATTTAAGCTTTTTATACATTTATTTTATTTAAAACAACTTTTTTGTTGTTAATAGTTATTATAACAAAAGTAAATTATTAAACTTGTCTGTTTAAGTTCATGTCTCTCTTAAGTGTACTTAAAGCTATATTTTCCAATGTCTACAATTTTTTTAATTTTTTATATTACTATACTGTACTATACTATTTATTTTCACTAAATGTTTACTCTGCCAGTTTTTGAATTTAATTTGACGAAAATCATCTCTAAAACGTATCGATATTCTACTCATTTTGGCACTGTTAGCCCTACAAGCAGGTTTTTTTAAATTATTTAATTTATCGGCAATATACCTACTTTCCGCCACCGGAAATCGATTCCTTGTGCAA
The DNA here is from genome assembly GCA_035043565.1 of Drosophila robusta. Classification (NCBI taxonomy): domain Eukaryota; kingdom Metazoa; phylum Arthropoda; class Insecta; order Diptera; family Drosophilidae; genus Drosophila; species Drosophila robusta. The sequence goes on from JAWNMW010000581.1 coordinate 128,059, forward strand.
AAATACATCGATTAAGTGAAACCCCCGATTTTTTTGCACCTTCTTTATCTACGGGCCCTAAACTAAACAATTACCACAAAGCTAACACATTGAGTTTCGCTTTTCCTGTGTGCCCCACCGTCCAGTCAACGGCCGCAAGCTGCGCGTTGTGTAACAGTCAACGCATTGTAAACCAAGAGACAGGGCTCGCTGTTTTAAACAATACGCAAGATATCAAAAGTAAAATTCTTGGTATTCATTGGCAACCAACAGATGACACGCTGGCATACCAAATCGCGTTGAACATACATGAACATAGTACTAAGTGTAAGGTGCTATCCGACGTATCCCGCATATTTGATCCACTCGCCCTTTTAGCTAAAGAAACCATTAAGAGTAAAATATTATTTCAAGAACTTTGGCTCCTCAAGCAACCTAACTTGATTTTGAACTTGCACCTCAACTGACCTATATGGCAAAGGTATCGGAATGACATCCTTTCATTAATACAACTTAAGTTAACACGACATATTGCGTATACTTCGGGCATCATGGAACTGCATGCATTCTCAGATGCTGCTGTTGTTTATAGTCGAATTATCCAAGCTGTTGGAACCATTGAGCTTACTGCACTTGCTGCAAAGATTCGCGTTGCACCACACTCGATAAGAACTCTACGGCACGCTATTCTTAAGCCTAGTGGTTAAGACTAGTTGCATCCATCGAGAGCGCTCTGCAACACCTGGATATTACGATATATGCCTGATGCAATTCCACAATAGTTCTCGCATGTCTGTCGCACGTTCCATCAAAATTAAAAAACTTGTCGGTAGCCGCACTGCCGAGGTTGTAGACACGTTTCCGAGAAATGCATGGCACCATGTATTTTTCAGGGGGAATCCAGTTGATTGCCCGCGTGTTGGCGTCAGATTTACTGAACTTTGGACTCTGGTGGAAAGCTCTAGCATGGCTATACGTCAAAAACCACAAAATGGTAAATTTGAACAATAATCAGATATCTAGTTTTATTTCAGATGACCATGTACTAGAAAAAGTAAAGAAGACCACAATGACAGTGCTGACAGAAATCAATACTGCAAACTCCACTATGACCGACCTAGTTAAACATGCACATTGGCACATTGTATAACAACCTTACTTCTTGCGCATGAACATTGGGTGCATCTACATCCAGGTATTTCAGCTTTGTTCGTACTTGTCCGTGAACGCTATTGGATTTTCGGTGCACAAAATCTTATTCGAAAAATTACTTATGCTTGCTTAAAGGCATTCTTCCCAAGCTTAAGTTTGACAAGCATATTTCTACTGCTGCTAATCGAGCGTTTGGAGTCCTGGGATTCATTAAGCGCTGGTCGAAAGAATTTGTCGATCCCTACATTAATAAAACTCTTTATACTTCACTTGTTCGTCCAATTCTTGAATATGGATCTTGTATATGGTGTCCCCAATACAAGGTTCATTAGGATAGAATTGAATCCGTGCAAAAACAATTTCTGCTTTTTGCCCTCCGGGGTCTTAACTGGAATCCTAATTCCCGCATGCCTTCTTACCGTAGTAGACTCTTACTAATTAATCTTCCCTCTCTTTCTAATCGTAGAACCATGCTAGGTGTAATCTTCTTACACAAACTAATCAATGGGGAAATTGATTCTTCAGAATTAATCAGCCAAATTAGTTTTGTGTAATGCAAACTATGCTATCCACAACCCTTTTCGCATCTTATGCGCTATTTATAACAATCTTTTCCATATATTAAAAAATGCATGTTCTGTCCTTAAAACGTTAGTCCTTTGTCATCTGTCCATTTGTTCGCGATCTTCGTCACCGCACTTTATGCGGCGCGCCCCTCGGTCGGTTGGGCGGGAGGTGGGTGGCATTTTGCCTGGGTCCGCGCGTTAACAAGCCCGTGCTTGGTATCGTTGGGCCACTTGAATGTACTGTTCGTTAGTACATCTACGTCCAAATAAAAAAAAAGTGTTTCAGACAACGGCAGCACACTAGCCAACAACTCATGGCTGACCTACCCGCAGTTCGAGTGAGACAAGCCTTTCCCTACGAAAATACTGACTGTGACTACGGCGGTCTAATAACACTCAAAATCTGCAAAAGACGCAATCCGCGTAAGGGAAAGGGCTACATTTATTTTTTTGTTTGCTTGAGTACTTCAGCTCTTCATCTGGAATTGGCAACGGATCTCAGTACAGACCTTTTTGGCTGCATATCGCGCCGTTGGAGATGTGCACAGATGTACAGCGATAACGGTCGAAGCTTTGTTGGGGCGAAACGAGCGCTACACAACCCTTTGATGTCGCAGACATTAGGGATTTTTTTTCTTTTTATACCTAATTGTGTAACGGTTTTCTTTATATATCTATATTTTCTACCTTATCGGGCCTGGTATATTTATTTTCTAACCTATGAACTGCATCATTTTTTAATAAAACTAAATCTCCTACTTCTAATGTAAAATTATTAAGTTTTTTGTCAACATTATTTTTTTGTGTGTTTCTTTTGCCTTATCTAACATAATGTTTGCTCTTTTATAGGCAACTTCTAATCTATACTTAACCCCCTTAGCATGATCATCTACATTACAAACTGGATCTATGCTATTTATTTTATTAAAATCTTTAAATTATTTTGGTGGCCTACCAAAGAGAAGTTCAGAGGGGCAGTACTTTTTAACATTCAGTTAAGTTTTATTTAAGATTTGCCCGCTAAATTGGCAATAATTAAATTTTCGAACATAACGTTGGCAGTTGTTTTTTATATATGTCATTTACATTTAGTATTAAGGGTGGGGTGGGGGAGGGCTGGTCTGCGGGAGTTAGGCATCTTCTCTGTGGGAGGTCCAGCGGGTGGGTCCGTAGGAGACGCCTGGTAGCAGCATTGTTGTCCAGCAGGTTTATGGCAAGGTTGTTAGGGTGGTTGTGCAGTCTGTTGACAGGGGCAATATTTGTGTACTACCGAAGCCGTCGTGTTGAAACAATAAGTAAAACAGTGGAAACATCCCATTGGCTTTTGTCTGCTGAAATATACTAAGGAATATATTTGTTAAATCTTCGGTGACTGCGCTCTATAGTTCATAATGTTTAACGATAATGGGCTTATATTATATTACTTATTTTCATGTACTTGCTTAGGTAATTTATGATTGAATTTATACACTCTGTGCCCTTGTCAGTAATTAACTTTTTCATTGGGCCATATTTGAGTACAAATGATTCAAAAATTGCCTTCGCAACGGTCTTAGCACTTTAATTTGGTATTGGTATAGTCACCAGGTACTTCGTCAGATCACATATTATTGTGACTGCATACTCATTGCCATCTTGCGATCTTGGAAGTGGACCAATTATATCAATTAGTACCGTATCTAATGCTGTTGCTGGCGTTGGGGTTATAGTCATAGGCGATTTTGTGTACAAAGTTGTTTTTGCTTGAGATTTCAAGCAAGTTTTGACATACTTAGCGACTGTTTTTGTCATTTGGGACCAGTAATAATAATTCTTCATTTTGCTCAGGATTCTAGAAATTCCTGTGTGGCCTCCTTCTGATGGATCGTCATGATATTTTTTTAGTATTTCATTAATTTCATTATTTTTATCCACAGCACTATTCTCACTTTTGATAGGACATTATTGCCTTTACTTTTAAATTTATTTGCTGGAACTAATTCGAAGATCTGTTGACTTGACATTTGCAATTGTCGAATGTCTTGTACCCCGGCTTCTAATTCAAGCTTTTGGAAGAACTGATTCGAACTATATCGATGTTTCCTTTGGAATACAGATCATTGATTGCAAAATGAGAAATCACTCGTTTTCCTCGATTAAACAAACACTTGTGTTCGACGAGTTTTAACTTCACGAACTTTTCGACGTCATTATTTTCGTTTATTTTTGAAGATCGCGTTGTGATCTTCAATATTTGCCTATTCATATTTTTAAGCTCCTCGATTGTGATTCGAGATAAAACGTCTGCGATATGATTGTTTTTCCCCTTCCGTCAGTTTAAAGCTTGTGTTTCTCATTGACTACAATTTTTACAACGGTCTATGATCGGTTTTAACCTTGAAATAAGTGAGTTATAGCCCAATGTATTGCTGCTAATTCTTGTTCAGTGGTAACTTTTGGTTACTTTCACCTTTCGTGAAAGTTTTTGAAGCGTAGGCCACAGACAGCTGATGACCATCATGCTCTCGGTTAAGTACCGCACCACCTTGTTTACTAGCATTTGTAATGCATTTGGCATGCAAAATTCTTTGCTGGGTACTGCAGTAGAGAAAGTTATATTAATTCCCTTGTTTGATGTTCCAATGCATTGTTTCATTAGGAGGTCCTTTTAAATAGGACGGTCTTTTTACAAAGCCTTGGCGTGATTAATTGGAAAAAGTTTTAATGAAACGTCTGTAATAATTACAGAACGTGACAAAACGCCTTGCACCGTCTGCGTCTTTTGGGATTGGATAATTTTTAATGACATCGTATCAATCCGAGTCAGTGCGTTTTCGGTATTGACTATAGTACTTGCTAATATTATTCCTGGCTGTAGCTCCTGACTTGGTACTACAACTGTTATTTCATCAGTTAGTAACCTAACTTCTCGGGTTACTTCAGACGTGGTCTGGTAATAATCGCGTATTGTCTCCTATTGAATTTACTATCGGTGTTGTCGGCGGCGGACACGAATTTCTTACAGCTTTACTTCAACAGCAAAACCAACATTAAAACCAACTTCTAGTTTAATAATAACATTTATTTCGTAAACGATTATATATATGTGTGTATGTTAGTAGAGCGATAGCTCGAGGAGGAGAGGAGAGCTTAAAAACTTTCGTGTTTTTCTTCCCGCTGTAAATGGCCGACTGGCGTGGGTATCGAGCATCGATTCTTTCCTCATTTTTTTGGTATCGATAATTTATGATAAAAGATAATTTCTTAATACATCGATGATGTCAAGTTAATAACGTATTTGAAGTATTTGTATTTGAAAATATTAAAATAATTTATGAAATACGTTTCAAATTCAAATTATAGATTATGGCGGTAACAATCGGAATATGAATACATGTGTAAAAATGATTGGGTCTTATTGTGAAGGAGTCTTGATTAGAAGGAAATCCAAAACACAATTGTATTTTTTAAATTTCAACCCAATTATGCCATCACATGGTAGGGGAAAAATTTCATCTACTACGTGGATATCATGTGATAATAGAAAATCTTCGATTCTAAGGTCCAGATCTATGGAACCTAATGACTTCAAAGTTGTTGCGATTGAACTTTTCGCCGATATATTACACCATGTAACAAAATTTAACTTTCTTGCCATTTTGGCCAAACCTACTTTTTCCGATATATATGTAGCCCCATATGACGAAAAATCACTTGAAAAATTTTTCTATGGTCAGACTTTTCTTGTCAAAATTTTTCAAAATGTGGTATTTTTGGTAGCTTTTTTGCAGAGATCAGCTTAATTATTGATCATTACTCGATAATTTCGTAACCGATTTAAAAAAGCTAACAATTACTGAAAAGCTAATGAATATATTTTTTAAGCAGTCCTGTGCACTTTTAGGATTAAATTACTGGTTTTGCAACTATATATTTTATAATTAAGAAAATTATGATTTTCTGTGCGGCTTTTTTCACTTTTTCTCAACTTTTACATTCGGGGAAAGTCAAAAAAAAATAAGTTTCGTTCGTTACCTTTACTTAGATAGCTGCATTAATTGGTCATCGCTTAAGATAATTATCATTCAAATCGATTGATAGACGGCGAAATAACAACATTTTAATGCTAGATACTTTTTTGTCGATATATATAATTTTTGGCGATATCTTCTACGAAATTCCAACTTTAATGTCTCATTAATGCCGCCGCGAATTAATTTTTGGCTGTTTGTTAAGATATCATTAATTAAAATTAATGCAGAAACGACCAATTTATATGACGTTCTACTCACAGAAGAAACGATTTTCAGTGCTATTGAGCAAGATAAGTCCCCAAATCTACAAATAAAACAGTCATAAAACAATCAGAAATTATATATGTGTATCAACAAATCTCGTATAAGACCCCACACATACTCGTCCATCATGTTCTGATTTCACAATCCCTATTAACAATGACGTTAATCATCTTTGCAGCGCATAGTTATCAATTGTTGGTGAAATCGTGTTCCATGTTCATCGCTGCGCTCACCAAAGTTGCACGGAAAAACGTCCAAGTGGAAATACAGTAAAATTAATTTTTAGTAACATGTTTGCTCCAATCTTCTTTCCAATTTTTGGGTTCAATTCCAAAGTATTTATTATGTATACTTTGGAACCTTTCGTTGAATATTATTTTGTAGTTGGTATTGGTTAGGTAAATACCACATATGTAGCAGAATGAATCGGGATTGTATCGGCAGGGCTATTTGCACACAATGTGACTCATTTTATACGGTATATTTTCGTTTTAGTTCGTATTTCGATGAATGTCAGAACTAGACTGAGCACCGGTAATTCTGGTAGGCAACGGTTAAAAATGTGGTCAGCCAAAGTAATACTTCCTTTAACGCTCAATAAGTGTTCTGGTGCACTAATGTGCAGACCAATACTTGCAACAGGTGGTTTTCCATTACATCAGTTACTAGCAGTAGTTTTAGGTCGAGGCTGATTCTCCGGTCTCCGGCTGATACTAATAGAATGGAAACTATCGCTTGAGTAAAGTAGGTCATCTGCATGCAAGCATTCTCGGCTAAAAGAAGATAAACGAAACCTCTGCTATCTGTTCTCCAACACCTCAGTAACGCCAAACATTCCGCCGATTCGAGCCAAGTTTGCCCGCATGAAGGCATGTAGATGGCCAGTTTGACGTATGACTTATATAAGAAAAACGCGACATAAAGCAAGTTTGCTGAAATAGTAATATATCAGCAGTCTCTCCATGGCATGGTTCTACGATTAGAAAGAGAGGGAAGATTTATCAGTAATAGTCTACTACGGTAAGAGGGAATGCGAGTATCAGGATCGCAGTTAACACCCTGGAGGGCAGAAAGCAGAAATTGTTTTTGTATGGATGCAATTCTATCCTGATGAACGTTGTATTGGGGACACTACATACAAGATCCACATTCAAGAATTGGACGAACAAGTGAAGTATTAAGAGTTTTGGCAGAGTATGGATTGTCAAATTCTTTCGACCAGCGCTTAATGAATCCCAGTACTCCAAACGCTCGATTAGCAGCAGTAGAAATATGCTTGTCAAACTTAAGCTTGGGATCAAGAAGAATACCCAAATTATTAACGAACTCAATACGCTCAATAGGTTTATCATGCAGAAAATAATTATTAAAATAAAATAAATAGTTAGATATCCAAAGATTTAAGTTATTTGGAAATCCCAGAATATGAAACTTATGCAGTAAAAGCGAATGATTAACAGAGTCAAACGCCTTACTGAAATCAGTGTAAATAACATCTGTTTGCACTTTATTTTGGAATCCCTTAATAACAAAAGACGTGAATTTCATTAAGTTAGTGGTAGTAGATCTATATTTCATAAACACGTGCTGGCTGGGTGAAATTATAGATCTGCAAAGATGTTGTAGTTGAAAAGTTATCAACTTCTCAAACAGCTTAGGAATAGCAGACAACTTTGAAATACCTCTATAGTTCTGAACATTACACTTGTTTCTTTTTTTAAAGAGAGGAATAGTAAATGATTCTTTCCAAATATTGGGGAAAGAACTTAACTCCACGGACAAATTGAATAGTTTATGCAAAGGCTTTAAGAGACTTTCAGCACAATACCTAAGCATGCAGCCTGGTAGTCCATTAGGTCCCGGTAAAAATACGGTCTTGATGACCCTTAGATCATTTAGTAGTGAACTTTCTGTGATCAAAGGCCGAAAAATGCAGTTAGAAACATTTACATGATAAGGATATGGCAAATGAGATAAATAATTCTGAGAACTATAGGATGTTTGAAAAAATGATTTGCGCTTCGCATTAACAAAGTTATAGAACCGTTTAGGATCCCACTGGAACTGTATCCTACAACTTCTAAGGTAATTCTTATAACATTGGTTATTTCGGACAATGAAATTAGATCGAGCAATCAGATATCGAGCGTAATTCAAGAAAGTGCCAAATTTCTTTGAATTTCCCGTACATCCTTGACTTTTTATTTTTTAAATTGGTTAAATCCCGTGTAAACCAAACAGGTTTGTTAGACCTAATTGAATCACAAGCCGGGACACATGTATGAAAAAAATGGTTTAAAGTGAAATTAAAAATCGCGATTGCACTATCAATGTCCCTCCCCATGGAAAGCAGAGACCAGTCAGTCTGGGATAAGAGCTGAGTTAGCTTGGCAAGGTCGGTTTTCTAAAATTGGCGAGCTCGCTCTGGAGGTTTACTACCTGGGTTTAGCAGCCCCGGCAGGTAAATCAATCAACACCTCTAATGCAGGGTGATATGGATCTTCCGGACATGATATTGGTTCAGTACGGGAAACAGACAAAAAAGATTGATCCAAAACAAAAATAAGGTCAAGCATTTTATGCAGTGAATTTGGGATAGCATTGATTTGACACAATGATATCCCAAATAAATTATCAAGAAAATCATTTTGAGTCGTGGAAGTCAACACGCTGGAATTAGGACTGGGAATCCATGTAGTTCCTGCAATATTGAAGTCGCCGAGAACTATAAGAAAATCACGACCGAAAAGCATAGCAGAAACAGAATTTATAGTGGAGAAGTACATTGAATAGACTCAATTATCTGAAGAAGGAGGAATATAAGAACAAGTAATAATTAATGCACAATTTGACGGCAACAAATTCTATATCTATACTAAAGTTGGTTATTACTATCTCTGAAAATAAATCAGAATCAACAGCAATAAGCTCATCACCACCACGACGAGAAATACAATTTTTTCTATCGACAGATAGATAGAAAACTTGTTAGAAAGGATTTCAGAATCAAGGATGTCAGGCCTTAACCATGTTTCAGTGAAGGCAATGGCATGAAAAGGAAAGGATAGGCTATGAAGATAATTATTAAGACTAAGACCTCTTACACTCTCTTAGCCAAGTGAGAGGGAGGATGTTAGTTTTTTGTACTAACAGAGGCTGCAAGAGGTGGCTTTAGATTTACACCAGGAGGCGGAAGTGTAATCGGATTTTTCTTTTCCGCAGTGTATTCTTTAATGATTAAGTGGTCTGGCCAGAATTCTTTACAGTAAATTTGCTGAAATGTTCGGCCTGAACACTTTCTTTAAATGAGGAAATGTCCTGAATGTACGACAATTGGAATTTTTCCACCGGAATATTACTTTCAGTTTGGCCTGATCAAAGGCCTTAACATCCTCAGATGTAGTGTCAGGGGCAAGCCTAAAAACAAAGATTTGTTTCTTTTGTGGAACACCTGCAAGGGTCATATTTGGAACCTCAGCATTAGATTCAGTCGGTTTATTGGCACTAGAAAGTTGATCAGTGTCAACAGGGCTAAAAACTACAGAATCCGAAAAAGGTTCGGGAACAGAAGGAGCAACATCCATGGGAGCTATGTTGGTTTCGTTATTTCTGTCTTTGATGTGGGGAGAGGGGGATGAAAAATTAATTAATTGTAAGTTAGGACCGGATGTAGTGGGCAATTCTGTCGGGGCAGAATGTTTATTAGGGCCAATAGATCTGCCTAAAACTGGCTTCTTTTACGCCATGGAGATTCGTTCAAAAGTTTCAAAGCTTTGATTTCATTATCCAGAGCGGAGAATATCCCCAAAGCCCCTCTTGGTCTTCCTCGTGAATCCCATTATGTCTCTTTAAACTTCCCTGCAGGAATCACAAGTCCACTTTAAACCTGATTTGGACTCAATCAGGTCGATAATGCGGTCATTCAGGCCAGCGCATTTTTCGTGCGACATATTGGCACACACCCAGCAGCAAACCAAACCCATCTTAACGTTTGCACGCTCCTGGCAATCTTTATCATAACAGACAAACATTATGTCGTATCAAAAGAAATAAATTAAAGATAAAGAAATAAAACAAAAATAACTGGCCAAGAAAGATTAAAATTAAAGTGTGCAGAAAAAAATAAGCTCACTAGGGTTAATACAGAATTGATGCTGTTATGTACTTACAATACAACAACAATTATTACACAAATGTAAACAGCGCGGGCGCGACTACCGAAATAAGCAGCGGGATCAAAGCAAAAATTATAAAAACAAAAGAACTGACCAACACCAACAACAATATTAATGTAAGCACGGAGTGAGTAAAGACCGTTTTAGAGCGTGGAATGATAGCAAGAGAAATATGCAGAGAGTAAATGCAAAAACAAAAAGTTAGCAGCCTGGAATGCAACTGCACAAGACAACCAGTATACTTGCGAGGCAGTTTGTTGTTGCACTGAAATTATGCAAATTAATTTATAATGTTGCCAAATAGGTTTGAACAATTGTTTCACAGAACCGATTGAATCACACTGTTGCGATACTATTTGTAGGCCAAAAAGGAAATTGTTGTACCCGTATTTAGAGGGGGGTGACCACCAATCTACCTTTAAAATTTGGTCACTCTAACTCAAAAGTTAAGGGAGATATAGCCATTTCCCATTATTTAGGGCGGGATGGCTGGGGGGTATTCTAGTGGGCGTGGCCGGGATATCAAGCTCGCAATCTTTTGGTGAGGTTACCAGCAATCTATTTACGAAATTTACTGACTAACTTTAATATTGTGGGAAATATTACACATATTCCGCAGGTGGGCGCTGCCGAGTTTATAAAAGGGGGACAAAATGGAGCACAGCACGTTTTTTAAACGGGAAGGTGAGTGACAGAAGAGTTCGAGTTTAAATTGTCGGATGCGTGCGGGTACAAAGGCTCCAAAATCCAATATTTGGAGCAGCAAAGTGTACTAGTGACAAATCAAGACTCCCCTGGTGTCTCTCACTTGTCACCTGGCGCAGCGAGCACAACTGCATCCTTTTTCTGGCACACTTATCAATTAACAATTCTGGAAGAAAATCATATGCAACCAGCATAATTCCGCAACTCAGTAAATTTACAGAGTGAGTGAGTTCCAGCCAGCAGCTCAAGCCGCTGTGATCTGCCGATACTCCGGTCACTGCCGATGCTAATACTAGCTGGCCATCGCGCCCAAGACGGACGTACACGTGCCGATCCTTTTTGCATGTCCAATTCCACAAATTAATGGCCATCACAGCCCCTCCCCCGCTAACAAGCAATGTTATGTGTCTGTCAATATATACGGTTAGTAATTAAGTAAACTATTTATTCATTTATCCATCCGTATATTTATTTATTGATCTATTCATTCATTTATTGACTTAAAACTTACTATATCTGATCCAGAACTCGGCTTTTGCCAAATTTGATTATGGGTTCATAAAATTTAGGCCACTTGTGCGAGGCAGAAATAGCTGTCAAAAAATTAAATATTCTCCTTTTTACACTTTTGTTGGAACTCCGATAGGGTACGGAAGGGATTGCCATAAAATTATTTGACAATACAGTATACCTCCGCGTGCTTATATTGTCGTGGTATTTATTCTATTTTATTAATTATTTACGTGTGGTAAAATTTTGGACCCGTCAGATTCTCAGCTAGTTTAAAATAAGGTTTAATCGGAAGCTCCGATCATTATTTCTTAAGCTATCGATAACTGCTACACTTGACTGCCGCTGATATTTCTGATAGGAGGTGGGTTGCGTTGCCACAGGTGCTGTTATCAAACAAGGAAAACTGCAGGTTAAGTGATGTTTCACATGTAAGTAGTTGTTGCTAATTGGGCTAAATTAACATTTGTCGGCATTGTTATGGCGTTTAACCTGGATAATGCATCCGCGACAGAATTTTCTTCACCTTTCACATGAACAATAGTTGTTGAAAATTGTAAGATGTAATTTAGATGGCGTAACTGTCTGGGGGACGCCTCTTCTGGACGTTGGTTGAATGCATAAATGAGCGGTTTGTGGTCAGTCTTGATGATGAAAACTCGGGCTTCCAGATGTTTAAAATGCTTGACAGTCTCATAGATAGCAAATAATTCCATGTCATAGGTGCTATAATTCTTTTCCGCGCTGTTCAGTTTTTTAGAGAAAAACCCCAATGGTTGCCAAACATTATCTACCTGTTGCTCCGAATCGTCGCATACCAATGCAAGCTTTGCTTGTTGTGAGGGAAATGTCAGCATTGTTGCATCAAGTTCACTGCGTTTACACAATTCAAAAACAGCACGAAGTTCCGAAGTCCACTCCATTTGGCGTTTGTTCTTTTTTTTGGGGTTTTTAGTTAGCTCGGTGAGTGGCGCCTGAATGTGAGAACAGTTTGGCAAAAAGCGTCTGTAATAGTTAGCGATGCCCAGGAAACGACCAAGTTCACTAATGGTATTTGGCAATGCATAATTTGTAATGGCATCTACGCGATCTGAAGGCGGTTTTATGCCGTTCTTGTTGATGACATTAATTAAAAAAACGCACCGCAGATTGTGCAATTTGGCACTTGCTGGCGTTTATGAAAAGACCGTTGCGTAGAACGTTGAATATGATGCGAAAATATTTAATATATCGTCGTCGATATTATATATAATTGAGCAGAAGACTTGGTCCCCAATGACGGTTCCATGAACCAATATTAATATTTAAGGTAGTGGTTTCACATGCACCCATACTTGTGTACGCAGATGATGTGAAACTGATTTATTCTTACCTTGATTTCCAACACCACACTCGCCAACAGCCGATCTGAACTCTATGCAACTTTGGATTTCGGCCAACTACTATAGTAGGGAATAATATATTTTTATTAGAAAATGAGCAATTATGAATATCTTAAATGTTCATTGTTTGAGTTTGATAATTAAACTAAAAAATATGATAATTCGGAAGGTGTTTGCTTAATATATCAATATGGAATTTTTTATTTATTTATTTATTTGTTTAATAAGTTGACAAATCAAGTGTCAAGTAAAATGTATAAAACACAAAGAAATGTATATATACATATATATAAATATAACAATTAAAAGCTAAAAGTCTAAAAGAATTATAGACAATTCTCATAACATCACCGACACGATGGGGGTATTTTATGTGCCTGTCCGGCTAACTATGGTCCTAATTAAGAGAACCTTCATGTTGTCGGCGGCGGACACGAATTTCTTACAGCTTTACTTCAACAGCAAAACCAACATTAAAACCACACAATTTCTAGTTTAATAATAACGTTTATTTCCTAAAAAATTTTATATGTGTGTATGTTAGAGGCAAGTAGCGGAGGAGAAAGAGAGAGAAGCGAGAGAGAGCTTAAAAAACTTTCGTGTTTTTCTTCCCGCTGTAAATGGCCGAGTGGCGTGGTTATCGAGCATCGATCCCTTTTTTGGTATCGATAACTTATGATAGATAATTTTTAAATACATCGCTGATGTCAAGATAACAACGTATTTGAAGTAACAGAAAATATTAACATAATTTATAAAGTACGTTTCAAATTCAAATTATGGATTTTGGCGGTAACACTACAGTTCAAGAGAAAGTTGTTAGTAGTAAGAGTAAATTCTAAAATTGAAATCTAATCTTATAAATAAACAATATAATAGGGAAAGTGAAGGAAACAGTTTTCGTTATTAATAATAATACTTATTAGAGTAAAGAAGATAGATAAGAGAAAGAGAGAGAGAGAGAGAGAGAGACGAAAATCACTGATCCGATGGGGGAGAGATTTAGCCCGACCGACAAACTGTGCCCCTGCTCACAACTGAGGGTAGTCAATGATTTTCCGAAGATATCCTGAAAGCCAGGCCTTTATTAGGGGAGAAGAGAGCTCAGAAGAGAACACGTGGTAAAGGCTATTATAGAGTAGTAGTACATACATACATATGCATGTTTGTACATTCATACGTGTAAAAACACACAAATGTATATGTATGTATGTACATACTTATATTTTCCAAGGCATGTGCAGAAGCGGCTCAATTCTGCATAATTTTTACAAATACATATGCAAAAACGAGTGCAACTGCGAATCACAACCGTTTTTTATTAGGTGTATACAGTGGGCCAAAGCATATATCATACAGTCGGTGAGATTGCATTTGATAAAAATAACGAATAGCATACTTTAATGAAATCTAAAGTTCGTTTATTCTCGAAATTCACAAAATATTGTGTTGTTTTATGTTAAGACTGTATGTACAATACATATTGCGTATAAAGGTTTAGCATACATAAATATTAATTTTATAATAGTTACATCATTAAATACATACAGTGGACGGTATATTTATTTTGGCATACCATTCTCTTATTTTCCGATACTATTTAAGGAAAAAAGTTTTAAAAAAACTATTATAGTTAGGAATAATATATTTTTATTGGAAAATGAGCAGTTATGAATATCTTAAATGTTCATTGTTTGCGTTTGATAATTAAATCAAAAAATATGATAATTCAGAATGTGTTTGCTTAATATGTCAATAAGGCATTTTTTATTTATTTATTTAGTAAGTTGACAAATCGAGTGTCAACCTAAGTAAAATGTATAAAACACAAGGAAATGTATATATACATATATATAAATATAACAATCAAAAGCTAAAAGTCTAAAAGAATTATAAACAATTCTCATAACATCACCGACACGATGGGGGTATTGTATTTGCCTGTCCGGCTAACTATGGTTCTAATTAGGAGAACCTTCATGTTGTCGGCGGCGGACACGAATTTCTTACAGCTTTACTTCAACAGGAAAACCAACATTAAAACCACACAACTTCTAGTTTAAAAATAACGTTTATTATATGTTTGTATGTTAGTAGAGAGAGAGAGAGAGAGAGAGAGAGAGAGGAGCAAGAGAGAGCTTAAAAAACGTTCTTATTTTTCTTCCCGCTTTAAATGGCCGAGTGGCGTGGATATCGAGCATCGATCCCTTATTCATTTTTGGAATCGATAACTTATAAGAGATAATTTTTAAATACATCGATGATGTCAGAAAATATTAACATAATTTATAAAGTACATTTCAAATTCAAATTATAGATTTTGGCGGTAACATTCCCCCTTCGTAATTGATTCTCGGGTCAGTTACCATATTCTAAGCCAACATCTAGAACCGCCACCTTCGTTGCTGGCCGTTCCATAACTCCGTGCTGAGTCTTAATTGTCACGCGCCGAACTTGTCCATCCTTTGCTATGACGGTGTCGATGACGCGCCCTTTCGGCCAGAGATTTCTGGGCAGAGTGTCGTCTACGATGATAACGATGCTGCCGAATTTTATTGGCGGACATTTGTGGAACCATATTGTGCGTCTAGTCAGCACTGGCGTATATTCCTTCACAAGCCACTCCCATGCACCACCCATGTGCGGTGCGGCTGATGGGCTAAATCGCCATTTGATGCTATCGTACTTGACGATTATTTTGTCGTAGTCGATCTTGACGAGCTCTTCCCGTACGACTTTCTCTGTCGCTAATATTCGTCCCGTTGTCAGAGTATATTTCCCTCGGGGTCCCGCGCAGTGCCATGAAATTGTCAAGGCACATAATACATGTGTCTAGGCTGTGTGCAATCTCAAAGTGGACTGCGCGCAATGTTAGACAAGTGAAGAGTGCGATCTATCTCTTCTCTTTGCGTCTGCCAAAGTTGACGGGTATAGGAAGTAGTCTACTCCCGTGTAAGCAAAGGGCTTCTCAAACTACTCAATCTGGCTCTGGGAATTGGCGCCATTTGCGACGGCTTTGAGTGGCTCCGTTCACGTTACATTTTTAGCATTTCTTCCGTACTGATATATACAATTCGTAGACGATGAATGTAAAAGCTTCCTTTTATGTCATTTATGACAGTTTCGTGAGCGAGGTGATGATATTTTTCGTTGTAATTTTTGACCAACAATAACGTTACGTGACTCTAGCGCGGAAGGACGATAGCATCTTCCATGAAGTCGCCTGCATTTATTCTTCCTTTTACCCGCAAGATATTTGCGTTGTCTCGGTATACATTTAACCCGAGCAGTCTGCTTTTTCGGCTAAGGGGCAGCTCTGAGGCCATTGTACTGTTTTTTTTTTTTGCGAACGCAAGTGCTTGCGCTTGCTTATACAATAGAGTTTTTGCTGCTTGCATGTGTACTATTTGTACAGTAGTTGGCATGACTCGTTCGGCACATTTACTGTCTAGTCGCTCAACGTACAGCATGAATGTTGCTGTAGCCCGATACAAACGGCAGCCAATCAGAAAAATACTCTTAGTTGAGCCTAATTTCAGTGGTTTTGTGGAGTACAAAAACGTGTTTACGGAGCTCCGTTTTGTCCACTGCCTCACGTCGTTGGGGTGCATGTGGCCAATCCTCGCTTTGAGTCCTTAGGAACTCAGTTCCACACAGCCATTGCGTTAGCTGAGTATTGCTGCTCATTTTTGTAGCCTCGTCAGCGACGTTCATTTTTGTTGGAACCCATCGCCACTGTTTAGCACTGGAGAGCTCTAAGATTTCTCCGACTCTGTGCATCACGAACTGTTGAAAGTTACGTGGATCCATAATTAGCCACTGGAGGACGGTTTTTGAGTCCGACCAGTACGTAACGCTGTCGGTACGGAGTTTTTGTACGGTCATGATTTTTTGCGCTAGGCGTGCGCCTGCGTGGAATTGATAAAGGCTTCTGTGATGCAACCTTGCTCATTGCGGCCACTAACACGACGTCAACGGCATTATCCAGCGACACTCGAAGGTAGCAAACAGCCGAGTATGCGTGTTCGCTTGCGTCGACAAAGGTGTGTAGCTCAAGGTTACTTGCTATTGTGAGTAGCATCTTTGAATTTGAATATCGGCAACCTGTGGCAGTAGCTGTTTGCATTGGCGCCAGTCTCGCATGATTTTCAATCCGACAGTATGGCACGCCAGCAGGCTCAGAGGATCGAAGATTGACATAAGAACTTGCAGAATCGCTCTTTTGGTTGGGATCGTGCGTTCATCCAGTACGTCACGGCGAAGTCTCGGGAATCTGCATATAAATTTGAACATACCATTGGATGGCTCCCAATAAATACCCAGCACCTTTTCAGTAGAGCCAAACTGAACAGGTTTTTGATTAGTTGCTCCACTGTTAAGGTGCGTAAGCGCGGTTTCCGAATTCGTTGCCCAGTTGCGTATTGTAAATCCGCCTATTGCATGAACCTCTCGAACATGGTTGGATACTTCGATGGCTTCTTTGTCGTTGTCCATGCTGTCGATGAAGTCGTCCACGTAGTGCGCTTTGACTATGGCATACGCTTGTGGGTAATCAAGACGATAAACATCAGCATTTTTGTTGCGCACGTAATGCGCTATAAACGGCACAGCTGATCCCGATATTCATCGCACGCATGACGTATACCCTCGTTTTATCGTTCTTTTGTCGTACCAGAGGAAGCGTTGTGCGTGCATATCCTGGCTGCGGATGTTGATTCTGTGGAACATTTCCGCAATATGCCCGCAGACTCCCACTTTTCCGACTCTGAAGGCTAATAGAACGTCGACGAATGGATTCAAAAGGTCTGGGGCACTTAATAAATGGTCGTTTAATGACGTTCCATGCGGCTTGGCTGCCGCATCCCATACTAGCCTTATTTTGCTCGGCTTGTTTGGATTTAGCGCTATAAATATTGGCACGTACCATGTATATTTTTCTTGATCTTCATTCGACACATTTGCTAGTGGAGTGGCATAGCCCTTGCTAAAAGATTTTTGACTTGCTCGTAAATTTTCGTATACAGTTCTGGTTCTTTTTCGATTTTTCTCTTCAGGCAATTAAGTCGTCTTACTGCGTTGGCGTAGCTCTCTAGTAATGGCTCCAGTTCGTTGCGCCACAGAAGTCCAACTTCATACTATCCGTCCTGCATTTGGCAAGTCCGATCTAGAATTTCGACTGCTCGTTTATCGTCGCTCGAACATAGGCGTGTGATAGGTAGGTGTGATGGCTTCGAGATTGAAATTCTCTTTTATATTGTCATGAAGCTCTTGCCAGTTACAATCGCAATGATGCATAAATATCGGACGCTCTGTTGGCTGAGCTTGGATGCTCCAGCCCTACAGGCACTTAGACACTATGGGTTTGTTCCACTTACCCTCGCAGACCTTGCGAGGGACAGCAACTTGCCAATTGTTGGTTCCAATCAGTAGCATAGGTTGTTGGTTGTAATATGATTGCAGTGGTAAATTCTTGAAATGGCTAAACTTACCACGCAACTCCTCTACGTTGACATTGGCAATGCTATGTTTTGGATAGACTGCACGTTGTTGAGCCAGTAAAGCTTGTTTTCGTTATTGCTGGAGACTTGGATTGAAGCCCGCACCGATGTACTCTCTGGGCGCGTCGTTTCGCTGGTCCATTGTAAACACATTGGCGCTGGCGTACCTTCAATTCCGAGCTTATTGAATATCGTGGTGTCCATCAGTGTCACCGACGGTCCTAGGAACGCATATATTTCCATTGACTTGCCCTGGCTGTGCAACTTAATGGGTATGATTCGGAAGAATTGACTACCCATGTTCTTACTTCGGTGAGCACTCACGGAACTCGGCGCTATTCGGGACGCTGATCGTGCTCTTCTGATGAAGCAACGGATGATGCTTTAGTACAACCGTTCATGCCGCAGTCCTTTTTTGAATGTCAGCTGCTGCGATGATCTTTTAAATATCTAAAGCAAGCCTTGCCCGTTTTACGTTGCACGTTGCTGGACTGAAACTTGTCACATTGTGTTGGCCAGTGCCCACCTGTACCACACGCTATACATTTTGGTACGCTCTGCTGCAGTGGATCCGCTATATTCCGAACTCCGCCCCCATTCACATTGTATCGCTTAGCATATCGCTATTCTGGTTCATAATGCTATGTGTGTTGATTAAACTATCCTTATATGATGACGGCGTCACTATTGTTGATGCCGCTTCTACCATGCGATATAACCAGTCGCTGAATGCTTTAACTTGAGGCACTGCATCGTCGCGTGGATGCATGGCCCAGCTGAGCTTATGTTGATTTGCAGTTTGTCCACTAGCTCTTTTAGCAATATCGGATTATTGAGATGTGCTTCCAGCTTGCACGTCTCCATTATGGCGCAGATGTTGCGCACGGCTAACGCGAATACGATAATGGATTCCAGCTTATCTTTAGTTGGCGATAACTTCCTTACATTGTCGATCATCCTCTCAATTATGTGTTCGGGTCTACCAAAGAACATTTTTAGAGTGCTAATAATATCAGGAACCATACCTGGCAAAAGCAGTTTATCCTTGACCATAGCATTTTTTCCACATTTGTAAATCCGGCCACTGAAGTGCTGTGCTCACAAGTGCTCACAAACATTGTCCAATCGTCTGGATCACCGCTGAACGAAGTTAGATCTTTTATAATTGCGTGCCTGGGTGCGATTTGTATGCTCGTTGGAACGTGTGATTGGGCAAGCAACGGATTAGGTACATCACTGATATTGGATATACCTGACAAAACCATTTGTGCTAGAATTTTGTATTTCTCTTCGATGAATTTCTCCTCTGCGACTCTTTTTTCCTCCAACATGTTTCACATCAGTTGACTATGGCTGAGGTTTGTTAGACGTAGTTACGGGAGACTTCAGGATTCTGATATCTTTAAATTCGTCAGGTCTATAAGAACTTGGCTGCTTGACGAATCCTTTGGTGGCGTGGCTGTTAACTCTGTTACATGTTTCGTACTGAGCTGCCGCTGGCAGCACCTAACGACGATCACTGCATTTCAGTTGTTTCGAAGCATTGTTTTCCTGTACTGGTGCTACTTTTGATGCATAATGCGCAAGCCCAATGTTCGTTATTCACGCTTTTATCAACGCCGGCGCACTGGAAGTGATACCAACTGTCACAGACGTCAGACTGAACCCAATCGGCCAGTTCCTTATCCTTTTGTTTCTTTCTGCAAATTTTACATGAGTCGCTAACCATATTTTCCGTTGACGTATCGGCTAATCAATCAAGAATATGTGCGATTGCGTGCATACGAATCGTATACGAGTATGCCAGAGAAAACCGTTGAATTTTTGGACTGTCTCGTGATTCTTTATTTTAGACGTTCGACTATACAGTTAAGTACGTATAGTTTGGGTGCTGCAATTTGATTTTACTTGGTATTTATACAGCAATGAAGTTTCCACGAATTCATGCGGCTTACGAATTCGTTTAGACGAATTTCGTACAGCTTTACTTCAACTGCAAAACCAACATTAAAACCACACAACTTCTAGTTTAATAATAACGTTTATTTCCTAAAAGATTATATATGTGTGTATGTTAGTAGAGCCATGTAGCGGAGGAGAGAGAGAGGAGCGAGAGAGAGTTTAAAAAACTTTCGTGTTTTTCTTCCCGCTGTAAATGGCCGAGTGGCGTGGTTATCGAGCATCGATCCCTTTTGGTATCGATAACTTATGATAAAAGATAATTTTTAAATACATCGCTGATGTCAAGATAACAACGTATTTGAAGTAACAGAAAATATTAACATAATTTTTAAAGTACGTTTCAAAATCAAATTATGGATTTTGGCGGTAACACTACAGTTCAAGAGAAAGTTGTTAGTAGTAAGAGTAAATTCTAAAATTGAAATCTAATCTTATAAATAAACAATATAATAGGGAAAGTGAAGGAAACAGTTTTCGTTATTAATAATAATACTTATTAGAGTAAAGAAGATAGATAAGAGAAAAGAGAGAGAGAGAGAGAGAGACGAAAATCACTGATCCGATGGGGGGAGATTTAGCCCGACCGGCAAATGCGCCGCTGCTCACAGACTGAGGGTAGTCAATGATTTTCCGAAGATATCCTGAAAGCCAGGCCTTTATTAGGGGAGAAGAGAGCTCAGAGGAGAACACGTGGTAAAGGCTATTATAGCGTAGGCATAAGACACGGATCGAATTATACAAAGCGTAGTCTGTCGTGCATGTAGGAAGGAATAAGGGGTGATATCTTCTAGTAGGTCTAAACGGAACCGAGAAGTTCAGGCAACCTAAAAGAAAGGCGGAATCTATGTTGCCATTGATCAAATTGTGTAGGAAGACAACACCAAGGATTATCCTACGGTTGGTTAGAGACGGGAGATTAAGAAGTAAAAGCCTGCTGGAGCATGTACAATTTCTTTTAATTTTTTATATTACTATACTCTACTATACTATTTATTTTTACTAAATGTTTACTCTGCCAGTTTTTGAATTTAATTTACGTTGGTTGATAGCCACCTATTTATCGAATAACGCAAATCATCTCTAAGACGTATCGATATTCTACTCATTTTGGCAGTGTTAGCACTACAAGCAGTTTTTTTTTAAATTATTTAATTTATCGGCAATATAACTACTTTCCGCCACCGGAAATCGATTCCTTGTGCAAAACTACATTTAATACGATTAAGTCAAACCCCCGATTTTTTTGCAACTTCTTTATCCACGGGCCCTAAATCCAAGAGTTACCTTAATTCTAGAATTAAGATCAATTACGACAAAAACATTACTTACATTATCAATTTTTACATTTATGATAATGTTTTTGCCCTTAACTTAGGTTAGGTGCTTTATCTCTCCGTGACAATCAGTCTACGAATTCCTTTCAAATTACGTGCACAAGTTAGTTTATTATCGGTACACTACTGTAAACGATGAACACAGTATATATGAACATAAGTATTTATTTGGAGTGAGTATAGCAAAAAGTTGTACCTTTTTTTTGTGCTCGTAGTGTACCGATTACAAAGAGAACAGTATACCGTGAATGTGAGTACAGTATTCACTATACTAACTGTAGACGAAATGCATTGGTAAAATCGACAGATCGATGGTTTTAACATTGTGCGATATATCGATGAGGCGCTAAGCACTGGTAAATACCTTTAACAAAAATGAAATTTCAACAAGTAAGAACGTTGCAGTCGGACGTAACCGACTCCGTTATACTCGTTCATAGTAGAAAGTAGCTAATATTGTTAGTTCTTCTTTTTGTTAGTCTGATTTTATTGCTGTGATTTGTCTTAGTCTGTCGTATTACTTTGCCCAAGAGTGTGAGTATTAATTAAATTCAGAATTTGTTACGCGACGGTTTGTCTCAAAGGGGCAGCACCGGCTAGCACCTTTTTTATTTGGGTAGGTCCACCCGTGCCCGCCGTCACGAACGAGCAAACAACACTACAAAAATCTGCACATCAATAAACAGTTTACTCAAACGTAAACAACAACCAGCGGCAAAACGAACAACAAATTTAACTGACACCAAGTCGGTCATAAATCGGTGGCTTTGCTGGATTTTCCATAGCGTTCCCGCCCAACTTGTGGTGCTAAATAATAGTTAAAAGGTCACCACCCTCAAACTTCCGACTTCAGATGGCATTTATCCTTGCGGCATTACGTTTCCCCTCCGCTTAATCAACTAGGTTGAGGTGCGCATTTCCAATTTAAATCAAACATTTAAGTCATAGCCTTGTAGTTGCAATGACCAACGAGTTAGCCTTCCGCTTAGGTCCTTCATGGTCATCAGCCATAGTAAGGGTTTGGAAAATGCAGCATGTACAATCACCGGGGTTGTGGTCAGCGAAGCCTTTAGTTTATCAATTGCATGTATTGCTTCCTCACTAAGAACAAACTTTCCGTTATCGTTCTTGAGCATTTCGGTCAGCGGACCGGCTATAGTCGCGAAATTTCGCATAAAGTGGCGATACCAGCCTGGTGTACCTTAAAATGAGCGGATTTCCTCGCGCAAACGAGGCATGTAAATTCGCTTAATGGCTATCACTTGGTCAGGGTCCATGCGCAGCATGCCTCCACCAATAATAAAGCCGAGGTTTTTTAATGCTTTGAAGCAGAAGTTGGATTTATGCAATTCGATAGAGAGATTTGTTTCTTTTAAGCGCACGTCGCAAATATCTCATGTGTGTTTTAAAATCGGAAACAATAACCAACAAGTCATCTAAGTATACGAAGTTGTTGGACCGCAATTCGGTGGGTATTACTTTGTGCAACAGATGACCTAATCTTTGTGACGCATTGCATAGCCAGAATGTCATGACTCTGAATTGGGCCTGCCTAGGACTGTGTAGGCTGTGTAGCTTTTGCTCTTATCATCTAGCTCGACTTGCGAGTAAGCGAACTAAAAGTCTACGCTGGATATATAGTGCGTCTGAGTGATCCTGGACAGGATGCCTCTATGCAAGGTAATGGGTAGGCGTCTTTTACCGTTTCGAATAAGTCGATGGAATGTTTTTCTACGTCTGTTGAAGAACGTTACATATTTATGTTTTGCTCTCCATACGAGATTGAGAGATGACCCGACCGATAATTGATCGATCATCTCCTCCCGCGGCTCGGATTATCGAAACGTACGGCTGCATTTTAACGCCCAGTTCATCGCCTATTTTCCGAGTTCTCTTTCCTAGCAGACTACCACTCGCTCCTGTGTCTTAGATTCTGTGGTGATCCCATAACAAGACTTCCGCAAGTACCAGCGTGTCCGTTTGCTCGCCTTATCTAATTGCTTCCGCGACTTGTTTCTTCACAAGGCGCCCTCTGGAAACACGGTCTTGTGCCTTCTTAATACGACGCATCACCATTCGCATTCCATCCAAATGTTAAGCATTATCTATCTTATTTCTTAGTTCTACATATTTCCTAATCCTTTCCCCAGTGGATAAGTACCTAAATAAATTTGTATTCTTATGACCTATTTCTATAGGCCGTTCGGCTATTTCTGTTCTTGGGCGGACTGTATCCCCGAGCGTGAGTCGCCCTTCCTCTTCACGCTCACCCGACCGTTTCCCGAGCATTCATTGCACTTTGGAGAGATAGTGCCGGGACAGTCACACTTGAAACAAATTAGTTTGCGCCCCATAGAAGGACAATCGCGAAAATCATGGCCGCCTTCCCCACAGATCTAACATCCAGATCTAATCATGCGCCTCTGATCAGTCGTACCTCTTCTACGATTTCTTCTATGATTGCGTCTTCTTTCCTATCCCATATCGTGGCGAAGGAGCATGTGACGCCTGCTTAAACTGGCCTCCACTTCGTTGACTTCGTCACGAACTGGTCGACGGTAAATATATCCATCGCATATGTATATAGCGCTAAGTTTTCTCGCAGCCCTGTCTTTATAACTTTTACGAGATGCCTGTCTGACAATGGCTTCTGCAAACGAGTTGTCGCATGGCGTGGATGTAGTCCTCTGCCCCTTCTCCAGATTGTTGCTCCCGTTTTAATAGCTCGTGCATCCGGTCATGTACGGACCAAAGACTGCCCTCCTTAAAATTGGCCAACTATCCACTCGAGACTCTCCTTCATGCAACTAATACCAATCGCGACCCTTGCCTGTCAAAAGAGTGTGAAATCGCAATATTTCCTGCCATGGGCATCGATATTGATGTTGGCGGAACGCGATTCGGAACACAAACTTCTCAATAGCACTTTGACTGTTTCCGTTGAATGAAACTCCCATCTCTCCACCTTCCCTTTTCGGAGGTTTGCGTATAGGTCGTCCGGCAGTTCTTCTTCCGCGCCTTTACGATCTCCCTCATGTCTCGGACACGAAAAAGGTTAGCGCCAATCGCTGGCAGCTTATTGATTCTCTACATCAGGACTGCTTACCCGATCTTCCGTGCTCCGACGAACCAGCGAAGTTGGGAGGTGGCCCTTAGAACAGCATTTTCTGCGTTTTGGTATGGTACCTAAACTTGGTTGCGTCACAGATGCAGAGCTTACGGGCTTTGGTGCTGGCACCTTAGGTTGAACTCCACTGGTACTTATAGGCCTGTGAACTAAGTCTAGCTACTGGACGGAGCACATCATTCAGAAATTGCATCATGCTCTGCATTCCAGCCCTAATATCATCCTTTATGGCATCACTGATCTCCTCTGGTAAGGACTGTCTATAAGTGACATGGGCTTGAGCCAACGCCACTGCTGTAACTGACGGTAACTGCTGACAAGCTAGTTGCCCCGTGTCACTAAGTCGCACCGGGGGGCGAGGGATGCCTAGAGTGGTAAGCGGGTGCGACGGAGGTATTTGATCTGCACCCTCACCTTCGCTCTACAAGCTATCATCCTTAGGCAGCCCTCTAGAACGTGTTTGGTGAGCATGTTCAAAGGAACGTCCTCCTTTCGCCATCTAAATTAATGATCTACAATACCTAATATGCAAACAACAAAGAAAAACAACTAACTCCAACGCAATTACTATATCACTACCAAATAGACACAAATACCAGAAATGTTGCTAATCGACAAATAATTCAAAAAGACCAATAATTTATCAAAATGAAAAGGGGACGGAATTCCATGTTTTGCTGGAATGCCATCCATCTGAACTACGCTATCCGATACCAAAATTCCGATTACTTGCTTTAATTGACGATTGCTCAGGTCCATCCTCTAGTGGATGACCGGCAATCAAGAATCCTTTACGCCTACTAACCCGCTGCGTTTTCTTAATGCTGGTTTTCTTCATGTCCTGCCCGGACTCGCAGTTACAACGCAGTGTGAATATCCCCCTGGAATAACTCAGACATCCAGACAGACCTGAAGACGAACACGTGTAAGAAAACGGATGCATGACTACACAAAACAACAAAAAATCGAACTTAAATAAATAAATAAATTAATAACCTACCCCTACTCTTTATCACAGTATTTTATCACGGTCTCCTTCACGTCACAGTTTCCACCAGGCAATGTGCATGTTGGCAATCGCTAGCCATTTATAATAATATACCCTGGAGCAACGTACGCGTCGCTCATATAAGCCCTATTTTGGATATTCTTCCTCATTGGATGACCCTCAGATCATCCCTTAGACCGCGCAATTGCAGTGAGATTTTCTCCTTGCAAGTCGCGGATTCAAGGTGATCCAAACGGCAGATAACGTATTGCGAGATTTCGTCGCCTCGTTTTTTATTTTGTTTTATTTAATTTTGCACCGATGCTGCATAAGTGGACACCAGGCTAAATTTTCAATTGGGCGCCATATTTTTACGCGATGGTTTTTCGCAAAGGGCGCAGCGCCGGCTAGCCACTTTTTTATTTGGGTACGTCTACCCGTGCCCGCCGTCACGAACAAGCACACAACACAACAAAAATCTGCACATCTATAAACAGCTTACTCAAACGTAAACAACAGCCAGCGGCGAAACGAACAACAAATTTAACTGACACCCAGTTGGACATTAATCGGTGGCTTTGCTGGGTTTTCCACAGTGTTCCCGCCCAACCTGTGGTTGGGCAAAATAATAGTTACCATAAAAATTAGTTAAAATGTCACCACCCTCAAACGTGCGACACCAGATGTCATTTATCATAATGGCAATTCGTTTCCTCCCCTCAATGAACTAGGTTGAGGTGGGCATTTCCAATTTAAATTCAAACAGTTAATTTGGATTATTTCTTAATTCTTGAATGTAAGCGCAACCTATTGTTCATTTTTATAAACATAATTATTATGCGCACAACAGTATACTACAATTGAGAGATTTCTAAATTCAGATTAACACATATTGATATTATTATTGTTATGCCCACAAAAGTATACTACGATTGAGTGAATCCTAAATTACCACGCCCCCAGAGGGCGTAGCCGATTTCCTTTGATACTTTATCTAACGCGGGTATGCACGAGTATATATTTAAAGTTTCAAGTCTTTAGCTTCAACAGCGGCGAAAAATGTTGCGTTCATACGTACGGATAGACGGACGGACAGCGTATAATAATCTCATTAATTCGTTTTTCACAATTTCTTGAACAAGTTCTTGATCACATCAAGTACGAGCCTCAGCAGTTAATTTTATTGCATTTGAGATAAAGATCGTGCTGCTTCTTTATCTTTTGATAGTTTAAATTTTATTGCATCTACTTGCATACACAAGAGATGCACTTCTCAGATTTGGAAATATTGTGAAAAATGCAAGAACAACAAATTTGCCAAATTCCGACTATGTGGGAGGGAGTATAAAACTACCGGAAACACGAGAAATTGGCTCGAAGATTTATAGTGCGTCCATCCGTTCTTGATAAATGTAATTAGGCGATCACAGGACGATCTGAAATGTAAGGGCCCATTTAGTTTAAAAAGACACTTTTGGAAATGGCATTTGCTGAAATGGTGGCATGTGATATATACCTACCTGTTCAGCATCGTAGACGGTGTCGGATTCCGAAACTTTCTGCGAATAGTGAATCCAAAGTATTCGTTGCCCAGCTGCATAAGCCTGCAACATGTGCATTGTAAAGAAGTACCTTTCCCACAACATTTTGAAGATTTCTTTCATTTTATTTCTTATTATAACAAATAGAAATTTTTTTCTTTTGTTATTTTTTTTTGACGCCCGGAAGAGGTAAAATTATAGTTTAGTTCAAATCCCAACGATATTTTCTTTTTTTAACTTTGGGCATCTCTAATGAAAACTAACGTACAGCGGCATCTCTAAAGAAAAGAAAACGCTCAAAAGATCTGCAGCGGCATCTCTAAGAAAACAAACGTTCAAAAGTTCTGCAGCGGCATCTTACACAACAATCGCTCAAAAGTTTTGCAGCGGCATTTCTAAAAAAATAGACGCTTAAAAGCTCCACAGCTGTGGTGGCCTATAGCAGCGCAGAGAACATGCGCTCGAAAGCTGCGCAGATGTAAACGAAACATGCGCACGAAAGCTGCGCAGCTGCAGCAATAAACGAAAAACGGTGCGCTTAAAAGCTGCACAGCTGCAGCAATAAAACGAACGCATGCTCTCAAACGCCGCGCAGCTTCAAGCAATGAAACGAATGCAAGTGCAAGTGCTGAGTGAAACTGAGCCACAGGCAAACGCTCAATTTAGTTCTGGAGATTTTGTGTCAGGGAATGAGTAGGAGTAGAGTAGTAGTAGTGAGAGGAAACAATAGAGACTCGAGTTTTAGCCCTAGACGGTTTTTGGACATCGACAACAAGTGTTAGAATAAAAGACAAACACAAACAAAAGTGGAAAGCTACTCTTCCGTGGGAAGGAAGATAAGTTTCCAGGTATTTTTTATTTATTTATTTATTTATTTTAAAAAATAACAAAACGTGTGACAAGACCAGGAGGAATTTTTTTGTTTCAACTAAAAAATATACAGACAAAAAGGGAAAAAACGACCGGCAGAAAAAGGATTGACCCTTACGGAGACCGGCTTGGAGGTAAGTGAGGCCCTGATCTCTAACGATTAGGGAAAAGAATTTTTTGTACGCTTAGGAAAAATAAGTTCATTTTTTTTTAAATGTATTAATTAATAAATAGAGGTTCAGATTTTTTTTTGAATTAAATAAACCCGTCCTAAACCGGCAAAATGATCAGAATTTAATTTTTTTAAATGTGCATTTTTTCTAATTATTTTATAACCCAAATTCTAATGGAAATTTGAATTCGAACTCTTGGGGATTTAAAAATCCGACCCCAAACAAATGGAAGAAAATCAAAAAAGCTCGATTTTTCTTTATTTTGTAAAACAATTGGAGCCCTTTTGTTTTGTTGTGTGATTGTCGTGTATGTCCTTCGTATCCTCTGATATCGTAGTGACTTGTTGAGAGTTCCGGAGAGTGTTCCGAGCGTCTCTGCACTCCTGACGTCCTTTCTGGTCACTCCGTTTACCAGGAAGTGACCCACAGGGTGCTCCGAGGGCTCTCAGCATCTTTTGTGACCCCTCCTTCCCTCCCCTGTCGTAGTGGCTGGTGGAGAGTTTCAGTGAGTGTTCCGACCGCGTCTGCACTCCCGACACCCTCCCTAGTCGCTTCGTTCACCACAAGGTGCCCCAAAGGATGCTCCGAGGGTTCCCAGGTTTTTTTTGTGGTCGCTCCTGGTGCTCCATCTCCCTTCCCTATCCTTACGTAGTGACTAGTGCAGAGTTTCGTCGAGTGTCCCGAGCGCCTCTGCATTCCCATTGCTCTCTCTAGTCGTTTCGTTTACCAAGAGTCGTTTCGTTTACCTCACAGGGTGCTCCGAGGGTCCCAGAATCTTTTGTTGCCCTTCCTGGTGCCTAATCCTTCCCCTCCTCGGAAGTCGTAGTGACTTGTAGAGAGTTTCGGCGAGCGTTCCAAGCGCCTCTGCACTCCCGACGCCCTCTCTAGTAGCTCCGTTCACAAGGTGGTGCCCCACAGGATGTTACGAGCGTTCCCAGTATCCATTTCGGCCCCTCCTGGTAGCCGGTCTCCCTCTTTTCTAGACCTTTTGATAGGTTATAACCTCGGACACGGCGTGTGGAAGTAGATTTTCAGCGGATCAAGATCACCGCCCTCTACCTCGGAGTAGAGTGGGACACCCGGATAGAGAAAGGAAAACAAAGCTAGCCCCGCTTTTCACCCCCGCACAGAAAACTTTCCCGAACATTCGGTTTACAAGCACAGGATGGACTCGCTTTACCGAAAACCACTCTCCTGCGAGAGCTCCCTAGATCAACATCATCGTACAGCTGCCCGACCGCAGCAGCAGAGACCAGGGGACAGCAGCAGAGCGGAGCGGCGGCAGAGAGCAGAGTAGCGGCAGCGAACAGCACCAAGGCAGCAAAGAGCAAAGCAGCGGCAGCGAACAACGCTACGGCGCCAGGGGGCAGGAACACAGCGGCAGAAGACAGCAGCAGCGTTACGAGACCTATAAAAGGAGGAAGCTTGGACGAGTAAAGGCAGTCTTGGACAGGACTTCAACTAGCATTCATCGAAGCAACAAATATCCAACGATCATCTTCAACATCCTCGTCATCGACAGAGAACGAACATTCGAGCATCCTTTAATAAAAAAAAAACAAAAATTCATTACAGGACAGAAATAACAAAAAAATATACTTCAAATAAAACAAGGCAGAAGAGTGCATGAAAAAGAAAAAAAAATGTTTTTTCTCATGGTCTTTTGCAACTGACGAGACGAATGAGACGACATGAATGTCAGCCGGCGAAAGGACGAGCTGCAAAGCCTCGCAGAGGAGTTCGGGTTGGAATCATCGGGCTCGATCGAAGAGTTACGAAGCAGACTGTCGGCCTTTGTCTCACGGGGCGAACATCCCCTAGCAATAAAGACCCGATTGGAAGAATTGGTGTCTACATTCGGAGACGCTCCGACTCCAAAGGAGGACCCGAAAGCCGCGAGAAGAAGGGCGGCCCTAAACCAAGCCATCAGTTGCAGCTTCCTGTCCCCGAACTACCGGCGACATCAAGAGGGACTCTGAACCACGCAGGATCAAACATGGAAGCTTAAACGGATAGGCCATCCCCGGGCCAGATGGGAAAAGATTTCCTGCTCAATGCCTGCCGATAGGCTTCGGAGCCGGGGAGATCTTGCTCGACGGTCATTCCAACCCCCTTAGTTTTCTGGAGCGCATGTAAGAACGAGTTTGGTCCTACCGGGTGAGCGTCGAGCAGTTACCTGGACTACAAGTTTTTCACCAGTCGCCACGAATTCAACACACTGGCGACTCTCACACAACTGGTCACTAGCTGTGCGATCGCTAGGGATTGGGACCTTGGTCGATGGAATCCGGTACTCACAGCAGCACCCCCAATTCCACCACTCCACTACGGGACCTGGACGGACTAACAACACCCCAATGGACCCGGCCCAGGTGCCAAAGACTACTGAGGGAACAAAGCAGGGGACGTCAGAAGGGCCTGTCAAAACTGCGGGGAAACTGGACACTTCGTTAAAAAATGCCGCAATCAGCAGGTATTATTTTGGTGGGACTGTGGCCGATGAGTTATTCGTACCATCAGATTTTGTCGTCAGCCGGAATCGGGAAACGGCCAGCGTTTCCGTTCGACAAGGGACGGGGCGGAGACCACCAACACCGCGAGTCCCCGGAAGTAATGCTTCCCCTACGATTGGAAGGTGGACGGCTCGCGGCCCTAGTAACCATTCACATCCTGGAACGACTACGATTCATATCATATCAACGCACAATTCATATCCACTCTATATCTTAAGAGTGGATACTGGCAGATCCCAGTTGCCAAAGGAAGTCGGGATTATATGGCATTTACGGTCCCCACTAGGGACCTGTTCCACTGGAAGGTAATGCCGTTTGGATTCCGTTCGGCGCCGGCTACATTTCAGTGAGCCCTGGAATGCGTCATCGGACCAGGGATGGAGCCTCACGCTTTCGCGTATTTGGACGCTATTTTTGTCATCGGTGCTACGCTGGAAGACCACGTAAGGAACCTGCGCGAAGCCCAACCGGAGAAAGTGTAGTTTTTTCCGTAGGAGTCTGGTGTTCTTGGGGCACGTAATCAGTGAAGCTGGGATCCATACCAATCCCGACAAGATCTCAGCAGTGCAAGAATTAGCACCTCCGACCACCCCTATGGAAATTAGGCGATGCTTGGGTATCGTATCGTGTTACGATTTGTACCAAACTTTGCCGAAGTGGTACAACCAATAACAAGTCTGCTCAGGAAAGGAAGGAAATGAATTTGGAACAAAGAACAACAAAAAGCTTCCCAGAATGTGACGGACAAATTGACCCAAGCTCCAGACCTGGCTTGCCCGAAAAATTCACGTTGTAGACCGACGTCAGCGATTATGGATTTGGCGCGGTATTAACACAACGATTCCAGGGAGAGGAGTGGATAATAGCCTACGCCAGCTGCTGCGTTCTAAAAGCAGAGGAAAACTACTCAGCCATGGAAAAGGAGTGCCTGGCTATTGTCTGGGCAATCAGAAAGCACCGGTGCTACCTGGAAGGATACCACTTTGAAGTCGTCACCGACCACCTTGCGTTATGGTTGAACTCAATAGAACTCAATAGAAAAGCCAACAGGATATATCGCTCGATGGGCTCTGGAATTACAACACTGCCGCTTCGACATTCGCTACCGACGGGGCAGTCAGAATGTCGTCGCTGATGCGCTTTCTCGCTGACCAATGGAAGTTTTACAATTTGAAGTGCCCGTGACTACATGGGTTACACAAAATTCAACGAATTCGTGGAGGAGAATGCTCAAATCTACCGGAACCTGGGACATCGACCAGACGAAGAAGAATACTTATCCTGGAAACTCTGCGTTGCCAGCGAACACCGGAAATGAGTTTTGGAAGAATGTCACGATCACCCAACCCCGAACGTCACGAGTGACCCAGCGATATTACTGACGTTGCGCGGTACGTGAGGAGCTGCGAGAAATGCCAGAAATTCAAAGTGAGTCAAACAAAGCCGGCAGGCCATATGTCCACCCGACAGGCCATTGGCCCGTTCGATATTCTTTGTGCCGACTACACCCAGTCTCCAAATGGGTGGAGTTGGTTCCTTTACGGAAAGCTACCACAGCACAGTTGGAGAAGGCCTTCCGGGAACGAATCGCAGGAAATTTACGTGTGACAACGGCACACAGTTTACCAGCCGTTTGTTCAAAGCCTTCTGCAAATCGGCAGCGATAGAACTGGAATTAAACCAAACATAGACTACCAGGCGCACTATACATTCGCATTTGCAACGGACGTGTTTTTTTCTTGCGCCTCGAATTAATTAATTTAAACTCATTTAATCAATCTCATATTCGCTTTTTTGGCCCAAAAATGGTATTGCAACAGTGTGATTCAATGGGTTCTATGAAACTCATTGTTCAAATCTATTTAACAATCTTCTAAATTAATTTGCAAAATTTGAGTTCAAGTGCAACAAAAAATTGCCTCGCAAGTATACTGGTTGTCTTGTGCAGTTGCATTGCCGGCTGTGAACTCTTTGTTTTTGCATTTGCTCTCTGCATATTTCTCTTGCTTTCATCCCGCGCTCTAAAACGGTCTTTACTCTCTCCGCGCTTACACTAATATTGTTGTTGGTGTTGGACGGTTCTTTCGTTCTTATAATTTTTGCTTGATCCCGTTGCTTGTTTCGGTCGTCGCGCCCGCGCTATTTTCATTTGTGTAATAATTGTTGTTGCATTGTAAGTAGATATCAGCATAAATTCTGTTTAATCCTAGTGTGCTTATTTTTTTTCTGACCTCTTTAACCATAATCCTCCTTCAGCATTTATGTTTGTTTTATTTCTTTATCTCTAATTTATTTCTTTTGATACTACATAATGTTTGTCTGCTATAACAAAGATTGACAGGTGCGTGCAAACGTTAAGATGGGTTTTGATTGCTGCTGGGTGTGTGACAATATGTCGCACGAAAAATGCGCTGGCCTCAATGACCGCATTATCGACCTGCTTGAGTCCAAAACAGTTTTAAAGTAGACTTGCGAATCCGGCAGGTAAGTTGAAAGAGACATAACAAGGAAGACCAAGAGTGGCTACGGGGATATCTTCGACCAGTTTGAAAAACTGTCCGACGGGTTCTCCGCTCTGGATAATGAGTTCAAAGCTATGAAGCTTCTGAACGAATCTCCAAAGCGTAAAATCCAATTTTAGGCTGTCTATTGGCCCTAATGAACTTTCTGCCCGTCTGAACTGCACACTACATCGGGAGCGGAACTTACAATTAATGAATTTTTCACCCCCCTCTCCCCACATCAAAGACAGAAGTGACGAAACCAACTTAGTTCCCATGGATGTTGCTCCTTCTGCTCCCGAACCTTTTCGGATTCTGTTGTTAGACTGAATCAAATGGTCAATCCAAGGCTATAGCTCTATTAGAAGCTACTGCTGAGGTTCCAAATGTGACCCTTGTAGGTGTTCCACAAAGAAACAAATCTTTGTTTCTAGGATTGCCCTGACACTACATCTGATGATGTTAAGGCCGTTGTCAGGCCAAACTGAAAGGCAATACTACGGTGGAAAAATTCCAATTTTCGTATGTTTGGGACATTTCCTCATTTAAAATAAGTGTTCAGGCCGAACATTTCAGCAAAATTTGCTGTAAAGAATTCTGGCCAGACCACCTAATTATTATAGAATACACTACGAAAAAGAAAAATCGGTCTCCGATTGCACTTCCGCAACCTGGTGTCAGTCTAAACCCACCTCTTGCAGTCTCTGTTAGTACAAAAAACTAACATCATCCCTCTCACTTAGCTATCAGAATGTAAGATCGTACTTCTCGTCGTGGTGGTGGTGTACTTATTGCTGTTGATACTGATTTATGTTCAGAGACAGTGATAACCAACTTTAGTATAGATATAGAATTTGTTGCCGTCAAATTGTGCATTATCGGTGTCTGCCTTTTTATTACTTGTTCTTATATTCCTCCTTCTTCAGATAATTCTATCTATTCAATGCACTTCTCTGCTATACATTCTGCTATGCTTTCCGATCGTGATTTTCCTATAGGTCTCGGCGACTTCAATATTGCTGGAACTACATGGATTGTAGTTCCAGCAATATTGAGTCGCCGAGACTAAAATCACGATCGAGCATAGTCCTAGTCGTAATTCTAGCGTGTTGACCTCCACGATCATTTATTTGGGATATCATTGTGTCAAATCAATGCTATCCCAAATTCTCCGTATAAAATGCTTGACCTTATTTTTTGTTTTGGATCAATCTTTTCGTCTGTTTCCCGTACTGAACCTATATCATGTCCGGAAGATCCCAATCACCCTAGATTAGAGGTGTTGATTGATTTACCTGCCCGGGTGCTAAACCCAGGTAGTAAACCTCCAGAGCGAGCTCGCCAATTTCGGAAAACCGACTTTGCCAAGCTAACTCAGCTCTTATCCCAGACTGACTGGTCTCTGTTTTATACGTGTAGGGACATGGATAGTGCAATTGCGATTTTTATTTCACTTTGAACCATCTTTTTGATGCATGTATTCCGGTTTCTGATACAATTAGGTCTAACAAACCTGTTTGGTTTACACGGGAATTAACCAATTTAAAAAGTAAAAAGTCCAGGATGTACGGGAAGTTCAAGAAATCTGGCTTTTTCTTGGATTACACTCGATATCTGATTTCGATCTAATTTCATTGTCCTAAATACCCAATGTTATAAGGATTACCTTAGAAGTTGTAGAATACAGTTCCAGTGGGATCCTAAACGTTTCTATAACTTCGTTTATACGAAGCGCAAATCATCAACACCACCAGCAACTGTGTCTTTTGAAAAAAACGACTGCTGACTCAGATCAGGCTATTGCCGATTTATTTGCTTCATTTTTCAAACTACCTATAGTTCTCACCACTATTTATCTCATTTGCCATATCCTTATCATGTAAATGATTCTAATCGCATTTTTGGGCCTTTGATCACAGAAAGTTTACTTCTAAATGATCTAAGGGTCATCAAGCCGGACCTGATGGAGTACCAGGCTGCGTGCTTAGGTATTGTGCTGAAGGTCTCTCAAAGCCTTTGTTTAAACTATTTAATTTGTCCGTGGAGGTAAGTGCTTTTCCTCACATTTGGAAAGAATCATTTATTATTCCTTTCCTTCAAAAACGAAACAAGTCTAGTGTTCAGAACTATAGAGGTATTTCAAAGTTGTCTGCTATTCCTGAGCTATTTGAGAAGTTGATAACTTTTCAACTACAACATCTTCACGTCTTTTGTTATTAGGGGATTCCAAAATAAAATTCAAGCAGATGTTATTTACACTGATTTCAGTAGGGCGTTTGACTCTGTTAATCATTCGCTTTTCAGTGATTTCCAAATAACTTAATTTTTTGAATATATAAGTATTTATCTTCTTCTTCAAAAAAATGAATTTAAAGGTCTTGTCTCAAAACCTGTTCAGGTTACTTCCGAAGTACTACAAGAAAGTCACCTTGGTCCGTTATTATTCACTTTGTTTATAAAAGACCTTCCTTATGTAATAAACCACTCTCGGGTGCTGATGTACGCCGATGATGTAAAACTTTGCCTGTCGTCTTCTAATTCTCTAGCTGGACGACATTTGCAATCCGACCTTGACAGTTTCCAAACCCGGTGTCAAGTAAATTTATTAAATCTTAATTACAGTAAGTGTAAATTAATGTCTTTTCATAGACGTATGCCCTTTTTAATAATTATTTTCTGAATTGTAAGTCTCTTGAGCGTTTTGAGTACGTTAATGATTTGGGTATTCTTCTTGATCCCGAGCTTAAGTTTGACAAGCATATTTCTACTGCTGCTAATCGAGCGTTTGGAGTCCTGGGATTCATAAAGCCCTGGTCGAAAGAATTTGACGATCCCCTATATTACTAAAAGTCTTTGTACTTCACTTGTTCGTCCAATTCTTGAATATGGATCTTGTATATAGTGTCCCCAATTCAAGGTTCATCAGGACAGAATTGAAGCCGTACAAAAACAATTTCTGCTTTTTGCCCTCCGGGGTCTTAACAGGAATCCTAATTCCCGTATGACTTCTTACCGTAGTAGACTATTACTAATAAATCTTCCCTCTCTTTCTAATCGTAGAACCATGCTAGGTGTAATCTTCTTACACAAACTAATCAAAGGGGAAATTGATTCTTCGGGATTAATCAGCCAAATTAGTTTTGCGTTTCGGAGCAGAAATACGAGAAATTTTTTACCGCTTTCTGTTAAAATGTGTAATGCAAACTATGCTATCCATAACCCTTTTCGCATCTTATGCTCTGGTATACCAATCTTTTCGATGTATTAAAAAATGCATCTTCTGTCCCTGTTATTAAAACGTTAGTCCTTTATCATCTGTCCATTTTTTTGCGATCTTCGTCAGCGCACGTTCTGCGGCGAGCCCCTCGGTCGTTTGGGCGGGAGGCGGTTGGCATTTTGCCTATGTTCGCGCGTTAACAACCCCGTGATTGGTATCGTTGGGCCACTTGACTGTACTGTTCGTTATTATATCTACGTCCAAAAAAAAAAGTTATCCCGGTGTTGGGAGACACAACCGAGAAACCAGACGAAAAAGCTTCTCGAATGAGAGACATCTTCCAAGTAGTCCGAGGCAACATCCAACGTGCATCGTAGGAGCAGAGCAGGAATTGCAATCTCCGCAGGCGGGAATGGCGACC
Organism: Drosophila robusta; assembly: GCA_035043565.1. Lineage (NCBI taxonomy): Eukaryota > Metazoa > Arthropoda > Insecta > Diptera > Drosophilidae > Drosophila > Drosophila robusta. Next base: position 164,950 of record JAWNMW010000581.1, read on the forward strand.
CGCCCTGGGCTCAGTGGTGCTCCTACGTCAACAGCACTTATACAAGGCAGACGACGGCTTTACAGCAACACTGGCACCGAACTACGAGGGGCCATATAGCGAAGCCCTGATCTCTAACTAGTAGGGAAACGAATTTTTTTGTACGCTAAGGGAAAATAAGTCTTTTTTTTTAAAAAAGAATGTTTTAATTAATAAATGGAGGTTTAGATTTTTTTCGTTGAATTAAATAAGCTTGTCCTAAACCGGCAAAATTAACAGAATTTAATTTTTTTTTTTGAAATTACATTTTTTCTGATTATTTCGTAACCCAAATTCAAATTCTTTATGACATTAGATGTGGTGGCGATCGATTTTAAATATTCTTGTATTCCGGAGCAGTTTACATTCGGCCAATACTGACAATTGATCGACCTCGATCATTACACTATTTACAAGCAAATACCTACAGTCTTATTACACTCATGCATCTACGAATTTAACCTTGCTGATTCCAGAACACCTTTATATGGCAACTGGATGAGCTGGCAATCATTAATATCCGTGATCTCATAGCAGTCATTAGACAGCACTCGATTTACTTTATACGGTCCGCGATACTTAGGCGAAAATTTTTGTTCGGCCCGACGGTGACGTTCACATTACGTACTGCAACAAAATCACTTACTTTGTATTTAGGAGGTGCCCTATGTCTTGTAACATATTGTGCCTCATTACGCTCTTGTGATTTTTATACTCGTTCACGAAGTGAACTAGTATATTGGTTTTGTACAATGTCTGTCCGTCTGTCCGTATGAACGCAATATTTTTCTGCGTCATTGAAGATAGAGACGTGAAATTTTGGATACATAATTGTAGTTATCTTATTATTGATTCAGTTAAGATTTGTATGCCACACCAACTGGAAGGATGGCAAAGCGATAACATGTCAATACACCTCAAATCGCCATTCGATAAAAGCTCAATATTTCCCACAATATTTAAGTTAGAGCCACCAACTTTGGTATGTAGATTGCTGGTGACCTCCTCCATAAATTGCGATCGTGATTTTCCGGACATGCCCACTAGAACGCCCCCTAGCGCTCCCGCCTTACAAAATCGGAAATGGCTATGTCTCCCACAGTTTCTGAGCTACTGGCTCCATATTTTGAACATATGTTACTGAAAAAGTCCCCCAAATATCACAGAAAATATTCCAGCCACGCCCCCTTCCACCTTCGTAATCGCTAAAACCAACATATCTGAAAGCTCAAAACACACAATTTTCAAGCTATGGACACCAAACTTGGAATGTAGATTGCTGGTGACCTCACCAAAATCTTGATATCCCCACCACGCCCACTAGTACGCCCCACCAGCCACCTCGCCTTAAAAAATCGGAAACGGCCTTATAACTCACAGTTTTTGAGCTAGAGTCACCACTTTTTAAAGGTAGATTAGTGGTCACCCACTTTAAATACAGGTACAGAAATCTACCACCCACGACCACCCTCGCAAATACCCCACATGAACTCTCGGGCTCACACGGCTCTCGAAACTCAGACGGGCTATGACTCGATTCGGCCAAATCACACGGGCTTTCGGAATCAGACGGTTTATGATTATTGTCTATTTGATGATCAACCGGGATATCGTATGTGTCGATGGACTCTTCATCTTGGGCACTGCTTGTACTGATGACCAAATTCAAAGCATCTGAAGAACCCTCCCTCCGGTCTTTTGGGATGTAGGCAATCTTTACGAAGATGTCCCACCTGACGCCAGTTGTAGCATCTGGTCTCACGGAGCGCGCTCGTAGTAGTGACATAAGGCACACGAACTGCAGCAGAAGGCCGAAGGGTAGATGGCTCTTTATCATTTTCCGGTTTCACTGTCTGGTATCGCATTAATTTTTGACGTAGCTCATCAAGCGACATGCAGTAATACAATACAATACAATGGAGTCACATATCCAGAACGATCTATCAACTATGTACTTACCACATCTGCCTCCTCAAATTTTTCTTTGCCGAGCAAAATTTTGCATAATAATGAAATAGCGCAAGAGCGATTCTCCTTTTGTTTGATGATAGGACATTTTGAGGCCAAACGACTCACTCAGCTCATTCCAGGTTGTTGTCTTTCCGTTCATCATATACTCCTTGGCTCAGCCGCATAATACTAGGTTAGTGACCAATGTTGAGCATCGTCCAGCTTGAATATTCCTACTGTTTTCTCTTGAATCCAAATATGAATGGACCAATGGTCATCTCCAGAGAAAGGCGGCACAGTGGCCTCGATATCGTTGATATTCACATGAGAACATCAAGGGTCATCAGCAACGCCCATTAACTCAGCAACGCGTGCCTTTAGTTCTGCCAGATTTTTACGTTCATTATACAGTACTAAATCGCTCACCAATGGCGCCAATTCATCTGGAACACTCGCTTCTGAATTTGCCACATCCGCAGCCGGCAGCATAGCGCTCACACGGTCAATTTCATCTGCTGGTAACTCTACAGGCTGCTATTCGCCGGCACCCACATAAGGCTGCCCCAAAGGTTGGTCTGCCACAATATTTTCGAGCTGCTGGTCCACCCGTCGTGCCTGGAGATTCTTCGCCACGAACGCACACTGTTCCAAAAGTCTCAGCCGTGACTAATTCCACCAGAGCACGCAATTGGTGTATAGACGCTTCGTTGCTGATGGGAACTTCTTTCACTGCCAACAGTTGTGCCAGCTCCAATTTTGTCAGCTAAATGATTTCTGAGTATACCATTAAGTAGAAAGATTTGATTTGTAATCTCTTTAGGTTTTCTAAAATTTTCTTTATTTTCGGCGCAATTTCTTAAGCGTTATTTTTCATTCAAGTGTGCCCAGCCTTCCTTCCTTAAAAATACTTAAAATTAGCTTATGCTAGTACTTTATGACATTAGATGTGGTGGTGGTCGATTTTAAATATTCTTGTATTACAGAACAGTTTACAAAAGCTCGATCTCTTTTTTATTTTGTATAACAATTTGTGCCCTTTGGTTTTGTGTGATCTTGCGGTGTCGTGTATCTTCGTATCCTCTGGTGTCGTAGCGGGGTGTGGAAGTAGATTTTCAGCGGATCAAGATCAGCGCCCTCTACCTCGGAGTGTTGGAACTTATAAATATCTCTGTAAGAGACCCATGGCGGGACTGAGTTACACCACAGCCTTAGAAATGTACTTCACAGATGGCACCCTACCAGGGACTCCGAGGACTTAAATTTTAGTAGAGATTTCTATTTACAATGGCTTAATGGCGTGGGATGGGCTCTACAGCTCCCCGTTGTCCGAGGACCAACATCTTTTATTCCCTTTTGTGTGTTTTGTTTTCTTGAGTGTTATTAAACCCCCAAGCGTGACGAACCACATACGTTAAAATTTTTCTTTGCAACCATGTTTTTTGCCATTTGTTGGATAAACCTACCGCAATTAGGCTCATGTCCTATTGACAGAGCAAAGGCCATTTTGTGGCCCTCTCTTTTTTGAGGAGACCCCCAAAATAGGACACCCGGTTAGAGAAAAGGAAAACAAAGCTAGCCCCGTGGTGCCGCTCTTCACCCCCCGCACAGGAAACTTTCCCGAACATTCGGTTTACGAGCACAGGAAGGACTCGCTTTACCGCTAACCACTCTCCTGCGAGAGCTCCCTAGATCAACGTCATCGTACAGCTGCCCGACTGCAGCAGCAGAGATCGCAGGAGAGCGGCAGAGAACAGCAGCAGAGCGGAGCGGCGGCAGAGAGCAGAGTAGCAGCAGCGAACAGCACCAAGGCAGCAGAGAGCAAAGCAGCGGCAGCGAGCAGCGCTACGGCGACAGGGGGCAGGAACACAGCAGCAGAGAACAGCAGCAGCGTTACGAGACCTATAAAAGGAGGAAGCTTGGACGAGTAAAGGCAGTCTAAGGCAAGACTTCAAATAGCATACATCGGAGCAACAAATATCTAACGGTCATCTTCTACATCCTCGAAATCGACAGAGAACGATCCTTCGAGCATCCATTAATAAAAATCAAAAAGAAAAAAATGAAAAAATATTCTTTACAGGACAGAACTAACAAAAAAATATCCTTAAAATAAAACAAGGTAGAACAGTGCATGAAAAAGAAAAAAAAATGTTTTTTCTCATAGTCTTTTGCAACAGACGAGACGAGTGAGACGACATGAATGTCAGCCGGTGAAAGGACGAGCTGCAAAGCCTCGCAGAGAGTTCGGGTTGGAATCATCGGGCTCGATCGAAGAGTTACGGAGCAGACTGTCGGCCTTTGTCTCACGGGGCGAACATCCCTAGCAATAAAGACCCGATTGGAAGAATTGGTGTCTACATTCGGAGACGCTCCGACTCCAAAGGAGGGCCGGTCCCCGGCCACATCCCCTGGACCCGAAAGCCGCGAGAAGAAGGGCGACCCTAAATCAAGCCATCAGTTGCAGCTGCCTGTCTCCGAACCACCATCGACATCATGAGGGACTCTGAACCATGCAGGATCAAATACGGAAGCTTAAACGGACAGGCCGTCCCGGGCCAGATGGGAAGAGATTTCCTGCTCAATGCCGGCCGATAAGCTTCGGAGCTGGGGAGATCTTGTTCGATGATCACTCGGACTCCCTTAGTTTTCTGGAGCGGATGGAAGAACGAGTTTCGTCGTACCGGGTGAGCGACGACCAGTTACCAAGGGCGATATCTGGTCGACTTTCAAAACGAGTAGAAGGGTAGTTTAGGACGTTTCGGTTGCGGGACGCATCGTGGGAGGGGTTCAAACTTCTTTTTGCCACCCCGGCACTTTCAAGGACTGGAGGACACCATTAGGGCTCGCTACCAGCGCCCGGGAGAAGCCTTCCGGGACTATTTGATCGACCTAAGGCTAATGATGCAGAGAGCACTATACACCCCGGAAAATTGCTGTATAGGATCTACGAGAATCTGCTGCCGGAATACCAGCTTTTCACCAGACGCCACGAATTCAACACACTTGCGACTCTCACACAACTGGTCATTAGCTGTGCGATCGCTAGGGAATTGGACCTTGGCCGATGGAATCCGATACTTACAGGATCAACCCCAAGTCCACCACCCCACTACGGGACCAAGAACGTTGGCCGTGGACGGACTAACAACACCCCAATGGACCCGGCCCAGGTGCCAAAGACTACGAGGAAACAAAGCAGGGGACGTCAGAAGGTCTGTCGAATCTGCGGGGAAACTGGACACTTCGTTAAAAAATGCCGCAATCAGCAGATATTATTTTGCTAGGACTGTGGCCGAAGAGGTATTCGTACCATCGGATACTGCCGTCAACCGGAATCAGGAAACGACCAGCGTTTCCGTCCGACAATAGAACGGGGCGGAGACCACCAACACCGCGAGTCCCCGGAAGTAATGCACCCCCTACGATTGAATGGTGGCCGGATCGTGGCCCTAGTGACCATTGAGGGTAGGCCACTTTTGGCCACACAGAACATTACGATCGTTTGTTAGCGAACGAATGGCACGACTACAGAACACCGGAAAGAATGTTCGTGACGCACGAGTCCGAATCACCCTGGCTGACCGCTCCGTAAAGGAGGTGGCAAGAGCAGTTGTGGCGCAGGTATGACTGGATCGGCGAGGGACCTTCATGCCTCTTCTGGTCCTCCCAACAATACTGGAAGACATCATATTAGGTATAGATTACCTGTGTGCAAGCGGGCAAGCGTACAGTCCTCGTAACTTCGACCCCCACCGCCACGGCAACGACATCGGCGAAGGCAACGACACCGACGAAGGCAACGACACCGACGAAGGTGGCGACACCAGCGAAGTCAACGACTCCGACGAAGGCAACAACATCGACGAAGGCAACGACACCAGCGAAGTCAACGACATCGATGACAGCGATATCGACAAGGACAACAACGATACCAACCAGCAACAAGGGAACAGGACAACAATCGTAATTGCTCTCCGCAGGATTATATCGTTTTGGATCCACCTGCGGACGCAGCAACCGCAGGCGAGAAACCCTTTTCGGAAACCGGCTCAGATGACACGACTTGGACTTTCTGGTATAGGACTCAACCATCCAGGAGATAGAAGAAACCACGACGACGACTACCACAATAAACTTAGCCACAGTAGCGGCCAATCCGACAGAAGAGACACCCAATCTAGTTCCAACGGAACCTCCACTCGTGCCATGGAAACAGTTCTTGGAGCGGGAATTGGTCCAGTTCGAAGGATTGTCCGGTGTGTTGCAAATTTTAGAACACACGGTCATCATGACGGACGACAAACCGGTTAAGCCACGCTATTATCCGAAAAACCTGGCAATGCAACAAATAATAAACGACCAGGTTGACGAGTTTCTATGAGACGATAAGATAGAACCATCCGAGAGTTCGCATAGTGCACCAATCGTTCTGGTAGGCAAAAACACAGAAGAGGTACGAATGTGCGTCGACTACCGACAACTGAATGCCCGGTCGATCCTGGACGCATACCCTCCTCTGAGGATAAACCACTTCCTGGAATGACTACGATTCATATCATATCAACGCACGATTCATATCCACTCTAGATCTTAAGAGTGGATACTGCCAGTAGCTAAAAGCAGTCGGGAATATATGGCATTTACGACCCCACTAGGGCCTGGAAGGTCATGCCGTTTGGATTCCGTTCGGCGCCGGCAACATTTCAGCGAGCCCTGGAATGCGTCATCGTACCAGAGATGGAGCCTCACGCTTTCGCGTATTTGGACGCTATTATCGTCATCGGTACTACGTTGGTAGACCACGTAAGGAACCTGTGCGAAGTATTCCGACGACTTCGGGAGGCGAACCCGAAGCCCAACCGTAGAAAGTGTAGTTTTTCCGTAGGAGTCTGGTGTACTTGGGGCACGTAACCAGGAAGCCGGGATCCATATCAATCCCGACAATATCTCAGCAGTGCAAGAATTAACAGGGTGGTCGGACACCCCAAAGGAAATTAGGCGATGCTTGGGTATCGTATCGTACCGACGATTTTTTTTTTCTGGACGTAGAACAGTAACGAACAGTACATTTATGTGGCCCAACGATACAAAGCACGGGCTTGTTAACGCGCGGACTAGGCAAAATGCCACCCATGTCCCGCCCAACCGACCGAGGGGCGCACCGCATAACGTGCGGTGATGAAGATCGCGAAAAAATGGACAGATGATAAAGGACTAACGTTTTAATAACAGGGACAGAAGATGCATTTTTTAATACATCGAAAAGATTGGTATACCAGAGCATAAGATGCGAAAAGGGTTATGGATAGCATAGTTTGCATTACACATTTTTACAGAAAGCGGTAAAAAATTTCTCGTATTTTTGCTCCGAACCGCAAAACTAATTTGGCGGATTAATTCGGAAAAATCAATTTCCCCATTGATTAGTTTGTGTAAGAAGATTACACCAAGCATGGTTCTACGATTAGAAAGATAGGGAAGATTTATTAGTAATAGTCTACTACGGTAAGAAGTCATACGGGATTTAGGATTCCTGTTAAGACCCCGGAGGGCAAAAAGCAGAAATTGTTTTTGTACGGATTCAATTCTATCCTGATGAACCTTGTATTGGGGACACCATATAAGGGATCCATATTCAAGAATTGGACGAACAAGTGAAGTATAAAAAGTTTTAGTAATGTAGGGATCGTCAAATTCTTTCGACCAGCGCTTTATGAATCCCAGGACTCCAAACGCTCGATAAGCAGCAGTAGAAATATGCTTGTCAAACTTAAGCTCGGGATCAAGAAGAATACCCAATCATTAACGTACTCAATACGCTCAAGAGACTTACAATTCAGAAAATAATTATTAAAAAGGGCATACGTCTATGAAAAGACATTAATTTACACTTACTGTAATTAAGATTTAATAAATTTACTTGACATCGGGTTTGGAAACTGTCAAGGTCGGATTGCAAATGTCGTCCAGCTAGAGAATTAGAAGACGACAGGCAAAGTTTTACATCATCGGCGTACATCAGGACCCGAGAGTGGTTTATTACAGAAGGAAGGTCATTTATAAACAAAGTAAATTATAACGGACCGAGGTGACTTCCTTGTGGTACCTCGGAAGTTACATGATCAGGTTTAGAGACGAGGCCTTTAAAGTAAACTGTTTGGGTGCTTAAAAATAAATACTTAGATATCCAAAGAATTAAGTTATTTTGAAATCCCAGAATATGAAGCTTATGCAGTAAAAGCGAATGATTAACAGAGTCAAACGCCTTACTGAAATCAGTTTAAATAACACCTGTTTGCATTTTATTTTGGATTCCCTTAATAACAAAAGATGTGAATTCCAATATGTTAGGTGCAATAAGTACACCACCACGACGAGAAGTACGATCTTTTTTATAGATTGAAAACTTGTTAGACAAGATTTTAGGATCTAGGATGTCAGGCATTAACCATGTTTCAGAGAAGGCAATGACATGAAAAGGAAAGGATAGGCTATTAAGATAAAGATTACTAAGTTTAGTGCAAAGACCTCTTACATTCTGAGCCAAGTGAGAGGGAGGATGTTAGTTTTTTGTACTACCAGAGACTGCAAGAGGTGGGTTTAGGTTTGCACCAGGAGGCGGAAGTGCAATCGGAGACCGATTTTTCTATTTCGCAGTGTATTCTTTAATGATTAAGTGGTCTGGCCTGCATTCTTTACAGCAAGTTTTGCAGAAATGAACACTTATTTTAAATGAGGAAATGTTCCGAATATACGAAAATTATAATTTTTCCACCGTAATATTGCCTTTTAGTTTGGCCTCGGCAAAGGCCTTTACATCATTAGATGTTGTGTCAGGGGCAAGCCAAGAAACAAAGATTTGTTTCTTTTGTGGAACACCTACAAGGGTCACATTAGGAATCTCAGCAGTAGCATCTAATGGAGCTATAGCCTTGGATTGACCATTTGATTCAGTCGGTTTATTAGCACTAGAAAGTTGATCAGTGTCAACAGGGCGAATAACTACCGAATTAGAAAAAGTTCGGGAACAGAAGGAGGAACATCCATGGGAGCGTTGTTTGCCTAATTTCTGTCTATGATGTGGGGAGAAGGGGATGAAAAATTAATTAATTGTACATCAGTGGGCAATTCTGCCGGGGTAGAAAGTTCATTAGGGCCAATAGCCAGCCTAAAATTGGCCTTTTTACGCCTTGGAGATTCGTTCAGAAGCTTCCCATCATGTTCCTTTCAACTTTCCTGCCGGATTCGCAAGTCCAATTTAAACCTGATTTGGACTCAATCAGGTCAATAATGCGGCCATTGAGGCCAGCGCATTTTTCGTGCGACATATTGTCACACACCCAGCAGTAAACAAAACCCATCTTAACGTTTGCACGCACATAGCAATCTTTATTATAGCAGACAAACATTATCAAAAGAAATAAATTAAAGATAAAGAAATAAAGCAAAAATAAATGCTCAAGAAGGATTATGGTTAAAGTGTACAGAAAAAAGTTATGGACTTGGCGCGGTATTAACCCAACGAATCCGGAAAGAGGAGCGGATAATAGCCTACACCAGCCGCCGCCTTCTAAGAGCAGAGGAAAACTACTCAGCCACGGAAAAGGAGTGCCTGGCTATTGTCTGGGCAATCAGAAAGCACCTGCGTTAACTGGAAGGATACCACTTTGAAGTCGTCACCGACCACCTTGCGTTATGGTTGAACTCAATAGAACTCAATAGAAAAGCCAACAGGATATATCGTTCGATGGGCTCTGGAATTACAACACTGCCGCTTCGACATTCGCTACCGACGGGGCAGTCAGAATGTCGTCGCTGATGCGCTTCTCGCTGACCAATAGAAGTTTTACAATTTGAAGTGCCCCTACATGGGTTACACAAAATTCAACGAATTCGTGGAGGAGAACGCTCAAATCTACCGGAACCTGGGACATCGACCAGACGAAGAAGAATACTTATCCTGGAAACTCTGCGTTGCCAGCGAACACCGGAAATGAGTTTTGGAAGAATGTCACGATCACCCAACCCCCAACGACACGAGTGCCCCAGCAGTAGGTGAGGAGCTGCGAGAAGTGCCAGAAATTCAAAGTGAGTCAAACCAAGCCGGCAGGCCATCTGTCCACCCGACAGGCCATTGGCCCGTTCGATATTCATTGTGCTGACTATACCCATTCACCAAGTGGGTGGAACGAATCCTAAGCCGACTTGGGGTACCCAGGATATTTGCATGTGACACACAGTTTACCAGCCGGTTGTTTAAAGCCTTTTGCAAATCGGCAGCGATAGAACTAGAACTAAACTAAACATATACTACCAGGCGCACTATACGAGGAAGTCACCCCAGTGTTGGGAGATACAACCGAGAAACCAGACGAAATAGCTTCCCGAATGAGAGACATATTCCAAGTAGTCCGAGGCAATATCAAACGTGCGTCGCAGGAGCAGAGCAGGAACTACAATTTCCGCAGGCGGGAATGGCGACCCACCCTGGGCTGTTCCTACGTCAACAGCACTTATACAAGGCAGTCGACAGCTTTACAGCAACACTGGCACCGAAGTACGAGGGACTATATAGGGTGGTAAAATTTATCTCCCCTAACATCGTCCGGCTCCAGAGTCACCCTGCGTGACAGCGAAGGGCCGCCACCAGAGCAGACCTGTAAGAGTTCCAAGCAACTGAAGACCCCAACGATCCAACTGAAGACACCACAGGATCACACCCGACACACAGAGAAGAAAGAACCTTCAACGAGGGAAGATGCACAAAAATAGTATAGTATTGGAATCAGACAGGAAAGCTAAGGAATCGTTAACTAGAAGTGGCAACGGAAGGCGCATCGTGGGATAGTAAACCTACGATGCGACTTAGGCAAGAGGTGAGCACGGAGGACACCCTAGGGGTCCGAATCTACGAGACCCCCGATTAAAGTAGGCCGGTTAACGGATCAATCCGTCACTGCGCTGGACAAGCTGGATGTAATCAAGGAATGGATGAGTGCCCAGGAGCCGACACAGCAGGGCTCCAGGGATGCGGGGACTTCGAAAGCCTGCAAATGGAACTAGGGGAGCCTTTCTCCCTCACAACCGCTGATTTCCTCACCGAGGACAACAGCCTGCAGCTGTTTCCGGAGGAAGAAGCCGACAGCCTGCTCCGGCTTTTGCAAGAGCACTCAACGGCGGGTCAGGTCCAAGAAGAGGAAGCTTGGGTCCCGGCACCGGAGGGATGACGAGTTAACACAATGGACCGAAAACTACCCGAGGAGCTCGTGAATTTTATAGGGACAAATCTGGCGGGCGAACCACGGAAATTGTCACAGACGCTGAAGAAAATCGGCACACACACTTTTATGGTCTTTATGAACCAGTCCCGAGAAGTGACCGTTTCTCTCCGCCCGCCGAAGTAAGGGGAGAGTGTGAAAAAGTACCATCCCCACAACTTTTTGGAAATTTCTTTCTTTTTATTTCTTATTTTGTTATTTTTTTTTTTGTTATTTTCTTTGACGCACCAAGGTGGTAATTAGTTTTAGCTTTGTTATCTTTGTTTAAGTATTGACGCCCCGAATGAGTGTCTATCGAGCAAAGGACTGACAGCAGGGGGTCTAGGATTAGTTTTTGAAAGGAAACAATAGAGAGTCCAGTTTTAGCTCTAGACGGAGAGTTTTTGGACATCGACAACGCGTGTTAGAAAAAAAAAACAAAGACAAACATAAGTGGAGTGCAACTCTTCCGAGGGAAGGAAGATAAGTTTTAAAGTATTTTTTCTATTATTATTTTTATTATTTTATACCCCAAATTCAAATGGGAATTTGGATTTGAACTCTTGGGGATTTAATAATCCGACCCCAAGCAAATGGATGAAAGCCAATAAAGTGTAATCTCTTTAGATTTTTCTTAAATTTTTTTTTGTTTTCGGAGCAATTTCATAATCATTACTTCTTCGCCATTTTTTATTCAAGTGTGCCCAGCCTTCCATTCTTAAAACTATTTAAAATTAGCTTATGCTGGTACTTTATGACATTAGATGTGGTGGCGATCGATTTTAAATATTCTTGTATTCCGGAGCAGTTTACATTCGGCCAATACTGACATTTGATCGACCTCGATCATTACACTATTTACAAGCAAATACCTACAGTCTTATTACACTCATGCATTTACGAATTTAACCTTGCTGATTCCAGAACACCTTTATATGGCAACTGGATGAGCTGGCAATCATTAATATCCGTGATCTCATAGCAGTCATTAGACAGCACTCGATTTACTTTATACGGTCCGCGATACTTAGGCGAAAATTTTTGTTCGGCCCGACGGTGACGTTCACATTACGTACTGCAACAAAATCACTTACTTTGTATTTAGGAGGTGCCCTATGTCTTGTAACATATTGTGCCTCATTACGCTCTTGTGATTTTTATACTCGTTCACGAAGTGAACTAGTATATTGGTTTTGTACAATGTCTGTCCGTCTGTCCGTATGAACGCAATATTTTTCTGCGTCATTGAAGATAGAGACGTGAAATTTTGGATACATAATTGTAGTTATCTTATTATTGATTCAGTTAAGATTTGTATGCCACACCAACTGGGAGGATGGCAAAGCGATAACATGTCAATACACCTCAAATCGCCATTCGATAAAAGCTCAATATTTCCCACAATATTTAAGTTAGAGCCACCAACTTTGGTATGTAGATTGCTGGTGACCTCCTCCATAAATTGCGACCGTGATTTTCCGGACATGCCCACTAGAACGCCTCCTAGCGCCCCCGCCTTATAAGTTTCTTATAAGTCTGTCGTTGGCGTCGATATGTAATTCTGTTTCCAAGTTGGCATTAAAAATAGATAACACCTTATTTTCCCATCTTTTTTTTTACTAGAACAACGGTTGACGCGTACGGGGAATTACTAGGCCGAGTCATCTTATTTGACAGCAGCTCGTTCACAGTAACAGCAAAAGTTCCTCACTCATGATATGATAGTCGTCTAGCTATGAAATGGGGTCGTGTCTGTCAATCGAATGCTCATTGTACACTTCCGAGGACCGCAACTATTCGAAAATGTACCTAAATATTGGGAATACACACACACGTCCACACACAAGTACGCGCCGTTTCAAGACCAAATTCTACGCCTACACTTACGGTATCTTCATTTCAAAGTATAGCGCCAACGGCATTAAATTCTCAATTCCAATCTCTATACAGCGTGGTCCCAGTCGGGGTTCCATTCCTGTGTACAATGTGTGTATAATGAATGTTTAAATCTATTGGATTAGTGTTACTACATCCTGAAAACTTAGCAAACAGGGGTGCACCAAACTATTTGTATACTAATACAGTATCATTAACAAATAATATATTTGATTTATTCTCTTCAGGATTTGTATATATTACAAGCGTAAGTTTTCATATTTGAAGAACGTCTCTTCCAACTAATAAAGGAGCCGAATGGTAGATGGCTTTTTATCATTTCCCGGTTGCACTGTCTGGTATCGCATTAATTTTTGACGCAGCTCATCAAGCGACATGCAGTAATACAATGGAGCCACATATCCGGAGCGATCTCCACGTCCATCAGCTATGTATTTAATCACATCTGCCTTTTTGCCGTGCCTTGCCGTGCAATATTTTGCATAATGATGAAATAGCGAAAGGGCGATTCTCCAAATACTTTATTCAACGACACACTCAACTCCTTCCAGGTTGTTGTCTTTCCGTACATCATGTACTCCTTGGCTCAGCCGCATAATACTCGGTTAGTGACCAATTTTGAGCATCGTCCAGCTTGTATATTGTTACTGCTTTCTCTAGGTCTTGAATCCAAATATGAATGGACAAATGGTCATCTCCAGAGAAAGGCGGCACGGTGGCCGTGATATCGTTTATATTCACATGAGAACGTCGATCGGCTGCATCAGCAACGCCCATTAACTCAGCATCGCGTGCCTTCAGTTTTCCTACATTTTTACGTGCATTATACAGTGCTAACTCTTTCATCAATGACGCCAAATCATCTGGAACACTCGCCTTTGAATTTGCTACATCCGTAGCCGGCAGCATAGCGCTCACACGGTCAATTTCATCTGCTGGTAACTCTACAGGCTGCTATTCGCCGGCACTCACATGAGACTGCCCCAAAGGTTGGTCTGCCACAATATTTTTGAGCTGGTCCACGGGTAGATCAGCAGCACCCGTCGTGCCCGGAGATTCTTCTCCACGAACGCACACTGTTCCAAAAGTCCCAGCTATGACTAATTGCACCAGAGCACGCAATTGGTGTAAAGACGCTTCGTTGCTGATGGGAAGTTCTTTCTCTGCCAACAGTTGCGCCAGCTCCAATTTTGTCAGCTTAATGATACCTGCGTATAGCATTAAGTAGAAAGAGTTTGGGAAAACCCCACACCTGATTTGTAATCTCTTTAGGTTTTTCTAAAATTTTCTTTATTTTCGGCGCAATTTCTTAAGCGTTACTTTTTATTCAAGTGTGCCCAGCCTTCCTTTCTTAAAAATACTTAAAATCAGCTTATTCTAGTGACATTAGATGTGGTGGTGGTCGATTTTAAAGATTCTTGTATTACGGAGCAGTTTACAAAAGCTCGGTATTTTGTTTATTTTGTAAAACAATTTGTGCCTTTTTGTTTTGTGTGATCTTGTTTTGTCGTGTATCTTCGTGTCCTCTGATGCCGTGGCGACTTGTTGAGAGTTTCGAGCGCCTCTCCACTCCCGACACTCTAGTCGCTTCGTTCACCAGGAGGTGCCTTACCCTCCGAGGGTTCTCAGCATCTTTTGTGGTCCCTCCTGCTGCTCCATCTCCCTTCCCTCTCCTGTCGTAGTGACTGGTAGAGAGTTCCGTTTGTCAGGAGGTGCCCCACAGGATGTTGCAAGCGTTCTCAGCATCCTTTGTGGCCCCTCCTGGTAGTCGGGGTCCCTCTTTTCCAGCCCTTTTGATAGGTTATGACCTCGGACACGAGGTGTGGAAGCAGATTGTCAGCGGATCATTATCACCGCCCTCTACCTCGGAGTCTCTGTACTTATAAGCGGGACTGAGTTACACCCCAGCCTTAGAAAACTACTTTACGGCATAATACATACTTTTGAAATTAAAAACAACAAGAGATTGTGTTAAAGAGATTTTAAATACCACTAAACATATTGTCACATATTTCAAAAGCAGCTTGATTGCCTGCGCATAATATAATAATGAGCAAAAAATAAATAAATAAAAAATATGCACAATATTGGAGCCTTTTAAAGCAGCGACTGTAAGCAGGTCAGCAGTTAAAACATTGACTGTCTCATTAATAATACCAACAATTTTGGGTTTGATTATTCGATTGGAACAGAATAAACCAAGATTGAAAGCTGTAATGGGGACCGACACCTGCTCTTTTGTTAGCTCGAGATCACTACCATGGCTGACAACGAAGTTGGATCCACGCTTCAAAATAGGAGGATTTCGTAGTCCGGCGAATGCACAGCAGGGAGAAAGCGCGATAGAAAATTAAGTAAGCCCACTTAAAAAAGATGTGGTAAACCACTCTCCTAAGAAGATACAATCAACCACAACATCACAGAATAATCTATTTGTTTTATGGCGAAAAATGTGCTACATAAACAAAAAAACCATCAGAGGCAATGCTACTATGATGATGCAGCAATTCTCGGAAGATCGGAGTGCGTAGCAAAACGCAGATCCGCTCAGATACTGGAAGGTAATTTTGCTTAGATAATTAATCGTTGACTTTCTTACAGAATAATAAAGAACAATCTGATGCTCTACCGCAGTGCGCTACGAAATTTTCATGTATCCCGGCGAGCTCTACGGAGTGTCTGCAAACCTTCAGCACAGTTGGGGATATTTCAGACGATAAACGATCATCAATGAAGCCAAAGATTGTCAGCCTTTTGCGTTTGCTGAATAAAAATCAGTGGCATCTTGAATGAATGTATCTCAACACTGACTGACCATTAAATAAGTGTGGAGGATCTAGAGCGCCCGACTATGGGATACCCTGAACCCTGTCTTTCCATACATTTCGATCCCCTTTCTATCATACATGCATATACAAAACCACATATACACATGCAAACGCATGCCGCAGCTGCGATTGGCCCCTGAATAACTTCTAAACTAAGAGCATGATCTTACTGATATATTCATGGCTTAACAACAGCATTTAAATCTATGTAAAGACCAAAGCAAGAGCCCGTTGTATTTGAATCGCGTTCCTTTCATATATGGGGCGAATGGGAGGTGGTATCCAAAATTTTTAACCTACGTATGCTTGACACGAACATGTTGTACTACCTTTAGTAGCTTTGGCTCTAATGATTTCTCAAAAGCTCAAAACGCCATATCAAAAATCCGATATTTATCGATAATAAGAAAACGAGATAAGATATAGATGATTTGAAACTAACTTGATCTGCGTATTGTATACACAAACTTAAAAAATCCAAGTTTAATTTTTTAGCTTTTGTAGTCTCCGAAATCAACGCGTTCCTACGATGGACGGACAGACAGACGGACAAGGCTACCATTATATCCTGATTTACCCATTTTCAATGGGTTCAGGGAATAAAAAAGGTGATAATAATTCACTTCTTGATATGAAACGTAATAAGAATGGTCAACGTCCACTTTCTAATCTATAATGTGAATGGAAATCTTCAAACCAGCATTAGAAAGCATTCTGACTCGAGTCGCCACCTGGTCTCAGAGCTAAGTTAAATCGTAAATTATGTAAGGAACCGAATACAGCCGGTATCATCAGTTACAGTTTCTTCAACCTTTTCAAGAAGAGTGCCGAACGGGACCCATTAGTAGGGTTAGCTAGGCAGTCGGCGATGGGGAGGTTCTTGCCACCCCTCCTTAAACTTCAATTCAAGACTTCATTTATTATAGAGTCCTTACAAAAAATTTACCCAATGCTTTGTCAATGCATTTATATTGAAGCTGCTGTACAAAGAGGAAAAAATTTTCGGAGCAGCAGCTGAAAACTGATATTGAGCATACCTCTGCCCCGCGCTGCAGCAAAAGATTTAGCTCCATATATGATTAAAACTCATTCCTTATCTATACACATCGAGCCCCACGCGGCCCAAACAACTCAATAATCTGTGCACTTCCTTGCCATTGCACTTATTATCTCGTGTTCAGCGTCGATTTTGTTTTCGTCGTATACAACAGATCGTTATCGGGTCTACGCTGTTAAGTTCGGTTTTGTTTTTGCAATTAGCCCACAGACTCTCATACTTTGTATTCTATAATCAAAACTAAAGAAAATAAATATAAGTTTTACGAAGATGCAAAAAGGTGTTAAACAATTAAGGGGCTCTAAACTATTGCACCCGACTAGGGGATACCCTGAATTCTGTCTTCACATAAATTTCAACCCCCTTGAATTCATACACACATACACAAAATAAGTAAGAACGTAGCAGTCAGGCGTAACCGACTGTTTAATACTCGTTTACAGTACACAGAAGTTATTGTTATTTTGAAAAATATAAAATTTTTATATTTCGTAGGGCCGGGGGCCATACACTGTCTGTGTAGCTCTAAAATTGTGGGAGATATAGTTTTGCGAGATTTGCGGGAGCGCATGTAGACGTGGACGTCAAATTTGCGTATCTTTAAATGGAGAAGACCAACCATATACCTTTAAAATTTGGTGACTCTAGCTCTAGAAGTGTGGGAGATATAGGCATTCGCACTTTAGTGCTTCAAAGTTTGGTTACACAAGCTTTAAAATAGTGACAGATATCGATTTTTGCGATTTGCGGGAGTGGCCGCGGCGGGAAATTTTTTACGGATATTTAAAGGGGTAGACCAGCCATCTACCTTTAAAATTTGGTGACTTTAGCTCTAAAACTGTGCGATTCGTCAGTAGTGATTTTGAGAAATTCTCATTTTTGTATGTTATTAGTTTTCGTCATTATAGAAACAATAAATTTCATGATATAAAAGTTAAAATGTTTGCATTTTCGATGTCTTTTCAGTAAATTGTCATGCAACTTGGGCCATGCTCGGTGAAAATATATGTATTTAGTTATTGCTAAATTCTGGCAGCTCTTTATTTTGGATAATCTAATAGGGGTGCAGCATAAGTGGCGCCAAAAATGCACTATTCTAAAAAACCCTACGCCGATTTTCATAATGATTGTTTTTTGAAATTCAATACTATCTGCAGAAAGCTGTCAATATACATACAGTATGTCAAGAATCTCTTTACACACTGAAAATAAATTTTATTTTTTGACTTTAGATAAGAATATAAAGGCTTTTTATTGGAGTGATATGTCTTAAGTTATATGTGAAAAAAACAGCGAAAATTATAAATAGGCAACTTAAAAATCAACAAAAACAATCATAACTCATTTTTGACACTTTCAAGAAACTCTTTACACAAAATATTTACACAGCTATAAATTCTAAATTTTCAGTGATTATATATCGAATTAAACTAATTATAATATTTAGTATGCCCTCCCTTAGCATTGACTACATGCTGTAGCCGTTTTTTCATGGAATTGATCAACTTCTGTAGGTCATACTCAAGGGGGATCTTTTGCCATTCATCCAGTATAAATTCTTTAAGTTGATTTTTATTTTTGGGCTGCCTTTTTCCCACTTTTTTCTTCAAGTGGGCCCACAAATTTTCAATGGGGTTAAGATCGGGACTCTGGGGTGGTGTATCGATGACGCCACCAGTGTTAAGGAGCAACCACATCCGCACATTTACTCTTTATGTTTGGGATCATTATCTTGGTAAAACTTGAATTTTGGCCCATTGTCCTTTATTAGCTCAAATTTTTCCGCACTGGGCCCCAAATTTGTTTTTAAAATTTGGAGGTACTGTTTTGCATTCAGGGTATTTTCGATAAAAGCCAGATTTCCAACTCCTCGGCTAGAAATGCACCCCCAAACCATGACAGAGAGTTTTCCAAATTTTACAGTCGGAATAATATTTTTGTTTTCCAAAGCAGTTAATGGCTTTCACCATACTCTGGGTGGACCACATTCATTCCAAAATTCAATCTTCTGTTCGATCATGCTTACAGCAAAAGTGAAGCGCTTCTCCACGTTGATCGACGAAAGCAGCGGTTTTTTCTTGCTACTCTTGAAGAGTACTTTTGCCGTAGAATGGCCTGACGTATGGTTTCATGGGACACAACCAAGTCAACTTCATCCTCAAGCTCCTTGACAAGAGTCCTTACGGATATTTGCGGATATGTACATCAATAACTGCCAGCTTTTGTGCGGAAGTCGTATTTGGAAAATTTAAAATATGCCAGGTTTTGATAGTGCTGTTGGATAACATAGGAAATAAATTAAAACTATTTCAAATATGTTCGCTTCCCCTGCCAAATATATTCATAAAACTAAAAATTGAATCCACGAATGGTTTAGTTCATATGTGAACTAGCAGTTCGACAGACATATTGAATTAACTGTCTGAGGTTGTTTTACAATCTCTTAATTTTCTATAAAACTGTACTGCAGATCTTTGTATGTTATGTTATGTATGTTAAAGTTACTTAAAACCTGTTTTCTACAATTTTGTATTTCGTCCATTGTGGGCCATTCTCTGTGATGTGAGATATAAGCCTGTAATAAGAAGTCAAATATTTTGATAAGATTTTGTATTTAGCTGGCAACGAGGTTGCTGCATATCGATCTAAATATTTCGAAAACGTTACTGACGATTTAAGTAAATCTTTCTGGAAAACGTAGGTGAAATTAAAGCTTTTAATCTTGTGTACCACATTTTGAGGGCCATTCTTTCTAAATGTCGATTTCAAGAATAGTAAAATCTGAATTGTTTAAACCATATTAAAAGCTTTAATATACAAATAAATCCATTTATATAATAGAGAATTCAATTCTAAACAATTCTGCATTTAAATTAATTTAATTGCAGCAAAACATAAATAGGAGCAAAACGAAAAATTTGACATCGCAGAAAATCGACGCTAAGTGACCGATGCTAACTTGACACACATCTGGTTTTCTTCTAATCGATTGCTGTCGATATTAATGTAACGGGGCAAGTTATCGAGAAAAGATGATAAACTTGGCTGGGTATGGCTTTGGCTATAGTCGAGTTTAGGTCTCTAGCTTTTGTTGCTTCCGAGTTCCCTGCGTTCATACAGACGGTGATACTTTTTCATTTAACCTATTATTTACCCATTTTTAATGGGTTCAAGGTGCAAAAAAACTAATTGCAATCTAATTGCTTTTTAATACCGTGTGTGCTATAACAATTTACCCTAAATCTGTAAAACGATATTTATAATGACTATCACCGATAGTTCACAACTCTCATTTGCTCATCTCGAAGTCTTTGGCGATGGTCCATGCCTATCATCATTAAGTAGTACTGATACGGAAAAAACCTTCAATATCGTGGTACCACAGATCTATCGGGAACTTTAGTTTGCTTATATTTAATAAACTACGCAATAATGTGTGTGCCGCCGGAAATGGAATACGCGTATAGAACTAAGCAAATCAATACCAACGCAAATTTATTTCGTCGCTCTTTACGTACGGTGTTTTTGTCATTTTGTTATTTGAATTGAGCTACTATCGATAACCTTCCAAAGTACTGTTCAGTTGATTGTTAATCTATAGAATATTGCTATACGCATCGATACATGAGGTACTTTATCCTGGGTTTTGTTTTTGGTAAATGTTCTGTTTAGGTACGCTAGCTAAACAAACTTCCAATTTCCAAGTCCGTTTTTTGTTTGAACTGGTGTAGTTATGCACAACGCTTCAATTTACTGTGGCAGAAAGTAGTTTTTTTACCCTCGGATCAATGTTCTGTAGTTTGTTGCTTGTACACGTGGTATTTGATAAAATTACTCGATTATAAATAAAAAAAATTACAGTGAACTAAAAGCCCAACATGATTTCGGTAAATACTTTATTTACGGACGCCTTAGGATTAAATACTTCACATAGTTCATTATTGACTGGTATGTTTTTATGATTTTTAATAAATGCGAATGCAGATGAATATGTCTATATATATTTTATATTTTATAGCTATTGGCAATCAAGCATTTTTCTTAATGGCAATTCAAATTTGCGTTTATCGCGGGAAATGCATTATAAGAAAGTGCACGGCTTCGCAATTAGCAACAAATGTAGGCTTACAGGCCTGTTATTACTTTATGCTGAAAATGAGTTCTCTTTGTTTAAATATGATACTACTCAGAAGCAAATCTTTAAATTAACGTACGAAGGAGAGACAAAAGACTGGATTAATGCAGCCATATTTTTAAAGGACGAGAAAAGCTCTCAATTTGTCTTGCACATGGCCCACAGTGCGCTTCTGCGCATACAATACTATGATACAACAAATAAGAACTCTGGAGATTGTACAATATTAGAATTAGCATGTTGTACCGACTATTCAATGCTGTACCACACGAGCTTACATGGGAACTGCTACAATAAGCTTATTATAATAAGCGGCAATGGGTGTGGAGAAATGCTTATTTGGCAGTCAAATTCTCCAATTAATTTTAATTCAACTACACGTACAAAAATATATCCACCTCTTATGCGTCTTAAGGCGCATAATGGTGTTATATTTTCTATTGACATCAACTTAACAGCTCGGCTGTTGGTAACCACATCCGACGACCGTTCTTTGAAGTTTTGGCAACTAGAGAGCGAGTCTACTCCAGATTGGAAATGGGATGCAGCTTCGGTGAAGCCCTTATTTAGCTGTTTTGGACATACAGCGCGGGTTATGTGTGTTATCATTGCAGAGTACGGTAAGAGTCGTTATATAAAATAAAAATGACAAGATTAATGAAGGTATATTTTTAGAAGGCCAAATTTTTGTTATAAGCGGAGGTGAGGATTCGTATATATGCGTCTGGAGTCAATCAGGTGATATGTTATTCAAACGGCGTCAACAGTTTGGCGCACCGATATGGCGGCTGGGCTTCGACCAAGCTACTGCGACTTTGTACAGCACAGGTTCGACAGGAAACGTACTTGCTTATAACATAAAACATGTTTTAAATCCAAAGCAAAACCATTCAACCCGTCTGATACCATTAGATTCATCCACCGAATTCATAACAAAAATTAAATATCTCAATAACAGTACAATCATTGCCCTAAGCAATAAAAACAAATTATTTTACATGAAATTTTCCGAATCATCCACAATGCAAATGTGGAAATCAGTTTCCGACTTCCCCGCATATAAGTGCACAGTCTTAGCTGTGTACAATGGAATAATTGCGACTTGTGGATACCAGCGTGTTACACTTACACAGTATAATGTAGATACTAACGAGTTTGAGCGACTCTATGATGGTGCAAAGCTCGAAGGCCTCATTCAATCGTTTCACTTCCTTAGCAAAGAGCTTTTTTTAATATCCGATGAATATGGTAACTGTCTTATACTAAAAGGACTTAATATGGATATTGAAGGAAGCATGAAAATAATAAATTGTCGTGAACCCTGGATTACAGCAGCACTGCTTGTGTTACCAAACTGCTTACTGTTAAGCACTCGCAATGGGCACGTAATGCTCTACACACGTGAAAGCTCTGCACATTTTAAATTAAAAAATACACTTAAACGCTTGCACGGCAGCATGGGCTGCACTATCCTTCAATTATTGAAGGTTGATGTCAAATATGCATACATAATTAGTGCTGGACACGAACCCGTTTTAAAACTTTTACGTTTAAATCTTACCAATTATCATTTGACTATTTTGCAACGTCAGTGTGTGCCCTTAGCTTGGATAGAAGCATCACCGACATTAGATGTATTTATCGGCTTTAATGATAATCATCTTGTGACTTGGTCTTATGAAAACGACGTGATTTTACAACTGCAATGCGGAGGAGGGCATCGGTGCTGGGATTATCAATTAAACAATGGAATACTTGATATAATATACGTTAAGCAAAAACATGTATATCACCACCGGAAGTTACTTAACAATAAGTTACCTGGATTTTTTTTCCACGCTTTGAGAAATAAATGGCACACACGAAGTTGTAACATCATTCAATTACTTGAGCAGCAAAATGATGCGCCGCCATATATTGTATCAGCCGGTGATGATAATATCATCAAAATTCATCAGCTTATCGGTCAGTCATTTCATCAATGTGCCGAGTTACATACGCACATTTCAAGTGTTCGACACCTGGAATCACATCCTTTAAAATCTAAAAATGATTCAATCTCTTGGGTTATCTTCTCAGTGGGAGGTCGGGCACAGTTATGTATCAATCGACTTGACCTAAATGGTCCAGTCGTTAGTGAACTGTGTTCGCACACAGTACGATCTAATTGTACCGGCAAAAGCGCTTTACTTGATGCCCGACTCATGAAAATTAATGTATTGCAACATACTGAAACTGAAGACTTTTCCCTTTTTGTTGCCAGCGCTGATGGAAAAATTCGTTTGCTCCACTGGCAGCTAAAAAAACCTTTACAGCTAGATTTGCGTTGTATGATTGATATAAAACGGTGCCCACTTCAGTTAAAATTTTTAAAAAATCTGAATTTATTATTAATCACAACCACAAATGGTATGCTTTACGGTTACGATCAGACTCTCTGTGTTATGCGATTTCAGCTTCAGTTGCACGCTGCCGGTATTAATGCTTTTGATACGATAGACGATGGTTCCTTTTTACACGTTTTGTCCGGCGGCGATGATGAAACCATAAAGTACACTACAATCAAAGTGACCGACATGAGTGTTCAGCACAGCACAGAATTCTTGGGCCTTCATAATGCCCAGGTTAATGCATTGACTCTACATTCATTTCAAGGCGTCGATCGAGCCACTCAAGTTTGTGCCTACACGTGTAGTTTGGATAAACAAATATATATGATAAATTTATCAACATTAAATAGTATACGTATCGGTTACACATGTTTATCCGATATCAAAGGAATGATTTTAGACAAAAAACAGTCTTTATATATTTACGGTTGTGGGCTACAAGTAATTGCACTGGAAAATAAATAATTATGTCTTGTTACATATTATAATAAATACAACCTGTTGTTTAAACGAAGGAAGCCTTTTACTTGTAACACAGGTTTTACTCTATATCACAAATGTTCATATGTCACTATCTCATTCTCAATGTAACTATTTATTAATATTAAGACAATGTGGCAAGATATACAAAATTATAAGCTTCTTTTGTGTTTGGTATAGGCGTATATTTATTTCAAATTTCAAGTCCAGCTTTGACTTAACTAGTCGTCTTCGTCGGAGAAGCCTCTTTCTGCCTGTTACATACATTTGTATAAAACATTTATATCCTATTTTCAATTGGCCCAGGGTATAATAAGTAAACGAGAACGTTGAAGTCGGGTGTGACCGACTGCGCGATATTCGTTCGCAGTATAATGGGATTTTAAAACAGCCATTCGTTGTTCGACATGTATCTAATTTTAAATTTGAGGAAGATTAATAGTTTAGATGAATTTGCCAAACCGCCACTAGGCGTAGTCAAAACATCTTAACACTATTAGACGGCCGGGCGGACGGACAGCAAGTTCATTGCATATGAGTGAAAAGAAATTCATATAACGATTAAAAAAACTATATAAAAAGAATTCATAGAATATTTAAAATCATGGTAAAACAAAACAGTTCGCATAAAAGTGGTTTAAAAAAGTGTAATTTAAAATCCAGTAAAAAGATAGGTGTATTTTCAAATCGTATAAAAAACTTGGGGCATTACCTCCGTTTGAGTTGCGTATTTCATAATGTTCTTTATTCCATAATATAAGTTTTACTAGACTAAAAGATTGAGAGCTTGAGGACGAGCATGCAAGTGTATGTATATATGGATGTGTATGTGTATTTGCCTATAGGGCCAAGTACTCTCAGTACATAAAGCTGCGAAAAAATATAACATAACATAAACCAGGCCTCCTCATTACATTTGTAAGTTTAATGAACTTATGAATATGGTTTTAGAAGTAGAAGGTTCTTAAAAATTAAGAAAGGAAGAAAATGAATTATGTTTAATGTTTTCAACATATTTAATGAATTTTATGAAAAATTAAAAAATAAAGGGTACAAAAAATAGCAACACTTCAAATATACATTTAAAATTATAAAAATTAGAAATATTTATGAACTTCATTACTTAAAGTTCATTGTATATTAAAACTAAGATTATTATATAAATTTAATAGTTATAGTTGCGTTGTCTTTATCGGAAATAAAGACTGCGCAACGTCTTGGCATCGTTTCAACCAAGTCCTGGCATCGTTTTTGACGAATTTTCCTCCAGGACTCATGAATGACTTCCCAAAGTGATCCATTGCTGGTTGATATAAAAGGATCAACTGCTTTTTTGAATTCAGCCCATAGATTTTCGATGCGATCAAGGCCAAACGCTTATCTTTTGAACCGTTCCACTGTCTCTTTATATTTCGTAGGTGGAGGTGGGCGTGGGCAACATTTTTTGGCTCGATCTTTAAAATTGTGTGAATTATATACATGTTACCGATTTGAGCTTTCTGGAGGCGGGAGGGGGCGTGACCGGAAGATTTTTTCTGTGATGTTTGGGGAAGCTTTGCAGTTATATTTTTACCAAGTATGGTGCCCCTAGCTCAAAAACTGGGACGTACAATCTTTTCCGACTTTTTTTTTAAGGCAGGGGCGCTGGGTGGCATTTTAGTGCGCATAGCCAGGATATCAAGGTTGCAATTTTTGGAGGAGGTCACCAGCAATCTACATACCAAATTTGGTGACGCTAACTCCAATACTGTGGTTTCCCACATTCACCACCCATATTCACCTTTTATCCATTTGCGATTTTAGGTGTATCGACATGTTATTGATTTGCCACTTCGTAGTATACTTTTGTGCGCACAATAAAATAACAGGTGAGAACGTTACAGTCGTGTGATACCGAATGCGCAATACTTGTTCACAGTGTAATAACGAAAACAATGAATGAATAAATATAAACACGTCTACTTTGCCAAAGGGTGTTTACAAATAATTAAATTAATAATCAGCAAATAATTAATACCAATCGTTTTTGGTGCATTTGATACTACACCGCCACACTACCAGTTGAAAAAAAAAGTTAGGCAAGTCAGCGCCATTTATTAATCAAGTTCAACAATTAAAATTGTTATATAAAATGTTGCGCTGCTTCATTGATATTGGCAATGCCCTGCAATGAATGCAGGCGCCACCTATTGTTTATGTTTATAAATATTATTATTGTTATGCGCAAAAATGTATACTACGATTGCCACCTGTGGCGCCCCAGTGGGCGTACCCCAAATCTGTTAACACTTTATCTGCTGTGGGTCAGTTTCAAATAATTCAAATAATTTCGCCTTTTTGCCTTCCGGGGTCTTAAATTGTATCCTAATTCTCGCATACCTTTTTACCTTAGTAGACTATTACTAATAAATGTTCCCTAATATTCTAATCATAGAACCATGCTCGGTTCAATCTTCTTACACAACTAACTAATCCATTGGGAAATTAATTCTACCGAATTAATCAGCCAAATTAGTTTTCGCGGTTCCGAGCAGAAATATGATGAATTTTTACCGCTTTCCCTTTAAATGTGTCATACTAATTATGCCATTCACAACGCATTTCGTAAATATAAAATATAATATAATAATATTCTAGTTATAATATGCGATTCGCCACCCGGGAGGTGGGTGACATTTTGCCTGGATCCGAGTGTTACCAAGCCCTTGCTTGGTATCGTTGGGCCACTTGAATATACTGTTCGTTAGTACATCTACGTCCAATATAGATACCGACAGACGGACTGATGGACGGACAATATACTCCTTTCACTTTGTAAACAAGTATAAGTATAAACTTGAACAATAGGTACCGCTTGCATTCATTGCAGGGCATTGCCAACATCAATGAGACAATGGCAACATTTAATACAGTATGTCAAGAATGACTACACATAGAGAAAAAAGTCATATTTTCAACTTCTCACTAACAAAAACTTGGGTAAATTATAATTATTTTTAGTAACACGCTATTTTAAAGATAATACTATAAGAATCGGCAATTCAATGGCACAAAAAACAAAAAAGGAACAACAAAATCTATTGATGCTCAATTTTTGACATACTGTATATATAATTGAAACTTGATTATAGGTGGCGAAATAAAATATCACCACCTTTAAATTTGAGACTGGCAATTATCTGCACGGCAATCATCATATAAATAAGTCGTTTCTGCATTAATTTTAATGAATGATATCTTAATTGCTGATCCATTAATATGCTTATATGATTTTAAAGTCAAACTGTCAACAAATGAATTCGGTCGACTTTAATGAGACATTAAAGTCCGAATTTTGTAGAAGATTTCCCCTAGAAATCATTTATATCGACAAAAAGTGTCTAGCTTTAAAACGTTGTTATATCGCTGTCTCACCATCGACTTGAATGATTAATATCTTAAACTACGCACAATTAATATTTTTAATATTTTTTTCTACTTTTTAAAGTCGTAATTTAAAGTCAAAAAAGTGAAAAATACCGAACAAAAAATCATCACTTTCTTAATTCAAAAATATATAATTGCAAAACCAATCATTTAAACTTAAAAATGTGTACGACTGATTAAAAGATATATTCATTGGCTTTCAGTAATCGTTAAGCTTTTCAAAATCCAAGTTCACCTCAAAAAAACAACTACAAAAATACCATATTTTGAAATTTTTTTATAAAAAAGTTTCTCCATAGAAAAATGTTTAAAGAGGTTTTTCGTCATATGGGGCCCAATATGTATCAAAAAAACTACGTTTGATAAACTACATAATTTGGCTGTTACCTAGTGTAATCGGCGTTGATTTGCGCTTCGCTTGGCCATAGGCCGTCGACAACTGGACGAAAATTTAAATATATATAATAAAATAACTATTATTCCGTAAGGAGAAAAAATAAAAAAGTTTTTATTTTCACGAGCTGTACATTTTTCGTTTTATTCCATTGAGTAGCTTGATTAAGACTGAGTACAAAATTTTGCTTACGCTATATTTAAACATAAACAATAATTGGAGAACGTGAATTCTTGTAACGGGACAGCAGTTTTGTTTAATAATTGGCATGCTGACGATGCGATTCTAAGTATTTAATTGCGCTGTGAATGAGAAGGCTTTCCGTAGTTATGATTTATCATTATGTAAACATACAGTGGGTCATTCTATGCAATGCAATATATGAATTACAGTGGGTAAACATTTTATTGTTGCGAATGTGTCACTCCTCCATACAAAAATAAAGCGTGTTCTCACGCGTGTAGGGTATATAAAAGGTAAGAACATTTTTTCTTCAAGTCCTTGGATACATTTTTGGTAAGATCCTTAAGTTTTCGTATTTATTTTCAACTTCAGATTTCACTGGAAGTTTTTTTTGATTGTTTTTCAATAACGTTTAATTTCTTAGGAAATATTCATTTAGGTATATTTTTAAACTTATATGCTAGGTACATTATTAAGCATAATATGATAGGTACAAATATTATTATTATTATGATCTGGTTTTTGATTTTAATTTCTTTAGTATTTTCGAAAATTATTTCATTTGCTTGAATGTGTGATAGTGGTTTCAATTTAGTAATATTGTTTCTTACGTACAGCTGTTGACAACTAATTGGAAACAAGAATCTGTACCCAGAATAACACCAACAGACCTAACGATACATTATAATGCTTTTTCTCTTCCCCTATTATCGTTCTTTAAATTTATGGTCTAATTTCACGCTTTGGTTACATTGTTTCTTAATAATTGCCATTAGTGTGTTGGGAACCATGGCTGATGCTTGACTGCTAATAGGAAACAAGTTTGATTTGGCAAAGAATATATTATATTTTCAATAATTTTGCCATTATTTTAGTAATTCTTTTTTGTTTTTAGTTTTTAGAATGAATTTGCAATAAATTTTGGTTATTATAACATCGTCAATCAAAGGTCCTGGAGAAATCCGGCGTGCAGCTATTCGTAAATTAATTATAGAGCTTCGGAGCGCCGGCACGACCTATTGCTAAAATATAAAAAAATTGCTAAAAACAAATAGTTTTTAATGCTATTGAATATTTAAATTATACAATCGAAAACCGTTTCATGAAAAAAGAGTCTAAATTTAAGTCTAAATTTAATCCTCGTAATATCCTGTAAATATTTAGCGCGAAAATTTGATTAATTTGAGCTCAGAAATGTCAAATCTGATAATTATTAGATGGTTGATTAAAGTTAGCCTCCATGGGCGCTTTTCACGGACGACGCTAATTGTGACTATCAAGCAGGGAAAGCTTAAAATCGAATTTGCTAAGAACCACATTAATTGGGCTCTGACAAAATTGAAATATATGGTCTGGAGTGATAAAGTAACGATTTATTGTCTTGGTCTGGATAGTAGAAAACATGATCAACGACCAAAAAGCTAGGAATTAAATCCTAGATATATATCAACCATTGTAGAGCATGAAGGGGCAGTTTTAATGTATGCGGACGCTTCTACTGAAATGGAGTTAGTCCCATACACTGCACAAAAGGCATACACACCAAAGAGAAATACGTTGACATACCTAATAATGTTTTAATTCCGTGGTCGGATAAAAATATGACTTTTATTTAGACATTCCCGCAGGATAATGATTCCAAGAATAAAGCGCATCTAACGAAAACATTTTGCCAGGCAAAGTCCATGACTGTTTTCGAGTCGCTGTCGTCGAGCCCGGAAGTACCTAAGTAAAATGGCTTTGAATGGCGTTTTCTTTCAACACATGTTTTCTTTATTTATCTTAAATTTTTATTTGGTTAGCTGTTAATAAGTGCTGTAAGAAATAACATAAACAAAATCGAAATTAATTTGTTAAGTATCAAAAAAATTTTTTTTTATGTTGCACCTAGAAAATGGTTATATGTGCATTTTTTTGTTAAATGGAAAATCATTTTAATTAAGGGGTCTGCCCGTATGCTTCTGAATCTTCTGCAGCCTACGGGGCATTGAGCCTGCTAAGTTTTGTAGAGTTGATAACTCAATCTTGGCCCATTCGGCAACGATTCGGCATGATTTAAGTCCTTTAGGGTATCGTACTGCTTTGTACAGGCATAAACTTTTGCTGCAAGGATGCCCCATAGATCCTCATTTGGATTTAAGTCCGGATCCATTGCCGGCCACTTAATTACCGGTATATTATGGGTCTCAAAATAGCCTAATGTTGTCCGGGCAACATGAATCGGCGCATTATCTTGGTCCATTGATCACCATGGAAATGCTCAGCAAATGGTGTCAGTTCACTGTCAACCAATTCTATATATACCTGAGCATTCATCCGACCGGATATAAATCATATTGAAGACTTGCCTTTGGCGCTAAAGACAGCCCATATCATAAGCGATACACCGCCATAGTTCCGCTTTTGACAAGTCGCCCGTGGATTACGCGGATCCATCCAATATTTGTGATGACCGTCTGGACCGTCCAAATTGAATTATTTTTCATCACTTAAAATAATATTTTCAAATTCGACGTCCCAGAAAGTACTTTTCATAAAATGCCATGCGCGAGTCCTTGTGACGTTTCGTTAAGCGGGGTTTGCCAACTTTTTTTTAGTATGTGAGGTTTACATTTTCATGCAAAATATGGCTCACACGTTGCTTCGACACAGTTAATCTGAGTTCCGCTTTAATTTTGTTGTAACTCATCATATCTTGCGTTGCCAAGTGCCGCATGTGCCGTTTTGTGCGGTTGCTAATGGTTGGTAATAAACCAAGACGACAACTTATCCGGTAATCGTCGGGATCTTTTAAAAATTTTGAAATAGTATTTCGATGTCGATTAAGTAATGAAGCGATTCGACATGTTTTCATGCCGGCTATCTTCATTCCCTTGATCCTTCCCTGTTCTTCCTCAAACAGTTCAGTACCACGTGGCATTTTTAACTAAAAATTAAATTTTGTTGTATTTCGGTTGATTTTTGAGTGCTATTATTTAATTTTTTTTTTGTCACTTTTACGGACCCGATGCTAACACTGCGATTCTCAAAAAATTAATAAAGCACATTGCACATTTATCTTTTTTTTAAGCTAACGATACTACAAATGAGATTCAAGGGGTAAATTTGTAGTAAGTGAGTACAACCATAAGAGATAAAAACTGCATATTCAAAACAAACAAGCAGCTGTTACGTTTTAAGAAATATCAAAAATAATTTTTGCACATATAGCCATTTTACTGTGGTAAATCATATCGAACATTAGTGGGATAACGTAAATAAGTCGTCAAAATAACGAAGATCGATATATTCTTTTGGACGTAGATGTACTAATGATCAGTACATTCAAGTGGCCCAACGATACCAAGCACGGGTTTGTTAACGCGCGGACCCAGGCAAAATGCCACCCACCTCCCGCCCAACCGACCGAGGGGCGCGCCGCATAACGTGCGGTGACGAAGATCGCGAACAAATGGACAGATGACAAAGGACTAACGTTTTAATGACAGGGACAGAAAATGCATTTTTTAATATATGGAAAAGATTGTTATAAGTAGCGCATAAGATGCGAAAAGGGTTGTGGATAGCATAGTTAGTATTACATATTTCAAGAGAAATAGGTAAAAAGTTCCTCGTATTTCTGCACGGAACCGCAAAACTAATTTGGCTGATTAATTAATCGAATTTGCTAAGAACCACATTAATTGGGCTCTGACAAAATTGAAATATATGGTCTGGAGTGATAAAGTAACGATTTATTGTCTTGGTCTGGATAGTAGAAAACATGATCAACGACCAAAAAGCTAGGAATTAAATCCTAGATATATATCAACCATTGTAGAGCATGAAGGGGCAGTTTTAATGTATGCGGACGCTTCTACTGAAATGGAGTTAGTCCCATACACTGCACAAAAGGCATACACACCAAAGAGAAATACGTTGACATACCTAATAATGTTTTAATTCCGTGGTCGGATAAAAATATGACTTTTATTTAGACATTCCCGCAGGATAATGATTCCAAGAATAAAGCGCATCTAACGAAAACATTTTGCCAGGCAAAGTCCATGACTGTTTTCGAGTCGCTGTCGTCGAGCCCGGAAGTACCTAAGTAAAATGGCTTTGAATGGCGTTTTCTTTCAACACATGTTTTCTTTATTTATCTTAAATTTTTATTTGGTTAGCTGTTAATAAGTGCTGTAAGAAATAACATAAACAAAATCGAAATTAATTTGTTAAGTATCAAAAAAATTTTTTTTTATGTTGCACCTAGAAAATGGTTATATGTGCATTTTTTTGTTAAATGGAAAATCATTTTAATTAAGGGGTCTGCCCGTATGCTTCTGAATCTTCTGCAGCCTACGGGGCATTGAGCCTGCTAAGTTTTGTAGAGTTGATAACTCAATCTTGGCCCATTCGGCAACGATAGCATGATTTAAGTCCTTTAGGGTATCGTACTGCTTTGTACAGGCATAAACTTTTGCTGCAAGGATGCCCCATAGATCCTCATTTGGATTTAAGTCCGGATCCATTGCCGGCCACTTAATTACCGGTATATTATGGGTCTCAAAATAGCCTAATGTTGTCCGGGCAACATGAATCGGCGCATTATCTTGGTCCATTGATCACCATGGAAATGCTCAGCAAATGGTGTCAGTTCACTGTCAACCAATTCTATATATACCTGAGCATTCATCCGACCGGATATAAATCATATTGAAGACTTGCCTTTGGCGCTAAAGACAGCCCATATCATAAGCGATACACCGCCATAGTTCCGCTTTTGACAAGTCGCCCGTGGATTACGCGGATCCATCCAATATTTGTGATGACCGTCTGGACCGTCCAAATTGAATTATTTTTCATCACTTAAAATAATATTTTCAAATTCGACGTCCCAGAAAGTACTTTTCATAAAATGCCATGCGCGAGTCCTTGTGACGTTTCGTTAAGCGGGGTTTGCCAACTTTTTTTTAGTATGTGAGGTTTACATTTTCATGCAAAATATGGCTCACACGTTGCTTCGACACAGTTAATCTGAGTTCCGCTTTAATTTTGTTGTAACTCATCATATCTTGCGTTGCCAAGTGCCGCATGTGCCGTTTTGTGCGGTTGCTAATGGTTGGTAATAAACCAAGACGACAACTTATCCGGTAATCGTCGGGATCTTTTAAAAATTTTGAAATAGTATTTCGATGTCGATTAAGTAATGAAGCGATTCGACATGTTTTCATGCCGGCTATCTTCATTCCCTTGATCCTTCCCTGTTCTTCCTCAAACAGTTCAGTACCACGTGGCATTTTTAACTAAAAATTAAATTTTGTTGTATTTCGGTTGATTTTTGAGTGCTATTATTTAATTTTTTTTTTGTCACTTTTACGGACCCGATGCTAACACTGCGATTCTCAAAAAATTAATAAAGCACATTGCACATTTATCTTTTTTTTAAGCTAACGATACTACAAATGAGATTCAAGGGGTAAATTTGTAGTAAGTGAGTACAACCATAAGAGATAAAAACTGCATATTCAAAACAAACAAGCAGCTGTTACGTTTTAAGAAATATCAAAAATAATTTTTGCACATATAGCCATTTTACTGTGGTAAATCATATCGAACATTAGTGGGATAACGTAAATAAGTCGTCAAAATAACGAAGATCGATATATTCTTTTGGACGTAGATGTACTAACGATCAGTACATTCAAGTGGCCCAACGATACCAAGCACGGGTTTGTTAACGCGCGGACCCAGGCAAAATGCCACCCACCTCCCGCCCAACCGACCGAGGGGCGCGCCGCATAACGTGCGGTGACGAAGATCGCGAACAAATGGACAGATGACAAAGGACTAACGTTTTAATGACAGGGACAGAAAATGCATTTTTTAATATATGGAAAAGATTGTTATAAGTAGCGCATAAGATGCGAAAAGGGTTGTGGATAGCATAGTTAGTATTACATATTTCAAGAGAAATAGGTAAAAAGTTCCTCGTATTTCTGCACGGAACCGCAAAACTAATTTGGCTGATTAATTAATCGAATTTGCTAAGAACCACATTAATTGGGCTCTGACAAAATTGAAATATATGGTCTGGAGTGATAAAGTAACGATTTATTGTCTTGGTCTGGATAGTAGAAAACATGATCAACGACCAAAAAGCTAGGAATTAAATCCTAGATATATATCAACCATTGTAGAGCATGAAGGGGCAGTTTTAATGTATGCGGACGCTTCTACTGAAATGGAGTTAGTCCCATACACTGCACAAAAGGCATACACACCAAAGAGAAATACGTTGACATACCTAATAATGTTTTAATTCCGTGGTCGGATAAAAATATGACTTTTATTTAGACATTCCCGCAGGATAATGATTCCAAGAATAAAGCGCATCTAACGAAAACATTTTGCCAGGCAAAGTCCATGACTGTTTTCGAGTCGCTGTCGTCGAGCCCGGAAGTACCTAAGTAAAATGGCTTTGAATGGCGTTTTCTTTCAACACATGTTTTCTTTATTTATCTTAAATTTTTATTTGGTTAGCTGTTAATAAGTGCTGTAAGAAATAACATAAACAAAATCGAAATTAATTTGTTAAGTATCAAAAAATTTTTTTTTTATGTTGCACCTAGAAAATGGTTATATGTGCATTTTTTTGTTAAATGGAAAATCATTTTAATTAAGGGGTCTGCCCGTATGCTTCTGAATCTTCTGCAGCCTACGGGGCATTGAGCCTGCTAAGTTTTGTAGAGTTGATAACTCAATCTTGGCCCATTCGGCAACGATAGCATGATTTAAGTCCTTTAGGGTATCGTACTGCTTTGTACAGGCATAAACTTTTGCTGCAAGGATGCCCCATAGATCCTCATTTGGATTTAAGTCCGGATCCATTGCCGGCCACTTAATTACC
The DNA here is from genome assembly GCA_035043565.1 of Drosophila robusta. Lineage (NCBI taxonomy): Eukaryota > Metazoa > Arthropoda > Insecta > Diptera > Drosophilidae > Drosophila > Drosophila robusta. The sequence goes on from JAWNMW010000581.1 coordinate 199,853, forward strand.
GGTATATTATGGGTCTCAAAATAGCCTAATGTTGTCCGGGCAACATGAATCGGCGCATTATCTTGGTCCATTGATCACCATGGAAATGCTCAGCAAATGGTGTCAGTTCACTGTCAACCAATTCTATATATACCTGAGCATTCATCCGACCGGATATAAATCATATTGAAGACTTGCCTTTGGCGCTAAAGACAGCCCATATCATAAGCGATACACCGCCATAGTTCCGCTTTTGACAAGTCGCCCGTGGATTACGCGGATCCATCCAATATTTGTGATGACCGTCTGGACCGTCCAAATTGAATTATTTTTCATCACTTAAAATAATATTTTCAAATTCGACGTCCCAGAAAGTACTTTTCATAAAATGCCATGCGCGAGTCCTTGTGACGTTTCGTTAAGCGGGGTTTGCCAACTTTTTTTTAGTATGTGAGGTTTACATTTTCATGCAAAATATGGCTCACACGTTGCTTCGACACAGTTAATCTGAGTTCCGCTTTAATTTTGTTGTAACTCATCATATCTTGCGTTGCCAAGTGCCGCATGTGCCGTTTTGTGCGGTTGCTAATGGTTGGTAATAAACCAAGACGACAACTTATCCGGTAATCGTCGGGATCTTTTAAAAATTTTGAAATAGTATTTCGATGTCGATTAAGTAATGAAGCGATTCGACATGTTTTCATGCCGGCTATCTTCATTCCCTTGATCCTTCCCTGTTCTTCCTCAAACAGTTCAGTACCACGTGGCATTTTTAACTAAAAATTAAATTTTGTTGTATTTCGGTTGATTTTTGAGTGCTATTATTTAATTTTTTTTTTGTCACTTTTACGGACCCGATGCTAACACTGCGATTCTCAAAAAATTAATAAAGCACATTGCACATTTATCTTTTTTTTAAGCTAACGATACTACAAATGAGATTCAAGGGGTAAATTTGTAGTAAGTGAGTACAACCATAAGAGATAAAAACTGCATATTCAAAACAAACAAGCAGCTGTTACGTTTTAAGAAATATCAAAAATAATTTTTGCACATATAGCCATTTTACTGTGGTAAATCATATCGAACATTAGTGGGATAACGTAAATAAGTCGTCAAAATAACGAAGATCGATATATTCTTTTGGACGTAGATGTACTAACGATCAGTACATTCAAGTGGCCCAACGATACCAAGCACGGGTTTGTTAACGCGCGGACCCAGGCAAAATGCCACCCACCTCCCGCCCAACCGACCGAGGGGCGCGCCGCATAACGTGCGGTGACGAAGATCGCGAACAAATGGACAGATGACAAAGGACTAACGTTTTAATGACAGGGACAGAAAATGCATTTTTTAATATATGGAAAAGATTGTTATAAGTAGCGCATAAGATGCGAAAAGGGTTGTGGATAGCATAGTTAGTATTACATATTTCAAGAGAAATAGGTAAAAAGTTCCTCGTATTTCTGCACGGAACCGCAAAACTAATTTGGCTGATTAATTAATCGAATTTGCTAAGAACCACATTAATTGGGCTCTGACAAAATTGAAATATATGGTCTGGAGTGATAAAGTAACGATTTATTGTCTTGGTCTGGATAGTAGAAAACATGATCAACGACCAAAAAGCTAGGAATTAAATCCTAGATATATATCAACCATTGTAGAGCATGAAGGGGCAGTTTTAATGTATGCGGACGCTTCTACTGAAATGGAGTTAGTCCCATACACTGCACAAAAGGCATACACACCAAAGAGAAATACGTTGACATACCTAATAATGTTTTAATTCCGTGGTCGGATAAAAATATGACTTTTATTTAGACATTCCCGCAGGATAATGATTCCAAGAATAAAGCGCATCTAACGAAAACATTTTGCCAGGCAAAGTCCATGACTGTTTTCGAGTCGCTGTCGTCGAGCCCGGAAGTACCTAAGTAAAATGGCTTTGAATGGCGTTTTCTTTCAACACATGTTTTCTTTATTTATCTTAAATTTTTATTTGGTTAGCTGTTAATAAGTGCTGTAAGAAATAACATAAACAAAATCGAAATTAATTTGTTAAGTATCAAAAAAATTTTTTTTTATGTTGCACCTAGAAAATGGTTATATGTGCATTTTTTTGTTAAATGGAAAATCATTTTAATTAAGGGGTCTGCCCGTATGCTTCTGAATCTTCTGCAGCCTACGGGGCATTGAGCCTGCTAAGTTTTGTAGAGTTGATAACTCAATCTTGGCCCATTCGGCAACGATAGCATGATTTAAGTCCTTTAGGGTATCGTACTGCTTTGTACAGGCATAAACTTTTGCTGCAAGGATGCCCCATAGATCCTCATTTGGATTTAAGTCCGGATCCATTGCCGGCCACTTAATTACCGGTATATTATGGGTCTCAAAATAGCCTAATGTTGTCCGGGCAACATGAATCGGCGCATTATCTTGGTCCATTGATCACCATGGAAATGCTCAGCAAATGGTGTCAGTTCACTGTCAACCAATTCTATATATACCTGAGCATTCATCCGACCGGATATAAATCATATTGAAGACTTGCCTTTGGCGCTAAAGACAGCCCATATCATAAGCGTTACACCGCCATAGTTCCGCTTTTGACAAGTCGCCCGTGGATTACGCGGATCCATCCAATATTTGTGATGACCGTCTGGACCGTCCAAATTGAATTATTTTTCATCACTTAAAATAATATTTTCAAATTCGACGTCCCAGAAAGTACTTTTCATAAAATGCCATGCGCGAGTCCTTGTGACGTTTCGTTAAGCGGGGTTTGCCAACTTTTTTTTAGTATGTGAGGTTTACATTTTCATGCAAAATATGGCTCACACGTTGCTTCGACACAGTTAATCTGAGTTCCGCTTTAATTTTGTTGTAACTCATCATATCTTGCGTTGCCAAGTGCCGCATGTGCCGTTTTGTGCGGTTGCTAATGGTTGGTAATAAACCAAGACGACAACTTATCCGGTAATCGTCGGGATCTTTTAAAAATTTTGAAATAGTATTTCGATGTCGATTAAGTAATGAAGCGATTCGACATGTTTTCATGCCGGCTATCTTCATTCCCTTGATCCTTCCCTGTTCTTCCTCAAACAGTTCAGTACCACGTGGCATTTTTAACTAAAAATTAAATTTTGTTGTATTTCGGTTGATTTTTGAGTGCTATTATTTAATTTTTTTTTTGTCACTTTTACGGACCCGATGCTAACACTGCGATTCTCAAAAAATTAATAAAGCACATTGCACATTTATCTTTTTTTTAAGCTAACGATACTACAAATGAGATTCAAGGGGTAAATTTGTAGTAAGTGAGTACAACCATAAGAGATAAAAACTGCATATTCAAAACAAACAAGCAGCTGTTACGTTTTAAGAAATATCAAAAATAATTTTTGCACATATAGCCATTTTACTGTGGTAAATCATATCGAACATTAGTGGGATAACGTAAATAAGTCGTCAAAATAACGAAGATCGATATATTCTTTTGGACGTAGATGTACTAACGATCAGTACATTCAAGTGGCCCAACGATACCAAGCACGGGTTTGTTAACGCGCGGACCCAGGCAAAATGCCACCCACCTCCCGCCCAACCGACCGAGGGGCGCGCCGCATAACGTGCGGTGACGAAGATCGCGAACAAATGGACAGATGACAAAGGACTAACGTTTTAATGACAGGGACAGAAAATGCATTTTTTAATATATAGAAAAGATTGTTATAAGTAGCGCATAAGATGCGAAAAGGGTTGTGGATGGCATAGTTAGTATTACATATTTCAAGAGAAATAGGTAAAAAGTTCCTCGTATTTCTGCACGGAACCGCAAAACTAATTTGGCTGATTAATTAATCGAATTTGCTAAGAACCACATTAATTGGGCTCTGACAAAATTGAAATATATGGTCTGGAGTGATAAAGTAACGATTTATTGTCTTGGTCTGGATAGTAGAAAACATGATCAACGACCAAAAAGCTAGGAATTAAATCCTAGATATATATCAACCATTGTAGAGCATGAAGGGGCAGTTTTAATGTATGCGGACGCTTCTACTGAAATGGAGTTAGTCCCATACACTGCACAAAAGGCATACACACCAAAGAGAAATACGTTGACGTACCTAATAATGTTTTAATTCCGTGGTCGGATAAAAATATGACTTTTATTTAGACATTCCCGCAGGATAATGATTCCAAGAATAAAGCGCATCTAACGAAAACATTTTGCCAGGCAAAGTCCATGACTGTTTTCGAGTCGCTGTCGTCGAGCCCGGAAGTACCTAAGTAAAATGGCTTTGAATGGCGTTTTCTTTCAACACATGTTTTCTTTATTTATCTTAAATTTTTATTTGGTTAGCTGTTAATAAGTGCTGTAAGAAATAACATAAACAAAATCGAAATTAATTTGTTAAGTATCAAAAAAATTTTTTTTTATGTTGCACCTAGAAAATGGTTATATGTGCATTTTTTTGTTAAATGGAAAATCATTTTAATTAAGGGGTCTGCCCGTATGCTTCTGAATCTTCTGCAGCCTACGGGGCATTGAGCCTGCTAAGTTTTGTAGAGTTGATAACTCAATCTTGGCCCATTCGGCAACGATAGCATGATTTAAGTCCTTTAGGGTATCGTACTGCTTTGTACAGGCATACACTTTTGCTGCAAGGATGCCCCATAGATCCTCATTTGGATTTAAGTCCGGATCCATTGCCGGCCACTTAATTACCGGTATATTATGGGTCTCAAAATAGCCTAATGTTGTCCGGGCAACATGAATCGGCGCATTATCTTGGTCCATTGATCACCATGGAAATGCTCAGCAAATGGTGTCAGTTCACTGTCAACCAATTCTATATATACCTGAGCATTCATCCGACCGGATATAAATCATATTGAAGACTTGCCTTTGGCGCTAAAGACAGCCCATATCATAAGCGATACACCGCCATAGTTCCGCTTTTGACAAGTCGCCCGTGGATTACGCGGATCCATCCAATATTTGTGATGACCGTCTGGACCGTCCAAATTGAATTATTTTTCATCACTTAAAATAATATTTTCAAATTCGACGTCCCAGAAAGTACTTTTCATAAAATGCCATGCGCGAGTCCTTGTGACGTTTCGTTAAGCGGGGTTTGCCAACTTTTTTTTAGTATGTGAGGTTTACATTTTCATGCAAAATATGGCTCACACATTGCTTCGACACAGTTAATCTGAGTTCCGCTTTAATTTTGTTGTAACTCATCATATCTTGCGTTGCCAAGTGCCGCATGTGCCGTTTTGTGCGGTTGCTAATGGTTGGTAATAAACCAAGACGACAACTTATCCGGTAATCGTCGGGATCTTTTAAAAATTTTGAAATAGTATTTCGATGTCGATTAAGTAATGAAGCGATTCGACATGTTTTCATGCCGGCTATCTTCATTCCCTTGATCCTTCCCTGTTCTTCCTCAAACAGTTCAGTACCACGTGGCATTTTTAACTAAACATTAAATTTTGTTGTATTTCGGTTGATTTTTGAGTGCTATTATTTAATTTTTTTTTGTCACTTTTACGGACCCGATGCTAACACTGCGATTCTCAAAAAATTAATAAAGCACATTGCACATTTATCTTTTTTTTAAGCTAACGATACTACAAATGAGATTCAAGGGGTAAATTTGTAGTAAGTGAGTACAACCATAAGAGATAAAAACTAAAAACTTTAAGAAATATCAAAAATAATTTTTGCACATATAGCCATTTTACTGTGGTAAATCATATCGAACATTAGTGGGATAACGTAAATAAGTCGTCAAAATAACGAAGATCGATATATTCTTTTGGACGTAGATGTACTAACGATCAGTACATTCAAGTGGCCCAACGATACCAAGCACGGGCTTGTTAACGCGCGGACCCAGGCAAAATGCGGTGACGAAGATCGCGAACAAATGGACAGATGACAAAGGACTAACGTTTTAATGACAGGGACAGAAAATGCATTTTTTAATATATGGAAAAGATTGTTATAAGTAGCGCATAAGATGCGAAAAGGGTTGTGGATAGCATAGTTAGTATTACATATTTCAAGAGAAATAGGTAAAAAGTTCCTCGTATTTCTGCACGGAACCGCAAAACTAATTTGGCTGATTAATTCTGAAGAATCAATTTCCCCATTGATTAGTTTGTGTAAGAAGATTACACCTAGCATGGTTCTACGATTAGAAAGAGAGGGAAGATTAATTAGTAAGAGTCTACTACGGTAAGAAGGCATGCGGGAATTAGGATTCCAGTTAAGACCCCGGAGGGCAAAAAGCAGAAATTGTTTTTGCACGGATTCAATTCTATCCTGATGAATCTTGTATTGGGGACACCATATACAAGATCCATATTCAAGAATTGGACGAACAAGTGAAGTATAAAGTGTTTTAGTAATGTAGGGATCGTCGAATTCTTTCGACCAGCGCTTTATGAATCCCAGGACTCCAAACGCTCGATTAGCAGCAGTAGAAATATGCTTGTCAAACTTAAGCTTGGGATCAAGAAGAATACCCAAATCGTTAACGGACTCAATACGCTCTAGAGGTTCACCATTTAGAAAATAATTATTAAAAAAGGGCATGCGTCTATAAAAGGACATTAATTTACACTTACTGTAATTAAGATTTAATAAATTTACTTGACACCAGGTTTGGAAACTGTCAAGGTCGGATTGTAAATTTGGTCCAGCTAGAGAGTTAGTAGACGACAGGCAAAGTTTTACGTCATCGGCGTACATCAGCACCCGAGAGTGGTTTATTGCAGAAGGGAGGTCATTTATAAACGAAGTGAATAATAACGGACCAAGGTGACTTCCTTGCGGTACTCCGGAGGTAACATGAACAGGTTTAGAAACAAGGCCTTTAAAGTAAACTTTTTGAGTTCTTAAAGACAAATAGTTAGATATCCAAAGAATTAAGTTATTTGGAAATCCCAGAATATGAAGCTTATGCAGTAAAAGCGAATGATTAACAGAGTCAAACGCCTTACTGAAATCAGTTTAAATAACATCTGTTTGCATTTTATTTTGGAAACCCTTAATAACAAAAGAGGTGAATTCCAATAGGTTAGTGGTGGTAGATCTATATTTCATAAACCCGTGCTGGGGGGGTGAAATTATAGATCTGCAGAGATGTTGTAGTTGGAAAGTTATCAACTTCTCAAACAGCTTAGGAATAGCAGACAACTTAGAAATACCTCTATAGTTCAAAACATTAGACTTGTTTCCTTTTTTAAGGAGAGGAATAATAAATGATTCTTTCCAGATGTGAGGAAAAGAACTTAACTCCACGGAAAAATTAAATAATTTAAACAAGGGCTTTGAGACACCTTCAGCACAATACCTAAGAACGCAGGCTGGTACTCCATCAGGTCCCGGTGAAAATACGGGCTTGATGACCCTTAGATCATTTAATAGTAAACTTTCTGTGATCAACGGCCCAAAAATGCAATTAGAAACATTTACATGATAAGGATATGGCAAGTGAGATAAATAATTCTAAGAACTATAGGTTGTTTGAAAAAACGTAGCAAATAAATCGGCAATAGCCTGATCTGAGTCAGCAGTCGTTTTTTCAAAAAACATAGTTGATGGTAGTGTTGATGATTTGCGCTTCGCATTAACGAAGCTATAGAACCCTTTAGGATCCCGCTGGAACTGTATCCTACACCTTCTAAGGTAATCCTTATAACGTTGATTATTTAGGACAATGAAATTAGATCGTGCAATCAGATATCGAGTGTAATCCAAGAAAGAGCCAGATTTCTTGAACTTCCCGTACAACCTTGACTTTTTATTTTTTAAATTGGTTAATTCCCGTGTAAACCAAACAGGTTTGTTAGACCTAATTGAGTTACAAACCGGGACACATGCATCAAAAAGTTGGTTTAAAGTCGAGTAAAAAATCGCAATTGCACTATCCATGTCCCTACAGGTGTAAAGCAGAGGCCAGTCAGTCTGGGATAAGAGCAGAGTTAGCTTGGCAAAGTCGGTTTTCCGAAAATGGCGAGCTCGCTCTGGAGGTTTACTACCTGGGTTTAGCACCCGGGCAGGTAAATCAATCAACACCTCTAATGCAGGGTGATATGGATCTTCCGGACATGATATTGGTTCAGTACGGGAAACAGACAAAAAAGATTGATCTAAAACAAAAATAAGGTCAAGCATTTTATGCAGTGAATTTGGGTTAGCATTGATTTGACACAATGATATCCCAAATAAATTATCAAGAAAATCATTTTGAGTCGTGGAAGTCAACACGCTGGAATTAGGACTGGGAATCCATGTAGTTCCTGCAATATTGAAGTCGCCGAGAACTATAAGAAAATCACGATCGGAAAGCATAGCAGAAATAGAATGTATAGCAGAGAAGTGCGTTGAATAGACAGAATTATCAGAAGAAGGAGGAATATAAGAACAAGTAATAAAAAGGCAGACACCGTTAATGCACAATTTGACGGCAACAAATTCAATATCTATACTCAAGATGGTTATCACTATCTCTGAAAATAAATCAGTATCAACAGCAATAAGTACACCACCACCACGACGAGAAGTACGATCTTTTCTATAGATAGAAAACTTGTTAGAAAGGATTTCAGAATCTAGGATGTTAGGCCTTGACCATGTTTCAGAGAAGGCAATGACATGAAAAGGAAAGGATAGGCTATTTAGATAAAGATTACTAAGTTTAGTACAAAGACCTCTTACATTCTGATAGCCAAGTGAGAGGGAGGATGTTAGTTTTTTGTGCTAACAGAGGCTGCAAGAGGCGGGTTTAGATTTACACCAGGAGGCGGAAGTGCAATCGGAGACCGATTTTACTTTTTCGCAGTGTATTCTTTAATAATTAAGTGGTCAGGCCAGAATTCCTTGCAGCAAATTTTGCTGAAATGGTCGGCCGGAACACTTATTTTAAAAGAGGAAATGTCCCGAGTATATGAAAATTTGAATTTTTCAACCGTAATATTGGCTTTCATTTTGGCCTGGACAAAGGCCCTAACATCATCAGATGTAGTGTTAGGGGCAAGCCTAGAAACAAAGATTTGTTTCTTTTGTGGAACACCTACAAGGGTCACATTAGGAACCTTAGCAGTAGCTTATAATGGAGCTATAGCCTTGGATTGCCCATTTGATTCAGTCGGTTTATTAGCACTAGAGAGCTGGTTAGTGTCAACAGGGCTAATAACTACAGAATCCGAAAAAGGTTCGGGAACAGAAGGAGCAACATCCATGGGAACTATGTTGGTTTCGTCACTTCTGTCTTTGATGTGGGGAGAGGGGGATGAAAAATTGATTAATTGCAAGTTAGTAACGGATGTAGTGGGCAATTCTGGTGGGCCAGAAAGTTCATTTGGGCCAATAGACAGCCTAAAATTAGCTTTTTTACGCCTAGGAGATTCGTTCAAAAGCTTCATAGCTTTGAACTCATTGTCCAGAGCGGAGAACCCGTCGGACAGTTTTTTAAACTGGCCGAAGATGTCCCCAAAGCCTCTTTTCGTCTGCCTCATGAATCCCATCATGTCCCTTTCGACTTCCCTACAGGATTCGCAAGTCCACTTTAAGCCTGATTTGGATTCAATCAGGTCGATAATGCGGCCATTGAGGCCAGCGCATTTTTCTTGCGACATATTGTCACACAGCCAGCAGCAAACAAAACCCATCTTGACATTTGCACGTACCTGGCAATCTTTGTTATAGCAGACAAACATTATTATCAAAAGAATAAAATTTAGAGAAAAATAAATAATTAAAAAAAAATAAATTAATAAATAAATAAATAATTAATAAAATATCTGCTCAAAAAGTTAAAGGTTAAGGTGTACAGAAAAAAAATAAGCACTCTAGGGTTAAACAGAATTGATGCTGATATCTACTCACAATATAATGACAATTAGTACACAAATGCAAATAGCGCGGGCGCGACGACCGAAACAAGCAACGGGATAAGATCAAAAATTAAAAGAACGAAAGAAACCGTCCAACACCAACAACAATATTATTGTAAGCGCGGAGAGAGTAAAGACCGTTTCAGAGCGCGGAATGAAAACAAGAGAAATATGCAAAGAGCAAATGCAAAAACAAAGAGTTCACGGCCGGCAATGCAACTGCACAAGACAACCAGTATACTTGCGCTGCAGTTTGTTGTTGCACTTGAACACAAATTTTGCAAATTAGTTAAGATTGTTAAATTGATTTGAACAATGAGTTTCACAGAACCGATTGAATCACACTGTTACAATACTATTTTTAGGCAAAAAAGCGAATATGGATTAATTGAGTTCAAAATTAGACAATTTCGAGGCGCAAGAAAAAAACACGTCCGTTGCGAATGCGAATGCGAATGCGATATTATTCAAACAAGTAGAATGTTTTGGTATGTAATACCTGTAAAAAGGTGCAAGTACCTTATTATACAGGGTCGTTGCGTATTGATACTAAACGAATTCCCCAAAAAGCACTGATACTATTTTAATATATTAAGCAGTTTTTTTTAAATTTTTTGTTAAGTTTATCTTCTGTATTTTTTATATTATTTTGTTTGTTTCCATTTAGTTGACTCAGTCAATATATATATTTTGTTAGGTTAATATGTACCACACTTAAAAAATGGATAAGTTTTTCGGTGCCCATAAAAAATTTTGGAAATAAATATGATGACAATTAGTCAAAACCTTTGTATTCAATAAGTTGTCAACAGCTGTATATGCTTTGTGTGTAATCTGAGTTCAAATTAGTTATGGAAATCTCATTTAGTAATACTGAGCAATTATGGATTTTTATTGTTATTTCCTTGAATTAATATCTCATTTTGAATGCAGTTTTGATTTAAAATTTGTTATGAGTATATTTGGTTCAATGCAGTTAGCTTGTGTTATTAAATACGTTGTTGAATATCTGCAACTGGTGTTAGTTTGCTTTATGATACCTAATATGCGTGGATTGATAGTTAATTTTTGTTTGTCCTTGTTGTATAGATTATTATTACGGGAATATTAGTTGTATTTGTTTCGTCTGCGTATGGTAAAATTTCGTATAATGGTGTTTTACTTATTTCTTTTGGAATATGTGAAATAATCAAAATTTAAAAAAACCGTACTTTCTTCTGCTTTAACACCATTCTTGTCGGGGAGCTTCAAGCAAGCGAAACTAGGAAATGTATTTGTCTTACTGTCTTGATGACACCTACTTCGATATACTGCTGGATAAGAGACGTCTGGCTTAATCCATGAACTGCTTCATTGAGAAACATTGCTTTTATAACTTTTAACTTGACTTTATTTATCGGATAGTTTCCTTCCTCTCTCACATCAGAGCTGCGTCTATTACTGTATGTGATCTACCTTCGGCTGTTTTCATCGAGCTGTTTATTTTACAAAAATTGTGATACCTTGTAAGCCCTGTCGTTGCTAAGAACGATCCTATACACGAGATGTTTGCCCCTGTGTCCAAAAAACCTTGTTCTTAAACTGTAACAATTTAACTGATGCATATGCCCGCATATCATTCCGATCGCTTAGTACTGCGGATATAAGAAATCTTCTAGTAGTTTTTATCACCGCCAAATACTTCCGAGACAGTGCTTTGGTTCATTTTTCGGCCACATAGTAACCACATTTTTATAAACTTCCTTCGTTTCAACCACAGGCGTTCGCTTTATTTTAGTTTCCCATTTTCCCTGCTTGCGTTCTGCTGTTGTTGATCGCAACCATCTTTAAGTTTTTCTCTTTCATTTGATGTTACATCTTACAATTTGGTTTATATATGTCGGGCTAGCACAAGAAATAGCAAAACACAGTTCTACCATTTAAAAAGCTTTGGCAGTGATGGCCTTCTTGTTGTTGCAACATTTTCCTATGTTCACTATTCGATATTATACGGCATTTCTGGTCTGGTATTGAATTGCGGTAATTACAGGTAGTAAACAATAAATTAATTAACGATCATAAATCAAACGGTGCTATTAATTCAACGCCTACTACCTGTAAGGAAATTAATGAAATTTTTCTTCTAATCTGCGTGCAGAGTCATTTCTCAGAATGCGTTACCTGTCAGCATAAATTCCAAATAATTAGAGCCGTTTTTGTAAAGACGCCAGGCAAAATTTGGGCGTTGGCCCTCTTTTCAAATCAAAGAGGGACGCCTTAAAAAAACAAGTGCAACGGCTCTAGTCGGAAGCGCCCGACTACGGGATACCCTGAACCCTGTCTTTTCATACATTTCAATCCCCTTGCATTCATACTCAAATACACAGAATCACACATACACACGCACACATGTAAACGCACGCTGCACGGTGTGAACAGCTGCTGCGATTGGCCCCCACTATGAAACCTAAGTTTTACAAATAATTAAAATGGTGTTAAACAAGTAAGGGGCCATAGTCGGGAGCGCCCGACTAGGGGATACCCTAAACCCCTTTTTCACATTCATTTCAACCTCCTTGCATATACACAAAACAAGTAAAAGCAGTCGGGCAAAACCCCGCTCTAAAAGTGTGGGAGATATAGGCATTCGCACTTTGGTGGGGCGGAAGTGGGCGGGGGTGGTAACTTTTTACCCCTATTTAAAGGGGATGACCACCAATCTACCTTTAAAATTTTGGTTATTCTAGCTTTAAAATTGTGGGAGATATAGACTTGTGAGATTTGCGGGAGAAACCTTTTAGGGATATTGAAAAGTGTAGACCAGCCATCTACCTTTAAAATTTGGTAACTCTAGCTTCCAAACTGTGGTAGATATTGATTTTCACGATTTGCGGGGGCGGCACTGGGCGTGGTCGGGAAACTTTTTACGGATCTTTAAACCAAACCAGCCATCTACACTTAAAATTTGGTGACTCGAGCTCTACAACTATTTATAAGCTTTTGCGATTCATGTGGTCGGGGTAGTTGGTGGTGGTCTAGTGGGCGTGGCCGGAAAATCAATGGCAACATTTTTGGGGGAGCTCACCAGCAATCTACATACCATGTTTGGTGTCTCTAGTTTTAAAATTGTGTGAACTATACATATGTTACCGTTTTGAGCTATCTGGTATATCGGTTTCAGTGATTACAGAGGCGGGAGGTGGCGTGGCCGTAATGTTTGCGGCAACTTTCTATTAATGTATATTCCAAATATGGAGCCTCTAGCTCAAAATCTGTGGCAGATATAGCCATTTCCAATTTTTTACGGCGGGGGTGCTGGGGAGCGTTCTAGTGCTCGTGCCAGGGATATCACGGTCGCAATTTTTGGGGAGTCACCAGCAATCTCTAATATTATGGAAAACATTCACCTTTTATCGATTTGGGATTTGAGGTGTATCAACATGTTATCGCTTTGCTAGCCTCCCAGTGGGCGTGGAACAAAAATCTTAACACTTTGGCTTGAGCAGCTAACTACAAGTATATATCCAATTCAATTTGAAGTCTCTATCTTCAATAGCTACGAAAAAACTTGCGCTCATCCGGACAGACGCTCAGATGGACAGACAGTCAAGTGGACGGACAGCATGACGGACATTGCACAAAACCAATATACTCTTTTCACTTCGTGAACGAGTATTACTAGTAAGGGGCTCTAGAAGGGAGCGCCCGACTGAACGTTGTCTCCACATATAGAAAATCACACACACACACATTCATGCCGCAGGCAGTGCGTTTCTCAGCCGCTGCTCTTGGCCCCCACGATGGAAACGAATGATAACTTTTTCGTGAATAACTTATAGACAAAAAACATCTTAATGATAGTTTTTAGTGGGAGAGGTATACAAATTCCGAAATATTATGAACCTGCGTGTGCTTCACGCGCATATGTGATGACTCTAGCTCTTATAGTCTAGGAGATATGCTAAGAGAGATACTAGGAGAAAATAAGTATTACAATCGATTTGTATCGATATTAATGAAAGTGTGCAAAATATCAACAAAAAATGATAATCTCGTATTGCGTATTGTATTACAGAATCTATAGTCGTTTAGTTTGAGTCTCTACCTTTTGTAGTTTCCGAGAGCGCTGTGTTCATACAAACGGACAGACAGACGGACAGGGCTAGATCGACTCAGCTTGCCCTCCTGATCAAAAATATATATACCTTATGAAGTCTGAGATGATTGTAAGCCTGCCTCCAAATGCTCGCCATAAAGAAGCAAAAAGGCTCGCCCTACGCATTAATTGCCTAAAGAAGGGCCATCAGATGCGACACTGTAAATCTGGAGGTTGTCGCACTTGCCAATCGAAGCACCACACGCTATTGCATCATAGCTGTTTATTAATCATTGATGCCGTAGCAGCACCATCGAATTCGCCATCGTCAAATGCCATGGTAGCAATGTAGCCAGCTTTGCTTCTTTCCCTAAGCTCGCAGTCTGCACCTGATGCTGTACTTTAAACCACTGCAATTGTCCTGCTACCGAATCGTGCCGGCATGTTCATGCCATGCCGTGCGGTTTTGAACTCCGGGTTGCAATTACATTTCGTGTCTACGCGATTCGCTTACCAACTGCAGCTTCGTAAAGAGTCCTTCTTGACATCTCTGAAACTGAAAAGGAGTTCATGCCCAAGCTGGAACTCTTCGCAGCTTCGTTACTTGCACAATTATTGAGCGAAATCGTCAAAATGAAGCTTTTTGATTGTCAATATTTTTGCTGGTCAGATTCATCGGTTGTGCTTTCATGGTTACGAGAGGAGTCTTCCAAATTTAGAGTTTGCGCCATACAACAACTTACGGAGGACATGGAGTGGCACTACGTCCCAACGGATAGGAATCCAGCTGATATATTGTCGAAGGGTGCCGTCCCTTGAGAAACTTTTTAACTCCAGGCTGTGGACACAAGAAGCAAATAGCCACAACTGAGTCTAACCAAAGTCGTGCTGTCGGAAATCCGGCATGGAGTTGTGTTAGCTTCATCCAAATGTGATGACATAACGCTGTCTTTTAAATACATCAACTCCTTCGGTCTGATGCAGCGCCTATTTGGATATGTGCATACGTCTAACCATCGCAGCACTGACGAACATTCAGCCGGACTTACTGCAGATAATATTCGCCTCGGTACGCATATTTTGCTTCGCATCATTCAAAGACTTCATCTTTCGTCTGACAATCATGCTCTCCAGAATAAGAAGGCAGTACCTTTGTCCAGTGGCATCATCTTGCTAGCGCCGTTCTTGGATGATTTTGGTTTAATTTGTGTTGGTGGCCGCCTAGATAACTCATCGCTCAGGTTTGAGGCTCGGCATCCAATAATTTTGCCCAAAAATCACCCACTAACGTTGAGCATCATCACGCACTTGCATCGCAACCATCATCATGCTGGTCCACAATCGTTGTTGACATCTATTCGGTTGCAGTTTCGGCCAATAGATGGCTTGAAGACAGTCGCACGAGCGATTAGAAAGTGCATAATTTGCTGCAGAGCCACCTTGTCTCGTTCAGCACATTATGGCTGATGTGCCCAAGGAACGTATTCAAAATTCCAGGCTATTTACTGTCACTGGCGTTGACTTCTGCGGGCCATTCTACTACAAACCCGCTGTCCGCACTAGACCTCCTCAAAAATGCTACATCAGTGTCTTCATTTGCTTTGCAACCTAGGCAGATTGGTTGGAGCTCGTAAGGGGCTTATCAACTGCTACGTTTCTAAACGCCCTCAAGGAATTTTTCGCTACCCGTGGAGCACCAAGATGTATTTGGTCTGACAATGCCACTAATTTCGTCTGAGCCAAAAACGAGCTGCAAGAGCTGCGTCGTTTATGAAACAGCGAGAAGCATCACCAAGAAGTGCACAGTGGGTTGGACTGGCGCTTCATACCGCCTTGTTCGTCACATTTTGGCGGCTTATGGGAGGCTGCCGTCAAAATGGCCAAGCATCATCTGTACCGCTCCATTGGCGCGTCCCTTCTCGACTTCGACGAACTTCGCACACTGGTATGCCAAATTCAGGCAATAATCAATTCTCGATCAACCGGCTCGATCGTTGGCAGCGTGTCACATACGTGCATCAGCTGATCTGGAAGCGTTGGACTGAGGAGTACTTAAAGCTTTTGAAAAAGCGTCTAAATTTCACGTATCACAGTCCTCCATACGAGTCAATGACGTGGTTTGCATCAAGAACGAAAATCTTCCGCCTCTGAGGTGGCCACTGGAACGAGTTACAGAGACGGTAACTGGAGCAGATGGCGTGATACGAGTTGCCATACTTTGTACACCAAATGGAATCATTCGCCGTGCAGTCAACAAGCTATGTGTCCTTCCAGTAGCTGAAGATCGGTTGAAGATAGTAGCCCTTCAACAAGGGGGAGGATGTTCGCAGCAGCAGCTGAGAAGCATACCTTTGCCTTGCGCGGTTTCATTTAACTCAATTTAATTTAATTTAATTGCTCTCATTTTTTTGGCATTCGTCGCATACAGCAAATCGCATCGGGTCCTCGCTGCTATATATTCGTAATTCGGTTTGATTGCAACTTAGCACACAGCCTCACAATTTATATTGACAATATATAAAATAAATATATATCTTATGAAAAAATATAACAGGTGTTGAGAAAGTTTGGCATCTTTAAACAGAAATGTTGGTCTGTTATAAAACAAATTGCTGGAAGCGAGTTAAGATGGGTTTTGTTTGCTGCTGGCTGTGGTACAATGTGCCGCATGAAAAATGCGCTGACCTCAACGGCCGCATTATCGACCTGGTTAAGTCCAAAATTTAAGGCAAAATTTTAGGCTGTCTATTGGCCTTAATAAACTTTTTGTCCATACAAACTAGCTAACAACATCCGTTCCAAATATAGAATTAATAAATCTTTCTTCCCCTTCTCCCAACATCAAAGAGATAAGTGACAAAAACAACAACGAATGACCCTTGTAGGTTTTCCATTAAAATAAACCAATTTTTGTTACTATTTCTTTGTAGGCTTGCCCCTGCTACTACATCACATGGTATCAAGGCTTTTATTTTGGCCAAATTTAAAGCCAGTACAACGGTGAAAAATTCTAATTTTGCGTATATATTTAGAAAATTTCGTCTTTTAAAATAAGTGTTCCGGCTGAATACTTCAGCAAAATTTGCAGTAAAGAATTCTGGCCGGACCACCTAATCATACAAAAATATACTCCAAAAAACAAATTTGTCTCCGATTGCATGTCCGCCTCCAGCTGTTAGTCTTAACCAACGTTTTGTTGTCTCTGTCAACACAAAAAACTAATATTCTCCCTTTCACGTGGCTATCAGAATGTAAGGGTTCTTCGAAGTAAACAAAGTAATCTTTATCTTAATCCTTTACTTTTGATGTCATTGAAACATCGTTATGGCCTAGCATCCTAAATTCTGAAATCGTATCTAACAAATCCTCTATTTATAGAAAAGATCTCATTTATCATTTTGGTGGTAGTGTGCTTATTGCTGTTGTTGCTGATTTATTTTCGGAGACAGTAATAACAGACTTAAGTATAGATATAGAATTTGTTGCTGTCATATTCTCCATTAAAGGTGTGTCCCTTTTTATTACTTATTCTTTTATTCCACCTTCTATAGATAATTCTGTCTCTCCTTTGCATTTATCGGCTATACATTCTGTCTGCTATATACTTTCCGATCATGATTTTTTGTTGCTCTGGGTGATTTCAATATTGGAAATCCACTTGGATTTCTAGTCCCGATTCCAGCGACCCAAAATGATTTTCTCGATAAATAATTTGGGATGCCATTGTGCCAAATCAATGCTATCCCAAATTCTCTATATAAAATTAATGATCTTATTTTTGTTTTAAATGAATCTTTCTTATCCTGACTTAGCCTGTGTCATGTTTGATGATTTACCTGTTTGATTGATTTATCTGGCCAGGTACCTAAGTCCAGGTAGTAAACCTTCAGCACGAGCTCGTCAAATTCGGAAAAGCGATTCTGATAACTAGTTCATCTTTTACATCAGACTGCATGGTCTCATGTTACATGTGTAGAGACATGGATAGTGAAATCACGATTTTCACGGTTTATGATTCAATTATGTCTAACAAACCTATGTAGTTTACAAAGTGTAATGAACACGCAAAACGATGGCACAGCAATCACCTCCTGTCTACTAGTGGGTCGGCTATGCTCAGGGAAAGCGTCGTGGGTGTTGTGTGCACAAGATATATACAGCCTCTTATAAAGTTGGAGAACTCAGATGACGTTGTTCTCCGTCTTTACCCACCCTACCTGTAGGAACAAAAATTAACTTCATAATCCTACAAAGTTAAATTTACTCCATTTTATATTCGAATATATTCTTTAAATAATCTTTAAAAATTGTTCCTTAAACATTACTTTAATGTAATACAAATAATCCAAAACAGGAATGTAATGAAGGTATTACAAACTATAAATATAATGCAAATGATACAAAATATATGTCTGTATATAAAGAGGTTTATAAAAAGATTAATTAATATAAAGAAAATGTAACCGGATTTACACAAAAAGAATAAGTCATAAATCCTATTGCAAAAATTCAATTTGCTTATGTTTTTGAGTGAAAGCTAAGGAAGAGAACAAAACTAAAAAAAAATGAGCGGATCTGTTTCGATCAACAAACGCAACCAAGAACTGGCGCAGCTGGTTTATAAAGATAAGCTTGCATATGGCTGTGCTAGTGTCTGTGACTCGTTCTCCAAGATACCGCACTTTTGTTTTTGTTGTATTTTGCACCTCGCTCAATTTCGGCTATGCCGTACTTACGAACGTGAAGAGTTCAGCGATGCCAGCAGGCCTGTTGCTGTTGATTGACTCTAAGCGATGAGAAAAGACTAATATGTGTGTGTGTGTGTGGAAACAACACTGCGACAACGGGTCACTATAATAGAACAAAAGTAAAAATAAGTATTGTGCTAATTGGGTAATACTAATTTAATATGTACTCTTTTTTTATTTTAAATTCCGCTACGATACGCAAAAATAGTAGCTGTTGCCTCCGATCTTTAAGTGCTTTAAGTACGAAAAAATAGTTACCTTTTCAGAGCGTATGCTTGTGACCTTGAACAATGCTTTCTTATCAGTGGAACGCATGTGAAGAGCGCATGCTAAGACTACTAGACTAGAAAATGCTCAATTTTGACAGAGGAAGGCATTTTTTTCTGCATCAGCTGCGCCACTGCAGCGGACTACCCAATCGCTCGTAAGCTCGTAAGCTCATGATAAAAAGCTTTACAGGCGCGTCCAAAAAATTGTGCATACTTATTAGTTAACGTGTACTGCAAGAAATATTCGCTCCCTAACACCACAGGTCTAATCTTGGGTTACTATTCGAAGATGTCTACCATATGTCCTTCGCATGAAAATTAGCCAACTTCCTACCCTTCAAATCTTCCAGCAAATATACCGAATTACCCAGCTTTTTCCTTATGCTAGCCTTAGTGTCAATAAGGGCTTGCTTAGCATTGATGTTAGTCGCCGCCTTGCTTACCAAGAAGTTTTTTTGAGCACTTCTTGGACAACCACAAAAGAACGTGGCTTCGACCGCAAATCGAATATGCGCTGATTTTTCTCGTATACCTTGGTCAGATGCTTTTCAATGGTGGACCGAATTCTTTGAAATGCGTTAGGCGTTGTTAGATTTGCCTCGCCTTCACTAAGTAAATTTACAGTTCGCAACAAATTAGAATCCTGCCCATCCTGCATATGTTGGCCGAAAACCGCTAAATAAGGTGACACGCCAATTAGCTGGTGAATCCTGAGAATTGCTAATGCTACTCAGACAAACATCCCACCCACGCTGATTGTGGGAACATATGTTCTCAAAGCAGCATTAATCGAACGATTTCTGCCGCATTTGATTACAGCATAGCCTCCAGTGCTCAAATATGGAACGCCATATTTAGAGAGAAAAATGGAGACATCACGGCTCTTAAATTGGGTACCGTTATCAATCACGATTATTTTAGGTACTCCAAAGCATGAAAATATTTCTTTCTTCAGTATATCCATTACTACATTTGAAGCGAACCTTTTTAATGCTTTTAAAAATGTAAATTTTGAAAAATCAAGTCAAGAATAATACATATTCCGATATTACCCTTTCTAGGTTGGGGAAATGGACCAATAAAATCCAAATACAACCACGGAAATGGTCTTTCGCTAGTCACTCGAGCACCCATCGGGGGCTTCAAAGAACGAGTGGGGTATTTGGTGGTCTGACATGCTTCGCAGTTGCTAATGTAATCGCGAACATTAATCACCATCTTTGGACAGTAAAATCTACGGCGAATTCGCTCTAAGCACTTTGTGATTCCACAATGCGCCGAAAATGGTTAGTCATGAGCAGCACTAATAACGCTCTCTCGCAACGGAAGAGGGATTAACAGTTTCCCGCAATCATCAGCTTGCGTAAAATGTATTAATATATATGTATATATATATATATATATATATATATATATATATATATATATATATATATATATATATTATATATATATATATATATATATATATATATGTATGTATACATATATATATATATGTATATGTATATATATATACGGCGTATGCATTTTCGGCCGCTGG
>JAWNMW010000582.1:0-166835 GCA_035043565.1 Drosophila robusta
TTTGAGCCTACCGATGGTGGGCCAACTGTGAAGGCTGGGTGGACATCGACGATCGCCAGTGGAAAATAGCAATGCTAAGAAACTTGCGCTCAGCCAGCGAAAAGATGGAGATAATATAAGAGCGCTCGAAAATACTCACGATCAAACTGATAAGCGGATACCTGCACACGCTGGCTGAGTAAAACTGAGCCACAGACAAGCGCTCAATTCTGTTTTTGAAACCTTTAGGTCAGCGAGAGCAACTTTCGTGCAGAGCACTTACAGAAGGCAGTCTGAGAATAGTTTTTGAGAGTACAAAAGAGTAGTTGAGTTTTAGTTATTAAAGGAGTTAGTGAACGAGACGATGTTAAGAACATATACAATTCACCATAGTAAAAACAATAAAATTCTAAATAAACCAAAAATTACCTTACACCCCTAGCAAATCATACAATATAAAACCATTCTGGTCTTTCTCAAATAATACAATTCTCATCGACCTCGCACAGTACACTAAACAAAACACAAGCCCACTTATATATAAACAATGCTTCGAGAACATCAAAGCACAACATCAAAACTTTATATTTTTATCTACGGACGGTTCAAAAATAAATAATATAACCAGTTATGCAATATCTAATATGGACAAATAGATAAATATGGACTTCTTCCCTCCTTCACAACAGTTATATCTTCAGAAATAATAGCAAAAAAACTAATACATAACAAAAAAAAAGCAATATGTTATCTGCTCTGACTCACTATCGTCCTTAGACGCAATCGCATACACAAATAACGAAAATATTTACCCTTTTACTATAAGATAACTGTATTCCCAAAAATAAAACTCCTATGGGTACCAGGCCATTCTCAAATCAAAGGTAATGAACATGCAGACCAAACAGGAAAAGCGTCTGTACAAATGCCACTAATCTTCACTCCAAACATAAACATTTTAAAATATTTCTTGACCTTTTAACAAGAGCAAACCTTTCAACTCTGTACACCCTGGTATAATAACATATATACTAACAATACACACATCGCCGACTACCTCTCCTATATCTCTCAACGTAACATAACTAGATCAGACCAAATTAAAATAATCAGACTACGTATAGGACACACAAAAATTACTAATCAACAACACATTAATAAAAATACATCCCAATTTTACCACTTATTTAATTCCAATTCACTTAATAACCTTGAACATGTATATGACCAATGTCCAGCAATAAACTTGATTTCAAATCAAGTTTTCAATACAACAAAACCTAGTACGTGCTTAACAAACATAAATTCTATTAATCTAAAACAGATCATAACTTTTTTAAAACAAGCCAATATCTATCACGAAATATAAAAAACGAACTCCACTATATTCATAAACTTAAAAAAATATAAAACAAATTCCTCAGCAATTGTTCAACATAAAATACTTATTATCTATAATGTTCCGGCCGAACATTTCAGCAAAATTTTCTGTAAAGAATTCTGGCCAGACCACATAATCATTAAAGAATACACTGTGAAAAGGAAAAATCAGTCACCGATTGCACTTCCGCCTCCTGGTGTAAGTCTAATCCCACTACTTGCATTTTCTGTTAGTACAAAAAACTAACACCCTCCCACTCACTTGGCTATTGGAATGTCAGAGGTATTTGTACTAAACTTAGTAATCTTTATTTTAATAGCCTATTCTTTCCTTTTCATTTCATTGCCTTCTCTGAAACATGGTTAAGGCCGGACATCCTTGATTCTGAAATCCTATCCAACAAGTTTTCTATCTATAGAAAAGATCGAACTTTTCGTCGTGTTGGTGTGTTTATTGCAATGTTGATGCTGATTTATTTTCAGAGATAGTAATAACTAACTTTAGTATAGATATTGAATTTGTTGCCGTCAAATTGTGTATTAATTGTGCATTGTGTCGGCCTTTTTATTACTTGTTCTTATATTCCTCCTTCTTCAGATAATTCTGTCAATTTACTGCACTTTTCTGCTATACTTTCTGTCGCTACTATGCTTTCCGATCGTGATTTTCTTATAGTTCTCAGCGACTTCAATATTGCTGAAACTACGGATTCCTAGTCCTAATTCTAGCGTGTTGACTTCTACGACCAAAATTTATTTTCCACTTAATTTATTTGGTATGTCATTGTGTCAAATCAATGCTATCCCAAATTCGAGGTATAAAATGACTGACCTTATTTTTGTTTTGGATCAATCTTTCTTGTCTGTTTCCCGTACTGAACCCATATCATGTCCAGAAGATCCCTATCACACCACATTAGAGGTGTTGATTGATTTACCTACCCGGGTGTTAAACCCAGGTAGTAAGCCTCCAGAGCGAGCTTGCGAACTTCGGAAAACCGACTTTGCCAAGCTAACTCAGCTCTTATCCCAGACTGACTGGTCTCTGCTTTACATGTGCAGGGACATGGATAATGTAATCGCGACATTTTATTCCACTTTAAACAATCTTTTTGATACATGTGTCCCGTTTTGTGATTCAATTAGGATTAACAAACCTGTCTGATTTACACGGGAATTAACCAATTTAAAAAATAAAAAGTCAAGGATGTACGGGAAGTTCAAGAAATCTAGTTCTTTCTTGGATTATAGTCGATATCTGATTGCTTGATCTAATTTTATTGTCCTAAATAACCAATGCTATAAGGATTACCTTAGAAGTTGTAGGATACAGTTCCAGCGGGATCCTAAACGGTTCTATAACTTCGTTAATGCGAAGCGCAAATCATCAACACTACCATTAACTGTGTTTTTTGAAAAAACGACTGCTGACTCAGATCAGGCTATTGCCGATTTATGTGCTACATTTTTTCAAACGACATACAGTTCTCATAATTATTTATCTCATTTGCCATATCCTTATCATGTAAAGGTTTCTTACTGCATTTTTGGGCCTTTGATTACCGAAAGTGACCTGACCTGATTAAGTACCAGGTTGCGTGCTTAGGTATCAAAGCTTGCGCATAAACTTTTATTTTGTCCGTGAAGTTAGGTTGTTTTCCTAACATCTGGAAAGAATCATTTACTATTCCTCTCCTTTATAAAGGAAAAAAGACGTGCAATGTTCTGAACTATAGGAGTATTTCTAAGTTGTCAGCTACTCACAAGATGTTTGAGAAGTTGATAACTTTTAAACTACAACATCTTTGCAGATCGATAATTTCGCCCTGCCGGCAGGTTTATGAAATATAGATCTACTACCATTAACATATTAGGATTCGTCTTTTGTTATTAGGGAGTTCAAAAAAAATGCAAATAAATATCACGTCTTTTGTTATTAAGGGATTCCAAAAAAAAAAATGCAAACTGATGTTATTTACACTGAATTCAGTAAGGCGTTTGACTCTGTTAATCATTCGCTTTTACTGCATAAGCTTCATCTTCTGGGATGTCCAAATAACTTAAATCTTTGGATATCTAACTAATTATCTTTAAGAACCCTAAAAAGTTTAACTTTAAAGACCTTGTCTACAAGCCTGTTCAATGTACTTCCTGAGTACCAGGAGGAAGTCACCTTGGTCCGTTATTATTCACTTTGTTTTATAAATGATTTTTCCTCTGTAATACCACATACTAATTTTCTATCTGGCCAAAGATTGCAATTCGATCTTGACAGTTTTCAAACCTGGTGTCAAGTAAATTTATTAAATGTTAATTACAGTAAGTGTAAATTAATGTTCTTTTTATAGACGAGTTCCCCCTTTTAATATTTATCTTCCGAATGGTAAACTTCTTGAGCGTATTGAGTCTATTAATGATTTGGTTATTCCTCTTGACCCCAAGCTTAAGTTTGACACACATATTTCTACTGCTGCTAAACGAGCGTTTGTAGTCCTGGGATTCATAAAAGCGCTGGTCGAAAGAATTTGACGATCCCTACGTTACTAAAACGCTTTATACTTTACTTCTTCGTCAAATTCTTGAATATGGATCTTGTATATGGTGTCCCCAATACAATGTTCATCAGGATAGAATTGAATCCGTACAAAAACAATTTCTGCTTTTTGCCCTCCGGGTTCTTAACTGGAATTCTAATTCTCGCATGCCTTCTTACCGTAGTAGACTATTACTAATAAATCTTCCCTCTCTTTCTAATAGTAGAACCATGCTATGTGTAATCGTCACACAAGCTTAGTCATTGCGGAAATATCCGAGCAGAAATAATCGAGCAAAATTTGTTTACCAACTTGTGCTCAGGTACCGTCGGGTCACTTGAATGCACCGTGCGGTCAGTACATCTACGTCAAATAATAACAAAATTAGAACAAATTTACCTCAATATAGCTGAAGGACTTTGCAGCCGACTGCTATATATACACATACTCTGTTAGGCCTAGATTTTATATCTAAGATATCAATATAAATAAAATATAATCAATATAAATAAATAATATTCCAAATATGGAGTCGTCAGTTTTAGAAACTGTGGGAGATATAGTCATTTCCGACTTTTTAAGGCAGGGGCGCTGGGGCGTTCTGGTGGGCGTGTCCGGGTCGCATTTTTTGGAGGTCGCATTTTTGGGAGGACGTCACTATCAATCTACATACCAAATTTTTTTTTTTTTTTTTTTTTTTTTTTTTTTTTTTTTTTTTTTTTTTTTTTTTTTTTTTTTTTTTTTTTTTTTTTTTTTTTTTTTTTTTTTTTTTTTTTTTTATATATACACATACTCTGTTGGGCCTAGATTTTATATCTAAGATATCAATATAAATAAATAATATAATATAGTCACTAATAATAATTGAAACCGTGGGAGATATAGTCATATCCGACTTTTTAAGACGGGGCGCTGGGCCGTTCTGGTGGCCGTGTCCGGGAAATCAAGGTCGCATTTTTTGGAGGACGTTACCGATTTGCCTGACTCCCAGTGGGCGTGGCACAAAAATCTTAACACATTGTCTGAAGCAGATAAGTGGAAGTATATATTTAAAATTTCCAAATTTCAAAAATTGCGTTCATCCAGATGGACAGTGTACGGACAGCATGACGGACATTGCACAAAACCAATATAGATTTTTCACGTCGTGATCGAATATAAATCTTCGACGAGGGACAACCACAGAACATGAATAAGAAGACAACAGGATTCACGGGGCCACTTATAACAGCGCGTTGTCATTAAGTTTCTGCCCCTACGGGGGAAAACCCAACATTTAAGTATCTTAGTCTATATCCCTTTCAGGGATTAATTAAATAAACAAATGTTCACCGCAAAATTAGGATAGTACGGTATTCAGGCAGGAAAGACAGGGAAATCAGTAATTTTGTGAGTCTTTCCTTTTGATTAGTAATGACATCATAGGCCCCTAGGGGCCCCTCCCATTTGCCACAAGTTGGGTGGCTGCCGGAGCAGCAAACAGACCTAACGGACCAGTTGGGAGCAACCCAGGGTTGGGTCCCAGAAGCAGACCCCAAACCAAACTCGGAAGAAAATTGTGGGCACCGAGAGGTAATCTGCATTAGCTCCGATGATTCGAAGATGGAACTCGACCGAGTCAGAGGAGACATCATGTCTGCGCCAACCTAATGCACCGGCGCCTCTAATGGCACGACAACCCTCCCCGTCCCCCAACCTACGGGTCTTGGCAAGTCACCCCGGAGAACACGGTCGTGTTGACAGGCCCCAACGCGGGATTGCAGGTCGCAGAGCTCCCCACCCACAGGGCCACACCCCCATGAACATTTATTCGGCCTCCCCGCTACCAGTATATGGCCCTTGTTTGAGCCTACCGATGGTGCGCCAACTGTGACAACCTGGGAAGACCTCGACGATCCCCAGTGGAAAATAGCAATTCTAAGAAACTTGCGCTTAAAGCTCAGCCAGCGAAAAGATAGAGAGAATACAGGAGCGCTCGAAAATACTCACGATCAAACTGATAAGCGGATCCCTGCACACACTGGCTGAGTGAAACTGACCCATAGACAAGCGCTCAATTCCGTTTTTGAAACCTTATGGCAGCGAGAGAGCAACTTTCGTGATGAGCACTTACAGAAGGGAGTCTGGGATTAGTTTTTGAGAGTACAAAAGAGTAGTTGAGTTTTAGTTATTAAAGGAGATAGTGAACGCGACGAGGTCAAGACATATTACAATTCACCATAGTAAAAGCAATAAAACTCTGCATAAACAAAAAATTACCTTACACCCCTAGCAAATCATACAATATAAAACCTTCCTGGTCTTTCTCAAATAATACAATTCTCACCGACCTCAGACAGTACACTAAACAATATAAACAATGCTTCGAAAACATCAAAGCACAACATCAAAACTTTATATTTTTATTTACGGACGGTTCAAAAATAAATAGTATAACCAGTTATGCAATATCTAATATGGACAAATAGATAAATATGGACTTCTTCCCTCCTCACAACAGTTATATCTTCAGAAATAATAGCAAAAGAACTAAAAAAATAACAGAAAAAAGCATTATGCTATCTGCTCTGACTCACTATCGTCTTTAGACGCAATCGCATACAAAAATAACGAAAATATTTACGCTTTTACTATAAGATAACTGTATTCCCATAATAAAACTCCTATGGGTACCAGGCCATTCTCAAATTAAAGGAAATGAATTTGCAGACCAAGCAGGAAAAGCGGTTGTTCAAATGCCACTAATCTTCACTCCAAACCTAACCATAAAATATAAATAAAATAAAATAAAATAAATAAAATTGTCCGACTACGTATAGGACACACAAAAATTACTAATCAACAACACATTAATAAAAATACATCCCAATTTTACCACTTATTTAACTCCAATTCACTTAATAACCTTGAACAAGTACTTGACCAATGTCCAGCAAGAAACATGATTTCAAATCAAGTTTTCAATACAACAAAACCTAGTACGTGCTTAACAAACATAAATTCTATTAATTTAAATAAGATCATAGGTTTTTTAAAACAAGCCAATATCTATCACGAAATATAAAAAAGAACTCCACTATATATATCAACTTAAAAAAATATAAAACAAGTTCCTCAGCAATTGTTTAATATAAAATACTTATTATCTCAGTACACTCACACAATTTTTAATCAATAGACATGTATATATACATATAGTACTTTAAGCATCAATACAGATGTACCTCTGACACAACATCTGATGATGTTAAGGCCTTTGTTCAGGCCAAACTGAAAACCAATATTACGGTTGAAAAATTTCAGTTTTAGTACATTCGGGGCATTTCCTCATTTAAAATAAATGTTCCGACCGAACATTTCAGCAAAATTTGCTGTAAAGAATTCTGGCCAGACCACATAATCATTAAAGAATACACTGTGAAAAGGAAAAATCAGTCACCGATTGCACTTCCGCCTCCTGGTGTAAATCTAATCCCACCACTTGCATTTTCTGTTAGTGCAGAAAACTACGCCCTCCCACTCACTTGGCTATTGGAATGTCAGAGGTATTTGTACTAAACTTAGTAATCTTTATCTTAATAGCTTATTCTTTCCTTTTCATATCATTGCCTTCTCTGAAACATGGTTAAGGCCGGACATCCTTGATTCTGAAATCCTATCCAACAAATTTTCTATCTATAGAAAAGACCGAACTTTTCGTCGTGGTGGTGGTGTGCTTATTGCTGTTGATGTTGATTTATTTTCAGGATTCAATCAGGTCTAACAAACCTGTCTGATTTACACGGGAATTAACCAATTTAAAAAATAAAAAGTCAAGGATGTACGGGAAGTTCAAGAAATCTAGATCTTTCTTGGATTATAGTCGATATCTGATTACTCGATCTAATTTTATTGTCCTAAATAATCATTGTTATAAGAATTATCTTAGAAGTTGTAGGATACAGTTCCAGCGGGATCTTAAACGGTTCTATAACTTCATTAACGCGAAGCGCAAATCATCAACACTCCCATCAACTGTGTTTTTTGAAAAAACGACTGCTGACTCAGATCAGGTTATTGCCGATTTATGTGGTACATTTTTTCAAACGACCTATAGTTCTCCGAATTATTTATCTCATTTGCCAAATTGTTATCATGTAAATGTTTCTTACTGCATTTTTGGGCCTTTGATTACAGAAAGTTCACTACTAAATGATCTAAGGGTCATCAAGCCCGTATTTTCGCCAGGACCTGATGGAGTACCAGGCTGCGTGCTTAGGTATTGTGCTGAAGGTCTCTCAAAGCCTTTGTATAAACTATTTAGTTTGTCCGTGAAGTGAGGTTGTTTTCCTTACATTTGGAATAAATCATTTCTTAGTCCTCTCCTTTAAAAAGGAAAAACGTGCAGTGTTCTGAACTATAGGAGTATTTCTAAGTTGTCAGCTATTCCCAAGTTGTTTGAGAAGTTGATAACTTTTCAACTACAACATCTTTGCAGATCGATAATTTCACCCAGCCAGCACGGGCTTAAGAAATATAAATCTACTACCACTAACTTATTGGGATTCACGTCTTTTGTTATTAAGGGATTCCAAATTAAAATGCAAACAGATGTTATTTACACTGAATTCAGTAAGGCGTTTGACTCTGTTAATCTTTCGCTTTTACTGCATAAGCTTCATCTTCTGGGATGTCCAAATAACTTAAATCGTTGGATATCTAACTAATTATCTTTAAGAACCCTAAAAGTTTACTTTAATGGCCTTGTCTCCAAACCTGTTCAATATACTTCCTGAGTACCACAAGGAAGTCACCTTGGTCCGTTATTATTCATTTTGTTTTGTAAATGACCTTTCTTCTGTAATAAACCACTCTCGGGTGCTGATGTACGTCGATGACGTAAAACTTTGCCTGTCGTCTACTAATTTTCTATCTTTCCAAAGGTTGCAATCCGATCTTGACAGTTTTCAAACCTGGTGTCAAGTAAATTTCTCAAATCTTAATTACAGTAAGTGTAAATTAATGCCCTTTTTATAGACGAATGCCCCTTTTTAATAATTATTTTCCAAATGGTTAACTTCTTGAGCGTATATAGTCGATTTATGATTTGGGTATTCCTCTTGATCCCAAGCTTAAGTTTGACAAACATATTTCTATTTCGAGCGTTTGGAGTCCTGGGATTCATAAAGCGCTTGTCGAAAGAATTTGACGATCCCTACGTTACTAAAACTCTTTATACTTTACTTGTTCGTCCAATAATTGAATATGGGTTTTGTATATAGTGTCCCCAACACAAGGTTCATCAGGATAGAATTGAATTCGTACAAAAACAATTTCTGCTTTTTGCCCTCCGGGTTCTTAACTGGAATCCTAATTCTCGCATGCCTTCTTACCGCAGTACACTATTACTTATAAATCTTCCCTCTCTTTCTAATAGTATAACCATTCTCACACAAGCTTATCATTGCGGAAATAGATTCTTCCGAATTAATCAGCCAAATTAGTTTTGCGGTTTCGAGCAGAAATACGAGAAAATTTGTACCACTTTCCGAGTCCGCGCGTTAACAAGCCCGTGCTTGGTATCATTGGGTCACTTCCATGTACAGATCGTTAGTACATCTACGTCCAATAATAGCAAAATAAGAACAAATTTACATTAATATAGCTGAAGGCCTTTGCAGCCAATTGCTATATATACACATACTCTGTTGGGCCTAGATTTTATATCTAAGATATCAATATAAATAAATAATATAATATAGTCACTAATAATAATTGAAACCGTGGGAGATATAGTCATATCCGACTTTTTAAGACGGGGCGCTGGGCCGTTCTGATGGCCGTGACCGGGAAATCAAGGTCGCATTTTTTGGAGGACGTTACTAGCAATGTAAATTTTGGTGACTCTAACTTGAATATTGTGGGAAATATTCACCTATTATTGATTAGCGATTTGAGGTGTATCAACATGATATCGATTTGCCAGACTCCCAGTGGGCGTGGCACAAAAATGTTAACACATTGTCTGAAGCAGATAAGTGGAAGTATATATTTAAAATTTCCAAATTTCAAAAATTGCGTTCATCCAGATGGACAGTGGATGACCGTGGTGGCATGACGGACATTGCACAAAACCAATATAGATTTTTCACGTCGTGATCGAATATAAATCTTCGACGAGGGACAACCCCAGAACATGAATAAGAAGACAACAGGATTCACGGGACCACTTATTACAGCGCGTTCTCATTAAGTTTCCGCCCTCTGCGGGGAAAACCCAACATTTAAGTATCTTAGTCTATATCCCTTTCAGGGGTTAATTAAATAAACAAATGTTCACCGCAAAATTAGGATACTTCGGGATTCAGGCAGGACAGACTAGGAAATCAGTAATTTTGTGTGTCTTTCCTTTTGATGGGTAATGACATCAGAAGACGCATCTTGGACTAGTAGGCCCCTAGTATGGTTGCGGAGGACACCAAGG
Organism: Drosophila robusta; assembly: GCA_035043565.1. Taxonomy (NCBI): domain Eukaryota; kingdom Metazoa; phylum Arthropoda; class Insecta; order Diptera; family Drosophilidae; genus Drosophila; species Drosophila robusta. The sequence continues at coordinate 10,357 of JAWNMW010000582.1, forward strand.
GGTCCGTCCTCACGGAATCCACGAGTGTCCCATTTGTCACAAGTTGGGTGGCTGCCGGAGCAGCAAACAGACCTAACGGACCAGTTGGGAGCAACCCAGGGTTGGGTCCCAGAAGCAGACCCCAAACCAAACTCGGAAGAAAATTGTGGGCACCGAGAGGTAATCTGCATTAGCTCCGATGATTCGAAGATGGAACTCGACCGAGTCAGAGGAGACATCATGTCTGCGCCAACCTAATGCACCGGCGCCTCTAATGGCACGACAACCCTCCCCGTCCCCCAACCTACGGGTCTTGGCAAGTCACCCCGGAGAACACGGTCGTGTTGACAGGCCCCAACGCGGGATTGCAGGTCGCAGAGCTCCCCACCCACAGGGCCACACCCCCATGAACATTTATTCGGCCTCCCCGCTACCAGTATATGGCCCTTGTTTGAGCCTACCGACGGTGCGCCAACTGTGACAACCTGGGAAGACCTCGACGATCCCCAGTGGAAAATAGCAATGCTAAGAAACTTGCGCTCAAAGCTCAGCCAGCGAAAAGATAGAGAGAATACAGGAGCGCTCGAAAATACTCACGATCAAACTGATAAGCGGATCCCTGCACACACTGGCTGAGTGAAACTGACCCATAGACAAGCGCTCAATTCCGTTTTTGAAACCTTATGGCAGCGAGAGAGCAACTTTCGTGATGAGCACTTACAGAAGGGAGTCTGGGATTAGTTTTTGAGAGTACAAAAGAGTAGTTGAGTTTTAGTTATTAAAGGAGATAGTGAACGCGACGAGGTCAAGACATATTACAATTCACCATAGTAAAAACAATAAAACTCTGCATAAACAAAAATTACCTTACACCCCTAGCAAATCATACAATATAAAACCATTCTGGTCTTTCTCAAATAATACAATTCTCACCGACCTCAGACAGTACACTAAACAATATAAACAATGCTTCGAAAACATCAAAGCACAACATCAAAACTTTATATTTTTATTTACGGACGGTTCAAAAATAAATAGTATAACCAGTTATGCAATATCTAATATGGACAAATAGATAAATATGGACTTCTTCCCTCCTCACAACAGTTATATCTTCAGAAATAATAGCAAAAGAACTAAAAAAATAACAGAAAAAAGCATTATGCTATCTGCTCTGACTCACTATCGTCTTTAGACGCAATCGCATACAAAAATAACGAAAATATTTACGCTTTTACTATAAGATAACTGTATTCCCATAATAAAACTCCTATGGGTACCAGGCCATTCTCAAATTAAAGGAAATGAATTTGCAGACCAAGCAGGAAAAGCGGTTGTTCAAATGCCACTAATCTTCACTCCAAACCTAACCATAAAATATAAATATTTCTTGACCTTTAAACAAGAGCAAACTTTTCACCTCGGTACACCCTGGTATAAAAACATAAATATTAACAATTCTCACATCGCCGACTACCTCTTCCATATCTCTCAACGTAACATAACTAGATCAGACCAAATTAAAATTGTCCGACTACGTATAGGACACACATAAATTACTAATCAACAACACATTAATAAAAATACATCCCAATTTTACCACTTATTTAACTCCAATTCACTTAATAACCTTGAACATGTACTTGACCAATGTCCAGCAAGAAACATGATTTCAAATCAAGTTTTCAATACAACAAAACCTAGTACGTGCTTAACAAACATAAATTCTATTAATTTAAATAAGATCATAGGTTTTTTAAAACAAGCCAATATCTATCACGAAATATAAAAAAGAACTCCACTATATATATCAACTTAAAAAAATATAAAACAAGTTCCTCAGCAATTGTTTAATATAAAATACTTATTATCTCAGTACACTCACACAATTTTTAATCAATAGACATGTATATATACATATAGTACTTTAAGCATCAATACAGATGTACCTCTGACACAACATCTGATGATGTTAAGGCCTTTGTTCAGGCCAAACTGAAAACCAATATTACGGTTGAAAAATTTCAGTTTTAGTACATTCATAAATGTTCCGACCGAACATTTCAGCAAAATTTGCTGTAAAGAATTCTGGCCAGACCACATAATCATTAAAGAATACACTGTGAAAAGGAAAAATCAGTCACCGATTGCACTTCCGCCTTCTGGTGTAATAGATTTAGATCCCATAGATCCCACTACTTGCATTTTCTGTTAGTACAAAAAACAAACACCCTCCCACTCACTTGGCTATTGGAATGTCAGAGGTATTTGTACTAAACTTAGTAATCTTTATCTTAATAGCTTATTCTTTCCTTTTCATATCATTGCCTTCTCTGAAACATGGTTAAGGCCTGACATCCTTGATTCTGAAATCCTATCTAACAAGTTTTCTATCTATAGAAAAAACCGAACTTTTCGTCGTGGTGGTGTGCTTATTGCTGTTGATGCTGATTTATTTTCAGAGATAGTAATAACCAACTTTAGTATAGATATAGAATTTGTTGCCGTCAAATTGTGTATTAAATGTGCATTGTGTCGGCCTTTTTATTACTTGTTCTTATATTCCTCCTTCTTCAGAATTGTGTAGGCCTTTTTATTACTTGTTCTTATATTCCTCCTTCTTCAGATAATTCTGTCAATTCAATGCACTTTTCTGCTATACTTTCTGTCGCTGCTATGCTTTCCGATCGTGATTTTCTTATAGCTTTCGGCGACTTCAATATTGCTGAAACTACGGATTCCTAGTCCTAAATCTAGCGTGTTGACTTCTATGACCAAAATTTATTTTCCTCTTAATTTATTTGGGATGTCATTGTGTCAAATCAATGCAATCCCAAATTCGATGTATAAAATGCTTGACCTTATTTTTGTTTTGGATCAATATTTCTTGTCTGTTTCCCGTACTGAACCTATATCATGTCCAGAAGATCCCTATCACCCCACATTAGAGGTGTTGATTGATTTACTTGCCCGGGTGTTAAACCCAGGTAGTAAACCTCCAGAGCGAGCTTGCGAACTTCGGAAAACCGACTTTGCCAAGCTAACTCAGCTTTTATCCCACACTGACTGGTCTCTGCTTTATATGTGCAGGGACACGGATAGTGCAATCGCGACATTTTATTCCACTTTAAACCATCTTTTTGATACATGTGTCCCGTTTTGTGATTCAATCAGGTCTAACAAACCTGTCTGATTTACACGGGAATTAACCAATTTAAAAAATAAAAAGTCAAGAATGTACGGGATTACTCGATCTAATTTTATTGTCCTAAATAATCAATGTTATATGAATTATCTTAGAAGTTGTAGGATACAGTTCCAGCGGGATCTTAAACGGTTCTATAACTTCATTAATGCGAAGCGCAAATCATCAACACTACCATCAACTGTGTTTTTGAAAAAACGACTGCTGACTCAGATCAGGCTATTTTTTCAAACGACCAATAGTTCTCCGAATTATTTATCTCATTTGCCAAATTGTTATCATGTAAATGTTTCTTACTGCATTTTTGGGCCTTTGATTACAGAAAGTTCACTACTAAATGATCTAAGGGTCATCAAGCCCGTATTTTCGCCAGGACCTGATGGAGTACCAGGCTGCGTGCTTAGGTATTGTGCTGAAGGTCTCTCAAAGCCTTTGTATAAACTATTTAGTTTGTCCGTGAGGTGAGGCTGTTTTCCTTACATTTGGAATGAATCATTTCTTAGTCCTCTCCTTTAAAAAGGAAAAACGTTCAATGTTCTGAACTATATAGGTATTTCTAAGGTGTCAGCTATTCCCAAGTTGTTTGAGAAGTTGATAACTTTTCAACTACAACATCTTTGCAGATCGATAATTTCACCCAGCCAGCACGGGCTTAAGAAATATAGATCTACTACCACTAACTTGTTGGGATTCACGTCTTTTGTTATTAAGGGATTCCAAAATAAAATACAAACAGATGTTATTTACACTGAATTCAGTAAGGCGTTTGACTCTGTTAATCATTCGCTTTTACTGCAAAAGCTTCATCTTCTGGGATTTCCAAAAAACTTAAATCTTTGGATATCTAACTAATTATCTTTAAGAACCCAAAAAGTTTACCTTAAAGACCTTGTCTCCAAACCTGTGCAATGCACTTCCTGAGTACCACAAGGAAGTCACCCTGGTCCGTTATTATTCACTTTGTTTTATAAATGATTTTTTTTCTGTAATAAACCACTCTCGGGTGCTGATGTACGCCGATGACGTAAAACTTTGCCTGTCATCTACTATCTTTCTATTTAGCCAAAGATTGCAATCCGATCTTGACAGTTTTCAAACCTGGTGTCAAGTAAATTTATTAAATCTTAATAACAGTAAGTGTAAATTAATGCCCTTTTTATAGACGAATGCCCCTTTTTAATAATCATTTTCCGAATGGTAAGCTTCTTGAGCGTATATAGTCGATTTATGATTTGGTTATTCCTCTTGACCCCAAGCTTAAGTTTGACAAACATATTTCTACTACTGCTAATCGAGCGTTTGGAGTCCTGGGATTCTTAAAGCGCTTGTCGAAAGAATTTGACGATCCCTACGTAACTAAAACTCTTTATACTTTACTTGTTCGTCCAATAATTGAATATGGGTCTTGTATATAGTGTCCCCAACACAAGGTTCATCAGGATAGAATTGAGTTCGTACAAAAACAATTTCTGCTTTTTGCCCTCCGGGTTCTTAACTGGAATCCTAATTCTCGCATGCCTTCTTACCGCATTACTAATAAATCTTCCCTCTCTTTCTAATAGTAGAACCATGCTATGTGTAATCTTCTTACACAAGCTTATCATTGGGGAAATAGATTCTTCCGAATTAATTAGCCAAATTAGTTTTTCGGTTCCGAGCAGAAATACGAATTTACTTTAATATAGCCGAAGGCCTTTGCGGCCAATTGCTATATTTACACATACTCTGTTAGGCTTCGATTTTATATCTAAGATATCAATATAAATAAATAATATTCCAAATATGGAGCCTCCGGCTCAAAAACTGTGCGAGATATAGTCATTTCCGACTTATTAAGACGAGGCGCTGGGGCGTACTGGTGGCCGTGTCCGGGAAATCGAGTTTGCATTTTTTGAAGGACGTTACTAGCAATGTAAATTTTGGTGACTCTAACTTGAATATTGTGGGAAATATTCACCTATTATTGATTAGCGATTTGAGGTGTATCAACATGATATCGATTTGCCAGACTCCCAGTGGGCGTGGCACAAAAATGTTAACACATTGTCTGAAGCAGATAAGTGGAAGTATATATTTAAAATTTCCAAATTTCAAAAATTGCGTTCATCCAGATGGACAGTGGACGGACAGCATGACGGACATTGCACAAAACCAATATAGATTTTTCACGTCGTGATCGAATATAAATCTTCGACGAGGGACAACCACAGAACATGAATAAGAGGACAACAGGATTCACGGGGCCACTTATAACAGCGCGTTGTCATTAAGTTTCCGACCCCTACGGGGGAAAACCCAACATTTAAGTATCTTTGTCTATATCCCTTTCAGGGATTAATTAAATAAACAAATGTTCACCGCAAAATTAGGATAGTACGGTATTCAGGCAGGAAAGACAGGGAAATAAGTAATTTTGTGAGTCTTTCCTTTTGATTAGTAATGACATCATAGGCACCTAGGAGCAACAGGTGGTAACGGGGGACACCTAGAGGTCCGTCCTCATGGAATCCACTAGTGTCCCATTTGTCACAAGTTTGGTGGTTACCGGAGCAGCAAACGGACCTAACAGACCAGCTGGGAACAACCCAGGGTTGCGTCCCAGAAGCAGACCCCAAACCAAACTCGGAAGAAAATTGTGGGCACCGAGAGGTAATCTGCATTAGCTCCGATGATTCGAAGATGGAACCCGACCAAGTCAGAGGAGACATCATGTCTGCGGCAACCTTATGCACCGGCGCCTCTAATGGCACTACAAGCGTCCCCGTCCCCCAACCTACGGGTCTTGGCAAGTCACCCCGGAGAAAACAGTTGTGTTGACAGGCCCCAACGCGGGATTGCAGGTCGCAAAGCTCCCCACCCACAGGGCCACACCTCCATGAACATTTATCCGGCCTCCCCGCTACCAGTATATGGCCCTTGTTTGAGCCTACCGACGGTGCGCCAACTGTGACAACGTGGGAAGACCTCGACGATCCCCAGTGGAAAATAGCAATGCTAATAAACTTGCGCTCAAAGCTCAGCCAGCGAAAAGATAGAGAGAATATAGGAGCGCTCGAAAATACTCACGATCAAACGTATAAGCGATCCCTGCACACACTGGCTGAGTGAAACTGAGCCACAGACAAGCGCTCAATTCTGTTTTTGAAATCTTATGACAGCGAGAGAGCAACTTTCGTGATGAGCACTTACAGAAGGGAGTCTGGGAATAGTTTTTGAGAGTACAAAAGAGTAGTTGAGTTTTAGTTATTAAAGGGGATAGTAAACGAGACGAGGGACATTGAGGTTTTTTAGGAACACTTATTAAAAACTTGATAAACGCTCGCAACACTTCTCAATTCTCAAAACACTAAAAAGTACCAAAAACAATAGTCAAGAGCATATACAATTCACCATAGTAAAAACAATAAAATTCTGCATAAACCAAAAATTACGTTACACCCCTAGCAAATCACACAATATATATCCATTCTGCTCTTTCTCAAATAATTCAATTCTCCCCGACCTCAGACAGTACACTAAACAAAACACAAGCCCACTTATATACAAACAATGCTTCGAGAACATCAAAGCACAACATCAAAACTTTATACTTTTATTTACGGACGGTTCAAAAATAAATAGTATAACCAGTTATGCAATATCTAATATGGACAAATAGATAAGTATGGACTTCTTCCCTCCTTCACAGCAGTTATATCTTCAGAAATAATAGCAAAAGAACTTATAAATAACAGAAAAAAGCAATATGTTAGCTACTCTGACTCACTATCGTCTTTAGACGTAATTGCATACACAAATAACGAAAATATTTACCCTTTTACTATAAAATCACTGTATTCCCAAAAATAAAACTCCTTTGGGTACCAGGCCATTCTCAAATTAAAGGTATTGAACATGCAGACCAAACAGGAAAAGCGTCTGTACAAATGCCACTAATCTTCACTCCAAACATAAACATAAAAGATATCAATAGGCTTTTAAAATATTTCTTGACCGTTAAACGAGAGCAAACCTTTCAACTCTGTACAGCCCGGTTTAAAAACATACATACTAACAATACACACATCGCCGACTACCTTTCCCATATCTCTCAACGTAACATAACTAGATCAGACCAAATTAAAATAATCAGACTACGAATAGGACACACAAAAATTACTAATCAACAACACATTAATAAAAATACATCCCAATTTTACCAACTATGTAACTCCAATTCACTTAATAATCTTGAACATGTACCTGACCAAAGTCCCGCAATAAACATGATTAGAAATCAGATTTTTCAATACAACAAAACCTAGTACGTGCTTAGCAAACATAAATTCTATTAATCTAAAACAGATTATAACTTTTTTAAAACAAGCCAATATCTATCACGAAATATAAAAAAGAACTCCACTATATATATCAACTTAAAAAAATATAAAAGCAATTCCTCAGCAATTGTTTAATATAAAATACTTATTATCTCAGTACTCTCACATCAATACAGATGTGCCCCTGACCAAACCAATATTACGGTTGAAAAATTCCAATTTTCGTACATCCGGGGCATTTCCTCATTTAAAATAAATGTTCCGGCCGAACATTTCAGCAAAATTTGCTGTAAAGAATTCTGGCCAGACCACATAATCATTAAAGAATACACTGTGAAAAGGAAAAATCAGTCACCGATTGCACTTCCGCCTTCTGGTGTAAATCTAATCCCACTACTTACATTTTCTGTTAGTACAAAAAACAAACACCCTCCCACTCACTTGGCTATTGGAATGTCAGAGGTATTTGTACTAAACTTAGTAATTTTTATCTTAATAGCCTATTCTTTCCTTTTCATATCATTGCTTTCTCTGAAACATGGTTAAGGCCGGACATCCTTGATTCTGAAATCCTATCTAACAAGTTTTCTATCTATAGAAAAGACCGAACTTTTCGTCGTGGTGGTGGTGTGCTTATTGCTGTTGATTCTGATTTATTTTCAGAGATAGTAATAGCTAACTTTTATTACTAGCTCTTATATTCCTCCTTCTTCAGATAATTCTGTCAATTCAATGCACTTTTTTGCTATACTTTCTGTCTCTGCTGTGCTTTCCGATCGTGATTTTCTTATAGCTTTCGGCGACTTCAATATTGCTGAAACTACGGATTCCTAGTCCTAAATCTAGCGTTTTGACTTCTATGACCAAAAGTTATTTTCCTTTTAATTTATTTGGGATGACATCCCAAATCCCATTGTGTCAAATCAATGCTATCCCAAATTCGAGGTATAAAATGCTTGACCGTATTTTTGTTTTGGATCAATCATTCTTGTCTGTTTCCCGTACTGAACCTATATCATGTCCAGAAGATCCCTATCACCCCACATTAGAGGTGTTGATTGATTTACATGCCCGTGTGTTAAACCCAGAACGAGCTTGCGAATTTCGGAAAACCGACTTTGCCAAGCTAACTCAGCTCTTATCCCAGACTGACTGGTCTCTGCTTTACATGGATAGTGCAATCGCGACATTTTATTCCACTTTAAACCATCTTTTTGATACATGGGTCCCGGTTTGTGATTCAATTAGGTCTAACAAACGTGTTTGATTTATACGGGAATTAACCAATTTCAAAAATAAAAAGTCAAGGATGTACGGGAAGTTCAAGAAATCTAGTTCTTTCTTGGATTATAGTCGATATCTGATTTCTCGATCTAATTTTATTGTCCTAAATAATCAATGTTATAAGAATTATCTTAGAGGTTGTAGGATACAGTTCCAGCGGGATCATAAACGGTTCTATAACTTCGTTAATGCGAAGCGCAAATCATCAACACTACCATCAACTGTGTTTTTTGAAAAAACTACTGCTGACTCAGATCAGGCTATTGCCGATTTATGTGGTACATTTTTTCAAACGACCTATAGTTCTCCGAATTATTTATCTCATTTGCCATATCCTTATCATGTAAATGTTTCTTACTGCATTTTTTGGCCTTTGATTACAGAAAGTTCACTACTAAATGATCTAAGGGTCATCAAGCCCGTATTTTCGCCGGGACCTGATGGAGTACCAGGCAGCATTCTTAGGTAATGTTCTGAAGGTCTCTCAAAGCCTTTGTTTAAATTATTTAATTTGTCCGTGATGTTAGGTAGTTTTCCCAACATTGGGAAAGAATCATTTATTATTCGTCTCCTTTAAAAAGGAAAAACGTGCAATGTTCCGAACTATAGAGGTATTTATAAGTTGTCTGCTATTCCTAAGATGCTTGAGAAGTTGATAACTTTTCAACTACAACATCTTTGCAGATCTATAATTTCACCCAGCCAGCACGGGCTTATGAATTATAGAAATATACACTAACCTAATGGGATTCACGTCTTTTGTTATTAAGGGATTCCAAAATAAAATGCAAACAGATGTTATTTAAACAGAATTTAGTAAGGCGTTTTGACTCTGTTAATCATTCGCTTTTACTGCAAAAGCTTCACCTTCTGGGATTTCCAAATAACTTAAATCTTTATTTTTAAGAACCCATAAAGTTTACTTTAATGGCCTTGTCTCCAAACCTGTGCAATGCACTTCCTGAGTACCACAAGGAAGTCACCCTGGTCCGTTATTATTCACTTTGTTTTATAAATGACCTTTCTTCTGTAATAAACCACTCTCGGGTGCTGATGTACGTCGATGACGTAAAACTTTGCCTGTCGTCTACTAATTTTCTATGTGGCCAAAGAATGCAATCCGATCTTGACAGTTTTCAAACCTGGTGTCAAGTAAATTTCTCAAATCTTAATTACAGTAAGTGTAAATTAATGCCCTTTTTATAGACGAATGTCCCTTTTAATAATAATTTTCCGAATGGTAAGCTTCTTGAGCGTATATAGTCGATTTATGATTTGGGTATTCCTCTTGACCTCAAGCTTAAGTTTGACAAACATATTTCTACTGCTACTAATCGAGCGTTTGGAGTCCTGGGATTCATAAAGCGCTGGTCGAAAGAATTTGACGATCCCTACGTTACTAAAACTCTTTATACTTTATTTGTTCGTCCAATAATTGCATATGGATCTTGTATATAGTGTCCCCAATACAGGGTAATCAGCATAGAATTGAATCCGTACAAAAACAATTTCTGCTTTTGCACTCCGGGTTTTAAACTGGCATCCTAATTCTCGCATGCCTTCTTACCGTAGTAAACTATTACTCATAAATCTTCACCCTCTTTCTAATCGTAGAACCATGAAAAGTGTAATCTTCTTACACAAGCTAATCAATGGGGAAATAGATTCTTCCGAATTAATCAGCTAAATTAGTTTTGGGGTTCCGAGCAGAAATACGAGAAAATTTGTACCACTTTCCAGGTTCGCACGTTAACAAGCCCGTGCTCGGTATCGTTGATTCACTTAAATGTACAGTTCGTTAGTACATCTACGTCAAATAATAACAAAGTTAGAACAAATTTACATTAATATAGCTGAAGGCCATTGTAGCCAATTGCTATGTATGTATGTATACAATCCCCGTAATATGGCTCTCATTCGGGCTCAAGGAATAGCTGCACGGTCTCGCAGATGAATTCGGGTTGGAGTCAACAAGCTCTGTCCAGGATTTGCGGAGCAGATTGTCGGTGTTTGTCTCACGGGGCGAGCACCTCCTAATAAGAAAGACCTGGTTGGAGAAATTTGGGTCTACTTTGGGAAAACGTTCAGACCCTTAAGTAGGACCGGTCCCCAGCCACACCCCCGGATTCGAAAGCCTTAGGAGAGTGGGTGACCCTAAGTCAATCTACCAGTTACAGTTGCCTATCCCTGAATCACCATCGTCATCAATTGGGACTCTGAGCTATGCAGGAACAAACGTGGACGCTTAAATGAACGGGTTATCTCGAGCCAGGCGGGAAGAGATTGCCTGTTCGATGCTGGCTGCTAAGCTGCGAAGCTACGGAATCTTGTTTGATGGCCATTCGGACTCCTAAGTTTTCTGAAGCGGTTGGAAAAGTGAGTGTCGTCTTACCGGGTGAGCGTCGACCAGCTGCCGAAGGCGATATCCGGACTGCTCTTAAAAGAAGCCGAAGGATGGTTTCGGACGTTTCAAGAAGGAGTTTATAAACTTCTTTTTGCCACCCCGATATCAGTTCGTTGTCAGAGTTGGTAGCGAACAGACGACGATCGCTTAGCGCAAAGACATTCGGTCGGTGTTATCTCTGTAAATAAACAGTTAGTTTTCTGTTTACGTTTTGTACGTTTATTGTAAGTGTGCAGCAAACGTTCGTGTGCGTGTGCGCTTATCTTTTTCGTTTATTGCCTTGCTTGAGTGTGTGTGTGTGACTGTGTGTTCTTATCTGTAGATTTGAGCACCTGCGCAACGATGCCGCCGAGGAAGAAGAAGCCGACTGAGAAGGGGCCTGAAGGGGTGTGCATTTCGTCTGACGGCGATTCGCGCACCTCGGACGCTTCAAGGAATGTCGAGGTAATACGCAGGGGGGTGCTTGGCAAGCAGCAATTGAGGAGGGCGACCTCGGAGACAGCTGTTTGCAGATCTGGTGCGAGTGGAAGCGTTGGCTCCGTTGGCGACATTAGTGCTGCTGACGGAACCATTGAAGTGAATGTAGAGGAGCGGGTATTTGCAGTACCTCAGCCGTTGGGATGTGTGAGTGCAGGTGTTCCTCCCGTCGAGGTGTCTGTTGCGTCGCGTTCGGCAAGCAACTCAGCACCGATGAAGCGGAAAGGAACGATGATTGAGCAAATTAAGGCTATCTAAAAGAACCTTCTGCACACTGCTCTTAACGAGTGTGCAACGGAGGGACTCCTATGCAGCATGATGGATTACACCCAGCAGTACGAGGAGCTTCTATTTTGTCTGCTCGTAGAAAATGAGCGGTTGAAGGGGCGTTTGGAGGCTGTTCGCAGCAATGTGTCGGTCACCCAAACGCAGGTTGGGAAGGTGCTCGCTGCCAAGGTGGGTGCCGAGTCGGCAGTGCCGTCTACCCCGGAGATGCGACGGCCATTCGAGACTTGGTCCTTGGTTGTGCGCAGCAAGACTGGTAAAACCGCGAAGGACGTGGTCGATAAGGTGATGAGGGTAGAGCCTACGCTTGGTGTGCGTGTGCATGAGGTGAAGTCTCTTCGCGATGGTGGTGCGATTATTCGCACTCCATCAGTGGCAGAGAGAAGGAAAATTGTGGACAATAAGAAGTTTGGAGAGGTAGGCTTAGAGGTGATTGTAAATGAGAGACTGGGGCCAAAAATCGTGGTTCAGGGTGTTCACTCTCAGATTACTCCTGACGAGTTCATGGGTGATTTATATGAGTTGAACCTCAAGGGCAAGATGTCCTTTGAGGCCTTTAAGAAAGGCGTCCGCATGATGAGTAAGTGTGAATGCTGACGTGGCGGTTAACGTCGTCCTCGAGGGTGCTGGCGTGGCCATGGAAACCCTGTTGGAGGTCGGGCGTTGCTACGTCAAGTGGTTTTCTTTCCGAGTGAGAAGTTTTGATCCGGTAGCGGGTTGCTACCGCTGCCTTGGCTTCGACCATAAGGTAGCGAAGTGCGGGGCCAAAGAAGATGTTTGTCGTCGCTGCGGCCAAATGGGTCACCGCGTTGCACAATGTAGTAATGCACAGCATTGTCCCAATTATGCCAATTATGCCGTCGTGGCATCTCATGATGTTTCCGACTCGTCCTATATATAGTGAAATTGTTGCGCAGGCGAATGCTAGACATTAAAATGTTTAGTAAATTTCTTCAGTTGAATTGTCAACGGACCGATTTGGGTGAGATGATGTGTGCGCGGGGCAGAGTGGTTGCCCTTCTGCAGGAACCCTATGCGACTGATAGTCTCCAACGTGGATTGCCCGCATGCAAGTATTTCCTGACAGCAGGGCCAACTCCGCTGTAATTGTGAATGACGTTAGCATTGAATGCACTTTAGTGTCTTCGACTGACTGAGGTGTGTGTGTGAGCCTAAGTGGCAGTTTTGGCAGGTTATTCGTAGTTAGCATGTATTGTAAGTTCGGGTATCTCCTCGAGTCATACATTGCATATATGAATGAGGTGCTACAGCTGGTTAGTGGCCTACCGGACATCCTAGGTCTTGACGCTTATGCTTCGTCCCCCTTGTGATTCAGCAAGGTATCCGGACAATCGTCTGGGTATGCAAACAACACTCGTGGGGAGATACCGAGTGGTCAGTGTCCCTGGATGTCCGGGTGGTCAACGAACCCAGTTAGTGGTATACGTTTGCTAGTTCGATAGGTCAAAGTGATATTGACGTCACTCTTTTGAATATGGTAGCGATGAATATGTTATTCAATGGAATGTGTTGGCTCGGTGTGAGTGACCACAATCCGATTGAGATTGTTATCACACATATTTCTACTACTTATCACACATAGTCACAATGATGGACGCTTTTGTGGTGTGAATTGGTTTCTTCATGTGATTCTGGTGCGGCTGAGGCAGCAACAGAAGTTCCGCTAGTCATTTTTAACGCCATGAATGTTGATGAGCAAGTTGCGGGTGTAAATAGATGGTTGACGCGTGTGAATAATCAGATGTTTGAGAGTAGCTGAAAGGCGAATGTTAAACAGTTGAAGTGCTGGGCGCGTGCGTTAAACGTTAAGCGGCGGTCGGTTCGGTCCTTTCGGAAGCGAAGCAATGCTGATATCGTGGCCCAGCTCAATACTGAGTATTATCGAAGTATGTATTATTATATAAAAATTGGCTGGTGCGTGCAAACGTTAAGTTCGGTTTTGTTTGCAGCTGATTGTGTGACAATATGTTGCTCGAAAAATGCGCTGGCCTCAATGGCCGCATTATCGACCTGATTGAGTGAAAATCAAATTTTATGTAGAATTGTGAAACCTGCAGGGATGTTGAAAGGGACATAATGGGATTCATGAGGCAGACTAAGAGGGGCTTTGGGAACATTTTTGGCCGGTTTAAACAACTTTCCGACGGGTTCTCCGCTCTGGATAAAGAGTTCAGAGCTATGAAGCTAAATTATAGAGGTATTTCTTTGTTCTGTTATTAAAGGATTCTAAAATTCAATAATACAATGCAAACAGATGTTATTAATTAGTCTGATTTCAGTAAGGCGTTGGACTCTATTAATCATTCGCTTGTACTGCATAAGCTTCATCCTCTGGGATTTCCAAACAACTTAATTCTTTGGATATCTAACAATTTATCTTTAAGCACCCAAAAAGTTTACTTAAAAGGCCTTATCTGTAAACCTGTTTAAGTTACTTCCGTCGTACCACAAGAAAGTCACCCTACTCCGCTGTTACTCACTTTGTGCATAAATTAAGTAGGATCTGGGCCGGGGTACACTTTTCAGTCTAACCAGGTCCAGCTTTACAAGAAATTTGTAAAGTTGCCGAAACACTAAGGTGAAACAGGCGTGGTAGTAGAAAGGGGAAAAGGGAGACTCGTGTTAATTCGGGATTCATTTACTACGTTCGGGCCTTCAGGTTTGTTCGAAAGAGCGCGACGAAGGTGCAGCTGATGTTACACACGGTGCCATGCTGTGATACCGCAACACCCTAATTACAAGACAGACGGATATATCTTCGACCGTGCTCTCGGGGTTCACCGTGAGCTATCTCTTGGGCTCGTGGCAGCAATCAATATGAACAGCGGAGACTACAGAGTCGAGGCGATGTGCCGTCTTCAAACGTTAGTTTAACTAAAAGCGTGCCTTCGGCTTTACCACGAGTTATCCCCCAGGTTGTAACCACCGTTGATATAAGCAATGTCGTTGACAAATGTTGATGTTAGTATGTTCGTGTCTTCGATTTATTTCCACGAACTACCTCTCGGGTTGCTGCCGCGATCGATATGGAAAGTGACTTTCAGAAAGTCGAGGCGACACGCCGCCGACGTCCACAAATGTTTATTGTTCTAAAATACGCAAAAACTTTTCTAATTTGGCCTTGGTGCACTGTCTCACACTTCTATTTTTGTCGTTCATACTGTTTGAATTTTTTCTTGACCTGGATTCTCTCTCGCGAGTACCTACGAAGCTTGCGAGGCCTTTCCACCACGAAGCTTTTGCGGTGGTGATGAACCACTCTCGGGTGCTGATGTGCGCCCATGACGTAAAACTTTGCCTGCCGTCTTCTAATTTACTAACTGGCCAAAGTATGCAATCCATTCTTGACAGTTTTCAAATGCTTTAATGTCTTTTTATAGACGAATGCCCTTTTTTACTAATTATTTTCTTATTGGTAAACCTCTTGAGCTTATTGAGTTAGTGATTGATTTGGGTAATCTTCTAGATTCCAACCTCAAGTATGACAAGCATATTTCTCCTGCTACTAATAGAGATTTTTGAGTCGTGGGATTCATAAAGCGCTGGTCGAAAGAATTTGATAATCCCTATGTTACTAAAACTCTTTATACTTCGTCCAATTTTTGAATATGGATATTGTATATGGTGTCCCCAATACAGGGTAATCAGGATAGAATTGAATCCGTACAAAAACATTTTCTGCATTTTGCCCTCCGGTGTCCGAACTGGAATCCAAATTCTCGCCTTTTTACCCTAGCAGACTATTACTAATAAATCTTCCTTCTCTTTCTAATCGTAAACATGATTGGTGTATTCTCCTTACACAAACTAATCAATGGCGATATTGATTTTGCCGAATTAATCAGCCAAATTTTTTTTGCGATTCCGAGCAGAAATACGAGGAATTTTTTACCCAAGCAGACTATTACTAATAAATCTTCCCTCTCTTTCCAATCGTAAACATGATTGGTGTATTCTCCTTACACAAACTAATCAATGGTGATATTGATTTTGCCGAATTAATCAGCCAATTTTTTTTGCGATTCCGAGCAGAAATACGAGGAATATTTTACCAAAGATCTTCATTGTAGAAAGGCTTCAGGAGAAAGCGTGTGGCCAAATGTCTGAACGGCAATTTAGTTTTAGGCAGGGAAGATTTAGCGGATGCGTGGAGTTAAGATAGTTACTCTGTGAGACTAGTCGCTCCTTGTATGTGATATGTATATTAATGGTGCGTTCAACTACTTGAGTTAGTGTGTTCACTAAATTTAATGAATGTGGATGCCAGGAATCAACTCTCTGGAAGAGGTATTTCTCTGGCATAGCCTGAGCAGAGCGTGTGCTGTAGGGCGGAATGAAAGAGTAAGTGTGAATGTTGTTCGTGGCTGTCCGCAGAGTTTCAACTGTGGTCCATTTATTTGGCACCTAATGAAGGATTCTTTGCAGTGGCAGCTCTAGCAATATGCAAGTGCTGTGCCTATACGGACAACTAGCTCATCTTAATTGAGGAGAGATGAGTGCGTGGGCGTGCTTGCGCACTGTGTATGAGTGGGGCGAGAGTGTTGGGGTCAGCCTGGCAATGGACAAGACGGTGTCAATGCTACTCAAGGGCAGATTGTCACCTGGTCGACATCCTACTGTTAGGCTCAATAGTATGAGTGTGAGATATATGACTGAGGTGAAATATCTCGGCATAACATTCAGCAAGAGGAAGTGTGTTTCACTCCTCACTTCGCCGGCATCAAGGGCCGACTGCTAAGTATGGTTGGAGAAGTGCGTCGAATTTTGTGAAGTGACTGGGTCCTCAGCTTACGAATTGTCCGGAACATATACAGCGGTCTTTTTGTTGCATGTGCATCATTTGGATCGTCTGTGTTGTCTAAGGCAGTTACGTCTGTTGTCGGTAGAAAGCAAGTGCTGGCTTGTCAGAGAGTGATTCTGTTAGGTTGTTCGTCTGTGTGCCGCACTGTCTTCACGGAGGCAATGCAGGTGCTGTTGGTTGCAGCCCCTCTTGACTTGAAAATCAGGCACCGGGCATTGCTCTACAAGATAAGAAGAAGGCCTTTGCTGCAGAATGAATGGATAGCTAATTAGGACATGGAGAGTTTAGGGATTAATGAGTGTACAAGGTTGTTGAATCAGTGAGTTTGGTGTGACTAAGTTAGATGGGACACTAGTGAGAATAGGAGGATCACTTACCGGTTTACCAGAGATGTGACTTATATTTGGGATCGACCAGGCTTTGGTTTTAATATTTATCTTGGCTTTCTCCTTATCGGGCACGGTTCTCTCAATGCTTTCTTGCACCGAAAAATTCACATTGCAGACTGACGCCAGCGATTATGGACTTGATGCGTTATTGACTCAACGAATCCACGCAGATGAGCGAGTAATAGCCTACGCCAGCCGCCGCCTTATGAGAGCGGAGAAAAAAGGACGCCTGGCTATTGTGTGGGCTGTCCAGAAACACTGGTGCTATCTGGAAGGCCACCATTTGGAAGTCGTCGCCGACCACCTTGCGTTAAAATAGCTGAACTCCATAGACAACCCAACAGGACGTATCGCTGAAGAAATGCGGGAAGTTCAAGTATAGCAAAACTAAGTCGGCAGGCCACACGATAAGCTGTTCGATGTCGTTTGTGTCAACTGTATAGGCCTTCAAAAACGTATCCTAAGGCGATTTAGAGTACCCAGAAAATTATTATGTGACAACGGCACGCAGTTCACTTGCCGGTCGTTAAAAGCCATCTGCAAATCAGCGGCGATGAAATTGGAACACACCGCCCCGCAATAAAATCCGACGGAAATTATCAATAGGACGATTAAAGCCATGGTGGCGCAGTTCATTGTGGGTGACCAGAATACATGGACGAGCTTTTTATAGAACAAACCCTAGCATTAAAGAGTAGTGCTTCCGACACCGAGGGGTTCAGTCCAGCATTTTTGATACAAAGACGGGAGCCTAGACTACCGGACGCACTGTGCGAAGAAGTCAACCCAGGGTTGGGTGACGCAACTAAGAAGCTCGAGGAAAACAACAGAAACTCTAATCTACGCAGACGGGAATGACGAACCTACCTGGGTTCTGTAGTACTCCTACGCCAGCTCCACTTATCTAAGGCGGAGGACGGACTTACAGCAAAACTGGCACCGAAGAACGAGGGACCATATAGCGTGATCAAATTCATCTTCAACATCGTCAGGCTCCAAAGTCACCCTGAACGACAACGAAGGACTGCCAGCATAGCAGACTTAAAAGAGTTTCAGGCAGTGGACCGCACGAGACGCACACAGAGGAAAAAACTTTGAGAAAAGAGTAATCGAGTTGTAGTCAGTTAGTTAGGAGACAGTGAAGTTTGTTTTTCACGCGACAAGGGACATTGAGTTTTGTTAAGAATACGTGCCGCGAACATAGCGAGGAAAGTTCTACTGAGCTCTCAGCGAGTAGGGAAATAAAATTGTTTGCGGTTAAGGAAAATAAGTCCCTTCTTTAAAACAATTTGCTTAACAATGGTGTCCCCAATACAAGATTCATCAGGATAGAATTGAATCCGTGCAAAAACAATTTCTGCTTTTTGCCCTCCGGGGTCTTAACTGGAATCCTAATTCCCGCATGCCTTCTTACCGTACTCTTACTCTTACTAATTAATCTTCCCTCTCTTTCTAATCGTAGAACCATGTCAGGTGTAATCTTCTTACACAAACTAATCAATGGGGAAATTGATTCTTCAGAATTAATCAGCCAAATTAGTTTTGCGGCTCCGTGCAGAAATACGAGGAATTTTTTACCGCTTTTTCTAGAAATATGTAATGCTAGCTATGCCATCCACAACCCTTTTCGCATCTAATGCGCTAGTTATAACAATCTTTTCCATATATTAAAAAATGCATGTTCTGTCCCTGTCATTAATACGTTAGTCCTTTGTCATCTGTCCATTTGTTTGCGATCTTCGTCACCGCACGTTATGCGGCGCGCCCCTCGGTCGGTTGGGCGGGAGGTGGGTGGCATTTTGCCTGGGTCCGCGCGTTAACAAGCCCGTGCTTGGTATCGTTGGGCCACTTGAATGTACTGTTCGTTAGTACATCTACGTCAAACAAAAAAAAAAAATTATTGGATTTATTCAACAAAGACAACCACTTCATGTGGGTCATACAATGTGACTAACGAAGTTATGCAGAGCTGCACACAGACAGCTTGCATCATGTTCGATTCAAACATACTTAAATAGAGTTGCTCTTAAGCAACCACACATACATTTACACATGTATGCAGTACATATACATTGCTTTTTAACATATTCTCACCACTCTTTGTCAACGTACTATGTTACTCTATAACAACAAATTGATATAGCCAATTGCAACCTAACATTCTTATAAATTTTAAATGCTTAACTCTAACTAGATTTTTAGTTAATACATCAGATATCTTTTTATCTGTTGGTACATATTTAATTTAAACTACATTATTCTTATACATTTCCCTAACATAAGATATTTGATGTCGATATGCTTACTACGTGCATAACGTGTGGAATTCTTCACGAGACGTTGTGCACTGTGGTTGTCGCTGTATATCATTGTTGCTGTCATCTTGCCGAAGCCCATTTCTTCAGCCAGCTTGCTGGGTGAACGGAGCTCCTGCTACAAAGAAAGCCCAGCCGATTTATGGTTACCGCTGTCGCTTGCCAATCTGGATTTTCATAGCAATAAATGCGCGTACCAGTACGCTCATAGTGCATACTCAACTCTGCTGTACCCTTCAAATAGCGTAGCACGCGCTTAGCATCTGCTTCATGTTCTTGATGAGGGTCTGCATTACTTTGTACAAGAGTCGTTACAACCAAGTTCATTAACGACCCAATCAATGACTAAAATTTAACTTGGTCCACCTGTGTAAATCTTTTAGCTTCGCATTTAATCTGAAAGCCAGCTTCCAGTGGAATAACATTTGGCTTCCAATCCTCCAAGCCGTATTGGTGCAACAGTTCCTCAATATACTGTTTGTGTCCGACTGATATGCCATCCCTGTTGCGCTCTATCTCTATTCCCAAGAAATGCTTCAGCGTGCCGCCATCAACCACATCGAAGTGACCGGATATGAGCGCCTTGATTCTGATGAGATCCTCCTTGTTTGCGCTGGCCAGTATGACCATGAAATGATTGTGTTTATCCTTTTGCCAAGTATATACACACAAGTCTCGCTTGGGCAAGAAATGAACCCAATCTCCAATAGAATGTTGTTCAGCTTATCATTCTACACGCGGTCACTCTGTTTAAGCCCATAAAGCTACTTGTGTAGCTTAAACACACGCTTGGGATGGCTTCCATCGATGAATCCTTCCGGCTGACGTATGAATACTGTCCCTTTAAGAATGCTGCAGAAACATCCATTTGATGCATATACATGGCATGCTCCACAGCCATGGCCATCACCAGCCTGATTGATGAATACCTTGCCACTGGAGAAAACGTTTCAAAATAGTTTACTCCATAACGCTGACCAGTCGCACTTGACAGCACAGACCCACTACCATCCGATAGCCATTTCGTACATGGGTAAATCAACCAGTTCGCAGGCTTCGTCAGATTATCGATCTCCTTCTGCACTGATGATTTCCATTTTTCTGCATTTCTTGTACTCAGCTCCTCCGTCAAGTTACCAGGTATATCAAGGTCATCCTTGACGCCTGCGTCGTCCAGTGTCTATTTTCTTCGGCCGCCCAAGGCCACGATGCACAGTTTGTTCGCCTGCTCCTTTTGGCAGTGCTGTTGCTGCTTGTCAGGAGACAGACCAACGTAATATTTGCACCACTGCCAGATCCTTGGGCATCACATGGTCATCTTCTGTTCATATAGATTCAAAAAAGATTACTTCACGAGTTTGTATTCCATTACGATTCAGCGAGTTATACAAACAATACGCTTTTGCAGAGTCCAAGTAGCCGACCATAATATGCTCTTCACCCTTTGGCTGGAATTTTCATTTCTGCGCTTTGTTAAGCGCAATGGCTCCACATGGCTTTTTTCCAGACCAGGCTTCTTGGGGTGTCAGTTGTCGATTTCGTAAGTAAAATGCTATCTTTACAGCTTCTGCCCATAATGCCTCGTCAATGCCAGAATGCACCAGCATGCTACGGGCCATCTCCACCAGAATCATATTGGCTCGCTCTGCAACACCGTTTCGTGTGAGCGGTCCTGTGAGCTCTTGATGCCATTACTCTTTAAGTCATTTTCAAATGTCTCACTTAAATATTTTCTATATAATTGCTCCTTAGTGCCTTTCATCTCTGGACAGTTTGATATTCCGCATACGCCTTAAATATCTTGAATTTCGCAAAACTTTTCATCTCTTGTCTTTAAAAAGCAAACGTAAACAAATCGAGTCTTGTCTACGATAAACGTTGCAAAATATCTTGCTCCCCCATTTGATGGCTTGATCATTGGGTCACATATATCGGTGTGTACTAGAGTTCTGTATAAATACATTCATATTTTCATCTACAGTTAGTATGGTGAATACTGTACTCACATTCATGGCATACTGTTCTCTTTGTATGGGTACACTACGAGCACAAAAAAAGGATACAACTTTTGGTATACTCACTCCAAATAAATATTATGTGTATACATCGTTTACAGTAGTGTACCCATAATGAACTAACTTGTACACGTAATTTGAAAAGAATAGAATGGATACACTGGTATGATTAAGTTGCCCGTAGCAGAATTTATTTTTTCGTAGACGGATTGCCACACAGAGAAAAAGCACCAAACCAAATTTATGGGAAAAAACATTAACAGAAACGTAAAAATGGATAATGTAAGTAATGTTTTTGTCGTAATTGATATTAATTCTGGTATTATTAAACAATTATTCTGTTTTAGTACTAAAATCAATGTGTTGGTTATTTTGTTTTGTGAATTGTCTTTTTTAAGTATATATGCATAAGTGTAAAGTGTTCAGCAACAATAAATGAAATATTGCAAGAATTTGGGTGCGATCTGGATAGGGACAATCCAACTGTTGTGACTGATAGAGGGACGAATCTGATCATTGCCTTCCGCGGCCTTAATCACATACATTGTGTAAAACATCTGCTTCACCATCAGTACCGGAACTACAAGACATGATAAAACGTTGCAGTAAAATCGTAAGATATTTTAAGAAATCAGAAATGAATTCAAATCTAGATATTTCACTTAACAGTAACTGCTCCACTATTGAAGTGAATTGGTTTAAAATTACAAAAATTCTTAAAGAAAAAAATTAGATTTATCGGATAGAAAATATCAATTTGAGCAACTTAAACTCAATTATAACCCTACTTGGCCCATTTGAATCATTTTCTAAAAAGCTCGAAGGCAATAATTATACAACCTTACGTTTCACAATACCGTACATCAAACATTTGAAAAAAAGGTTGCGTTAATTTAGATGATGTGGACATTGTTAAGAAGTCTAAGAAATTCTTGACTAATCTATTGGAGCCTGTTGTACAAAGAAATTTAACAAAACTTCAAAAAATTTCACTTTTTCTATTTCCGAAAACAAACAAACTTTGTCAATTCATAGAAACGGAAAAGAAACAAACAATGGGCGATTGTCGAGAAATAATGAAATTATTTGTTGATGGTAGTGCAGCAGATAGTTAGGACATCGTATCGGGAAGCTCACAAGAAGTAGACGCAATATTTTCCGACTCACTCAACCCTGCGAAAGTCAAATTAATAACGAAATAAAGGGCTATACAAATGTAAATGTTGTATTTAGCGAGGATTTTAATATTTTGCAATGGTGGGACACTAATAGAAAACAGTTTCCATTACTATATAAATCAAGCTGTAAAATTTTACCGGCTCCGGAAACGAGAACAGCGTCCGAAACAGCTTTTTTTGTGGCGAAACATTTTATTTATGAGAAGCGCTGCCAAATTACCATAAATGAAAATATGGTAAATCAGATCTTCTTTCTTCATTCAAATGTAAAAAATTGTATAAAATTACCCATTCTAGAATAACATCATTTTAATCTGAGATACGTTTAAATTGTGGATAAAATATAAAATATTGTGAAAAAATATATGTACATATGAAATATAATTTACTTAATTTTAATTATTTTAATATAATCAAAAATACGTACACACAATAAACATA
Organism: Drosophila robusta; assembly: GCA_035043565.1. NCBI lineage: Eukaryota > Metazoa > Arthropoda > Insecta > Diptera > Drosophilidae > Drosophila > Drosophila robusta. The sequence continues at coordinate 33,470 of JAWNMW010000582.1, forward strand.
CACAGGCTCCCCAAGCATTTTTATTCACTGTACACATTGTATACTGTACAGCAAACTGTACTCATAATGTAACACGTACACAATTTAACAGTATACCAATAACATGAGTGCACCAGAAAATGGTCATGAGTACACAATTCTCTATTACAGAGCCGTCTACACTATTCACTCACATTCATTTAACAGAGTATAGCAAAACATGTACACATTTTTACAGTGAATATTTTTGAATATTTTTATGATTTTGAGAAGCCTTCGGAAACTTCTTCACACATATTTTTGCTCTTTGCACACGTTATACAAGCACGGTCATCTAAGATTACATTGATTTGCCTTTAAAATTGAAAATTCAAGTGGCAAATCCGACTGTGCTATTTACATTTACAACATATCATTTTTGGACATTTGTTCTATCATAAACAAATCCAGTCGCTTCTTTGCAACCAACAAAACTTCACCGCGTTTATTTTTTACCAACGCCTCTTTTGCTGTAAATTCAACATTAAATCATTTGTTGCTAGCTTTTGCAACTGAAATAAAGTTGCATTGCAGGCCTTTATGTACAATACATCATCAGATCAGTACAAGACATTAATCAGACTTCACTATTTTTCCAGTGAAATCATGCGGTTACACGACCACTAGCTTCTATGTAATTGTCACCTGCAAGATTTATGCGCTCTTTGTACACTTTCAAATTAATAAACTGCTCTTTTGCATAAATGTGCTGTTGCGGCACTGTCCAAACACCAGATATGTTGCGAAATTGTTGCTCTTTTGTTCGATTTCAAGTTGGCACTCAACACTGAAAAATATCTTTTTTCTCTTCGACACTTTCGCATTTTTCTTTGCGTTTTTGTACTTCCAATTTGAAGAATACCATAGGCTATGGCGGCCATATATCTAGCACCCAATTTTTGTCGCCGCTTCGCTTTTTGTTCGCGGTGATTTTTGTCTATTTGCTTTGATTTTGCCAACTTTTGTCTACTTGCATTAGCTGTCGCTTACTGAAAATTTTCTGTTGTCTTGCACACAATCCTCTTTATTGCTCCCTCTAGAAGTTTAGTTTTCAATGCGTTGACAGTTGGTAATGAGTCGCGCGTCTCGATTGTCACTACGAAGTTTTCGTATGTGGTGTTCAAAGAAGATAACAGAATAATAGACAAAATTTCATTACACTTATGGAATATATAGGTTTTCGCGATATGCGGGGACGGGAGTGGGCGTGGCCGGGTACCGAGCCTTAAAATGAGTGACCAGCTATCTACCTTTAAAATGTTATGACTCTTCCTCCAAAATTGTAGGAGATATAGTTTTTTGCGATTTCCGGGGGCGAGAGTGGATGCCAGAACTTATTTTAAGGATCTTCAAAAATATTTCTTAGAAACCCTTATTTAAAGGGGTGACCACTAATCTACTTAAAAAATTAGTGACTCTAGCTCTAAAACGGTGGGATAAATAGTCATTTTTTTCTGGCGGGGGCGCTGGGGGCATTCTAGTGGGCGTGGCCGGCAAATCTAGGTTGCAATTTTTGGGGGAGTTCACCAACAATTTATATTGCAAATTTGGTGACTGTAGCTTTCATATTGTGGGAAATATTCAGCTAGTATTGATTCGCGATTTGAGGTGTATCGACATGTTGTCGATTTGGCAGCCTCCCAGTGGGCGTGGCACAAAAATCTTAACACTTTGTCTGAAACAGATATCTATAAGTATATATCTTAAATTTCAAGGTCTATCTTCATTAGCTCCGTAAAATATTGCGTTTAACAGACAGACAGACAGCAAGACGGACATTGTACAAAACCAATATACTCTTTCCACTTCGTGAACGAGTATAAAAATAATTGCAATGATTTGTACACACAATACAACAACAACCATAGTTAAATATAAACGGGTCGAGCGCGACGACCGAAATAAGCACAACGGAATCAAATCATGTATAGTAGGATATAAAACGAAAATCTTGTCGGCACGAAGTTCAGTTTTAGAATGTTTTTTTAATTTATTTAGAATTTCTTTGGCTCTATTTATCCTTATACTAGGTGCTGACTGTATTTCATAGTTTTCAACTGATTTTATTTGATTTTGCTCTGTTCATTACAGCATCTTTATAATTTGTATTCATTCTACGAATCAGTGCGTTTTCACTATTGACTATAGTACTTGCCATTATTATTCGTGGCTGAAGCTCCTGATTTGGTACCACAACTGTTTTTTTGTCAGTTGGTTACCGAATTTCTCGGATTACTTCAGACCTGGCTGGTAATAATAGCGTATTATCTTCTATTGAATTGACTACCGGAATATGAATACGTGTGTGAAAATTATTGGGTCTTATTGTGAAGCAGCCTTGATTAAATTGGAAATCCAAAATACAATTGTATTTTTTGTAGAAATTCCACTATACCATCTCTTGGTAGGGAAAAACTTTCATATACTACATGGAAATCATGTGGGACAAGAAAATCTTCGATTCTAAGGTCCAGATCTATTGAACGTAGGGACTTCAAAGTTCCTTGCCCAATACATGTTAAATTTGTTATTATATTTTTGTTATTGTGTTTTTCATTAATTTTGGAAAATTTTAATAGTGATATGTCAGCACCTGTGTCTACATCTAAAACTAGTGGGATATTATATTGAGATTTTACGTGCATGAAAATGCTAAGACCGAGATTTAGTTGAAAAATGTTTACAACTGCTTTTCGCTCAAGGAGTCTAGAGCGTTTTCCACCTGTATGTTCCTGACAGTCCGGTTGTTATTATTATGGTAGTTTTGGTTGTGGCCAGCGCGTTGGTGTCCGCCACCGTGATAAGTAGTATCGCTTTTACCTTTATTGTTTCCGCGGAAACGGCGACAGTCTCCATTATAGATATTTTAGCTGCCACGATAGTTTCCTGATTGCTGACTATTGGACTATTGAATGGCATCAGATTGGCCAGTAGCCTCTGTACAACTCTTTACAAATTTGGCAAATAGCGTCGTTCATATTAGTGAACTGTCCAGCTTCCATGATTAGTTTTAATTTTTTAATGGCGCTGTTCTTAATTGTTGCATTTACCGCTTGTTGTGTTGAATATTTACGTGCTAGTCCTACGGAGAGACCATCTGAAATATATGCACCATCGAGAGCTCCTCTTAGTTGCGCTATTTCATTGGTTTATTCATTAATTTCGCGGTCAGTACTTTCACTGACTTGCATTTGACATTGTTTTCCAGTGTTGAAATTACTAAGCTTGATGTACTCATTACTTAGTAGGTTTATTGCTTGCCTGTCAATTTTGTTTTAACAATTGAAACTGCAAGCACCTCATGTTGGCCCTTTATTGAGTCTATGATCTCAAGGGCGTCCAAAAACCTCTGAAGGTTGTCGGCTCTGCCATAAAACTCTGGAATGAATTTAGATGCAGTGTTAATAAACTCAATATTTGTTTGAGCCATTATCGATGGTAAATCGCCTTGTTTGCTATCGATCGCAGTGGCGGAAGTGGGCGTGGGCATGAAACTTTCCAAGCGATCTTTAAAGGAGGTAACCAGCCATCTTTAAAATTTGGTGACTCTAGCTCGAAAATTGTGAGAGGTAGAAAATTTCGCGATTTGTGGGAGTGGGTGTGGCCAGAAAATTTGATCTGTGTTGTTTGGGGAGCTTTCCAGTAATATATATTCAACGAGTCTCTAGCTTAAAAGCTGTGGGAGATATAGCCATTACCGATTTTTAGGGCAGCGATGCTGGGGGCGTTCTAGTGGGCGTGGCCGAGATATCAAGGTCGGGGGAGGTCACCAGCAATCTGCATACCAAATTTTGTGATTCTAACTTTTATATTGTGGGAAATATTTACCTTTTTATCGATGTGCAATTTGAGATGTATCGACATGATATCGATTTGCCAGCATAGTCTTAACACTTTGCCTGAAGCAGACAATTACAATTATAACAACTACTACTGTCATACAGACGGTCGGACAAACAAACGGACATGTATGGGGTCGGAGACGCCTCCTTCTGCCTTTGCGTACATTTGCACAATATCAATATACTGATCAACCATTGAAAATGTCAATGGGTTAAGGGTATAAAAAGCAGAGAAAACTAAAAGTATGAATATTTCAGTGGCGCGGGCCGGATTTTTTGGGGGAAAGGGGGTTCAATTATTTACTCCACAATTAAAATAACATTACACATTTAATGATGTTTTAATGAATAAAATAATAATTATTGCCCACACTTAATTTAAAAATATAAAAATATGGAATATTTAAAACCATATTATTATTAATATTCAATGTGAAGTTATTTTGCATTTCAAATTTTTAATGTTGCGCGCGCAACCCTATGAGACAAAGGTGGCGGTCCAAGAAAACATAAAAATTCGATTTTAGGCAGCCAAAGCCAATGCAACGCCTAATTACACATACAAATTAAGCAATTCCTGGGTTGGAAAATAATAAGATGCACGGCTAGCAGGGCTACGGCCGATGCAGGTAGATTATTATTAAATGTTAATAATGCGCGGTGTTACGAAAATTGAGAAGACTTTGAATGTAGCGGGATATGACCGGCGCGATTTATCGATTTATTTAGAATCATCTAAAAACTAAGAACATTGTTTCTTATAACCAAAGCTAGCCCTATGCCCTAAAAGTGCTGACCCCGCGCCTCGCGCGTGCGTGGTGTCACATAACGGCTGCTCACGCTGCGGAGCGTTGCCCGCAACATTGTCACGGTGTGAAGCTTGCACTTCTTATGTTGTTGTGCAATATCCGCATATGTTGCTTACATGCGGCTATCCGTGATCGGTTTGGCAACTTCTTTGTTGCTGGGCGATCGTGTTTACTCCTCCTCCGCTTAAGTGTATTACGTCCTCGGACTTCTTGAAACCGTCGATGATAACTTGAAGATCATGCTGGCGTCGGTCTCTCTGGTGCTTCTGGTAAATTTTGGATAAGGTATAATAGAGGACCAAGAAGATGATCACAGCCACTCCAGATATTATAGGCCACCTTATTAGTCCCTCTTCTATATTTCTCGTTGGCCCGTTATATTAAGGAGCGTTGATGCTGCTGGGCCCGGAGATTTTTTTGACGTAGTTCTTTAAGTTCCGGTTTGCAGAGTCGTTTACCTTTATCTCCTCGTCAAAGGTAAGAAGGAATGTTCCAGTTACCAGTTGTTCGTTGATCGTAGCTGTTTCATCATTGTTGATGATAACGCCGTCATCGATGACTGTTAGAGGCTCGAGGTGACTGAGGCGAGTTGTACAATGTGCGGTACCACCTGAGTGAAGATGTTGTGCGCAAGTTGTGTAGGGCAATTTTTTGCAGAATGTTGTTGTGGGCGCGGTACTACAGTTTCCGACTATGTTGTTATCCGCGGTGAAGTTAACGGTGAAGTGAACGGGATGTAAAATTATTTTCATACGTACTAAGTTAAGCATAGGATATTTTATTATAAAATGTAAAAAATCATCATTTAGTAAAACTATAATTTGGTCTACTTTCGTTAGATCAGTAATTGTAACATTGGTAGAATCTTCATTGATTATATTTTCCGAATCATTGAAGTCTGAAATCGCGGGGTTAATTATTCCAATTTATGTGAGTGTAACCGACAACATTAAGGCTTCGAGTTCGGAGATAATTATCCTATTTCTTGAGAGCAGTGTTTCGTATAAATATTCTGTATTTATCTGTTTTATTTTTGCATTTTTTATTATAAGATTTACCACGTTTGTTAGTTTATTTATTTTTTCCTGGGTCTTTGTGTGAATTGTTATCTGCCTGTTTTCTGGATCTATGAGTTCTTTCTGCGTAAATTTTAGTTTCTCAAAGTCGTCAAAATCTGGAGTTCCGGCTAAAATTTTTAAAGCAGTGCCTAATAAGTTAATGCTTCTAGCGTGTCGATGATGGATATTTACTGTGGTAATAAGAGTCCGCATGTGTCGTACGTCTGAGTCCAATATATGTCTCTGTGTGACTGAGGGAAATGATTTCGTAATTCTTCTGTTTCTTTTACTACTGCTAAGTATATGGTCAAGTTGGTTGAGTTCTTCAAGTACTGGAGTTCCTTCCAAATTGCTACGTCCCTGTCTATGATTGGTATGTAGCTTGTGTTACTGTAGTCAGTGAGTTTGGCTGTCGTCATTGTGGCAAGAAGTAATGTAACCCAAATCCTAAGAAATAAATGAAAATAAAGGATTAGTGCTATCTTACATTGTCCTTTGTGGACCACCCTCCGTTTTATTAAGACTGTTATCCCCAAGTATGCTTCAACTTGTTTCTCGGTGTATAAGTAAGTAAGTTTGTTTTCTATCCATTTGTTCGCTTTTATAAGACTTGCCCACTTGGGAATTGCCTATCTTGCCTTAAATCATTTAATATTTTCATTTGGAGCTGTTGCACCTTAGGAACCGTATCTTTAATTACAACATCAAGTTCTGGGGAGGATGAATGGATTATATCAATCGGACGCTTGACGCTAACCGAGTGAACAGTTTTGTTGAAGTATCGTCTCATCTGTGTCACTGATTTTTCTTTGGACTGCCAGGTATCTCGCAATATCTCCCAGAGTTCCATGGAATCTTTCTATCTGACTGTTTGATGTACTGTGGAGTGGTGGTGCATTTATAATTTGAACGTTATAATGGTTGTTTAATAGTGTTTTTATTGTTTCTGATTTTTTGGAGGGTTCGTTGTCACAGTATATTGTGTTTGTATATTATAAGATAATATTTCTTGTTGGTTTAGTATATATCGATATGTAACATTTCACCAACATAGGAAGGAATTGGCGTTTCTCCAAGTACCTGCCTCTGCGGATGACGGTCGTATTTTGCTGTTTCGAAAAAATTTTGCAATTTGGTTCTATTGCCAACTTGGTAATTTTTGGAAAAATATTATCTTGTAGAATTTGTTTAACGTTCTCTTTGGCGGCCCTATGGGCCCTATTGTGTTCCGCAACAACTATCTCTTCCTGTTCATTTTTATTTACGATGTTATCGATTTGCCAGCTTCCCAGTGGGCGTGGCACAAAAATCTTTACACTTTGTCTGAAGCAGATAACTACAAGTATATATATCTAAAATTTCAAGTCTCTATCTTCAATAGCGCCGAAAAATATTGCGTTCATCCGGAGAGACGGACACTGTACAAAACCAATATACTAGTTTCACTTCGTGAGCGAGTATAAAAATGCAATTCAAATATTTCAGGCTTGCGGTTTGGTTTGTACATATATATGAGTGCTCGGATCACTAATTAAAAATTTAATAAGGATCATACTTTTAGTTTTAAAGTTATTCACGAATTTTATTTTCATAGTCGAACCCAAGCCCAATGCCTATGCAAGACGCACAGCCTGCGGGTGTGTGTGTGTGTGATTCTGTGAATGGGTGGTTGAATACAAAATGGTTAAGAACCACATATGTATGTAAAGACAGGTTTCCGGGTACGCCCTAGTCGGGCGCCCCCGACTAGAGCCCCTTACTTGTTTATACTCGTTCGTTCCTATTATTACACAAAGTGCTAGGGTACATATGTTAGTTATTAGTACACTGCATAATGCGCTGTCAGATAGACCCAAATGCAACTTTCTTAGTTGTTCTGTCTATGCTTTGTTCATTATATTTGCAATTAGAGTTAGCATTTTTATATAGATTTCATCAGCGCACCGAGGTGTGTGACAATTGGAAGGGCACAACGCTAGAGCAACGAAAATTGAGCGTTAACCACCACAAAAATGGGCATTCTCGCAGAAAAATAGCTCAATATGTTAATATACCAGAGACCATTGTAAGATCATTATTCGCTTCCTTTTTGAAATCAGAGTGGATATTAAGAGGAAAATTGCTCCAAGCAAAATATTTAATGTTATAGATGAGCGCAGTATTATGCGATCAATTAAGCAAAGCCCTAAGAAATTATAGATAGGTGTAGCGTGTAAAAGCAACAGTTCATAATAATAATTATAATTATTATATTTTAATTATAATTATTAAAAGGATGTTTAGTAGTATATAGAATTTAATTGAAATTAAAATATAATGTTTATAACGGTAAAATGAATTGCTAAGTTTTAAAATTATTCGTCTGCCAAGTATCCATACCGGGGTCTGGTACTCGACCCAAATATACACTGATCTACATAAATCCGTCAGTGCCACCAACTAATACAGGTCCAACTCTAGAAATTTAACAGTAGACAACAAAAAACAGAGATATGCGCACTCAGGTACAGCGCAATCTCATATATAATCGAAGATATGCTCAACAACCCGGATAAAAAGCCGATATTGATCGATAGTTAAATAACGACACGAGTTATCGATGATTTAATAAATAAACTTGATCTGCGTATGGCGTATGTCTTTTTTCAGCCGTTGTGCTTGGCCCCCACCATGGAAACTAAATTCGTGCATAACTTCCAAAATAACAGTATGATCTTATTGATATTTTCAGTGCCTAACAAGAGCATTGAAGTCTATGTAAATACCAAAGCACAAGTATATAGTATTTGAATTTGGTTTTTTTTATTCTTTTGAATATATGGGACGAATGGGGGGAGGTATCGAAATTCCGAAATATTCCAAACCTTATAGTTTCTGTTATGATATGTTAGATATGTTTAGAACACCGGGTCAAAAACCCGATAGTTATCGATAATAACTCAACAAGGCAAGTTATCGATAATTTAAAAAAAATTTGATCTGCGCATGGTATACATGAACTCAAAAAATTCAAGGTCACCTTTCTTTTGTTAGTAGTAGACGGACGGACAGACGGACGGACATGGGTAGATCGACTCGGCTAGTGTTGCTGACCAAGAATATACATACTTTAAGTGGACGTTGATGCCTCCTTATACCTGTTACATACATTTGCACAAAACCATTATAACTTTTTTCCCCCTTTTCAGTGGTATAATTACGCGGCAACTTTACGCGGCGCTAAGACGTCTGCTCTGTGGGATTAATATTTCCCATTATATAGAACTAGCTACTACAATTCCTCCAAAGCTTCTGAAACATTTCCGGTTCTGCTATAATACGTTACTTAACTCAACTCACCACGATCTCAATGATGCTTTAAACGCGTCGGCATACGTGAAAAGGCTTCATTCGTAAAACGAGAGCAAGACAACCGAGGTCTTAAAATTAATTGAAAACGAAATTTTTTTTAATGTAAAGAACTTCTTTCAATTCGACACATATTTACGCGATCCTCCTAGGTCCAATTTATTGTGAAACTCAACTAAATTACCAATAAACAAAAAAGAAGTTGGTGCAAGGCAAGTACTGTTTTTGGATTTTTACCAGAGATACCATTTTAACTTGTGATAAGGTGATAAGTTGAGTAATAAATTTCATTGTCTGATTATCTATATCTTGAACCCAAATGGGTACAAAAGGTTATATTGGTTTTGTCCGTCCGTCTGTCTGTATGCGTCTATTTCAGAGACAACAAAAGCTGCAGAGCTGAACTTGGACGTTTTAAGTTCGTGTATACCATACTAACATCACTCGTCACGTTTTGTTAGATCAATATTTTTCGGTGTTTTGACCCAGTTTTCTGAGCATATCTAAGAAACTATAAGATCTAAAGCCAACTTTGGTTCCATATTTTGTCGTGGAGGTTCAGATCATATCAGATTTTAGATATCTCCTCCCACACGCCCTATATAGGCAAAATCGTAATTAAAATACTCTAGACTTGCGCTTCGATCTGAAAGTTTCATTAAGATCATGTTCTTAGTTTATATTTTATTCACAAATTTAGTTTCAATAGAGGGGGCCAAGCGCAGAGGCTGAGAAAAATGCACAACCTGCATTTGTTTGTGTGTGGGTGTGTGTGTGAGTGTGTGTAGGTGTGTATGTGTATATGTGTGATTTTATGGATACATGTTTGTATGCAAAGGTATTGAAATGTATCTAAAGACCCCCAGTCGGGTGCTCCCAACTAGAACCTCCATACTGGTTTTGAATACAGTCCTTGGGAGTGTTAAAAATAATGAAGCTAATTATTTGTATAAGCTAAAATGTAATAATCTAAAAATGTAAGACCGGAGAGTATGGAGCTATCGATATCTATTCATTGTATTTCATAGTCTCAGTTTTCATTAAGCCGTCTCTTACTTCACACGTACGTTCTTACTCTGTTTGGTTTGGTGCAGCAAAAAAGTCGCCTTTAGAAAAATTACAATATTTATACCAACAATGTAATACCCATACAGACTATATAAAATTATAATTTTTTGAGTGTTTGAGTCTATATTATATGGTAATCCGCTGTCAGTAGTATTTTACTCATGTGTTATTGTGGCAAAATCTTTGAGTTTGGCAACAATATGATCCGACCCCCAAGACTACTATTCTTTAAATTCAAAAGACAAGATTGTTTGGATACACCGAAATTGACCTGGCAGCTGATGTTGATCAAGAATATATTTAATTAACTGTTTATGCACAAAGTTTTAATATTAATCCATTTGAAGTTATAACAGGTAAAATTCGTACAATCTGTTAAATAGCAGCAGTGAAATAATTTTCTATGTTTCTAAGTTCTATTAATCATCAATCGGTTTGAGATTTTGAGGTTTTATATTGGAATTAGAGAAAATCGATATATTTCTAAGATCACTAGACTACAATAATAATAATAATTTTTGTTATGCCAAGAAATCTAATAAAAAATATATGAATGCATTAACACATTCCCACTAATTATCTTATGGGTTGTGATCATAAAATACATGCCATGGTTTAAAATCGAATTTAACCCACATAAACTGTTTAGTATGACACGCTCTTGGGTACGGCCACAAACGGTCAATATCTCTGAGTTTGGCAACAATATACCTTGAAAAATCAAAATGTGGCAACTATGTATATAATTCGGTGATTCAACCAAAGACAATATAAACACTACGATGCGTAACACTGAACAAAAAATGTTATAAGGCAGCTTGATTTTCACAAAAATTAAATCGTTGCCCTTGCGCTCTCACAACTTAAAGAGCGTACAATTCTAAACATAGAATGCGCTCTCAGTTCGGGATGCCGATTGCCATGAGTTCATTTATGTTTTCAACTTAAGCATGTATGTGTAACTAGGCGTTGCATTGGCTTTGGTTGCCTAAAATCGAATTTTTATGTATTCTTGGACCGCCAGCTTTGTCTCATAGAGTTGCGCGCGCAAGATAAAAAATTTCAAATGGAAACTGACTTCACATTGCATATTAATAATAATAAGGTTGTAAATATTCATTATATTTTATATTTTTTCTAAAATTATGTATGGGCATCAATTATTATTTTATTCATTAAAATGTCATTTAATGTGTTATGTTATTGTAACTGTGGAGTGATTCATTCATATTTATATATGCGTATTAACATATAATATAAAATAATAATTTATTTCAATTATCTGCCTTACAGTTACTAAATTTCAACCATCCAACCTTTGCAACACATTTTAATGACATTGGGATAGGTCGCGGTCGGCAGATGAAAACTAGAAAAAAAAACGTTTTTCGGCAGCCAAAGTTTTTTTATATGAGGTTTTTCAAGTTTTGCCTCATTGTTTTTACAAACTTCCAACTATCTCTTTAGATTGGGGTGTGGTTTAACCCACAAAAGACCCCCTGCCTTTATTAAAAAAATATTTATTTGGAACCCCTTCCCCCAAGAAAAATCCTGCCTACGCCACTGCAATATTCATACATATTGTGTACTTGTGCATATGCGCACACACACAAACATATGCACCCGCACGACATTGGCTGATACGAGCTCTTGTCTCCAACACCGACCAGTTTTGTTGAAGCCAGCCTAGCGACTGAGATCGTTGCTCGTGTCAGCAGCAGAGCGCATCGTGTGGCTTTTGGAGAGCGAAAAGCCACTTGAAAAGCCACACTAAAAATTTGGTCTTGCATTCAAATGTATGCGCGTTACGCATCTTAATGTTTATATTGTCTTTGATTCAACCCACAAGACTACAATTCTTTAAATTCGAAAGACAAGATTGTTTGAATGCAGAGAAATTGAGCTGTTACTGTTTATCTATAATATGCACAAAGTTTTGATAGTTATCCATTTGAAGTTATTACAGGAAAAAATTACTTGAGTAGCAGTAATATAATTATTTTCTTAGTGTATTATTAATCAATCTGTTTGTGATATTAAGATATTTTATTGGGATTAAACACAAATCGATGTATTTTTAAGTTCACAAGACTACAATAAAGAATTTTTTCATGCCAAGAAATCTTTCAATAATTGTATGAATGCATTAAGACTTTCCCACTAATTATCTTATGGGTTGTGATCATTAAATAGATGCCATAGTTTAAAATCGAATTCAACTCACACAAACTACTTAGTACGATACGCCTTTGGCAACGACCACAGAGAAATTTACCTGGCTGCTGTTATTGATTAAGTATATATTTAATTTACTGTTTATCTAAAATATGCAAAACGTTTTCATAGTTATCCATTTGAAGTTATTACAGGAAAAAACTACTTGAGTAGCAGCAGGAAAATTATTTTCTAATTAAATTATTAATCTGTTTGTGATATTAAGGCATTATATTGGGATTAGATACAAATCTATATATTTCCAAGATCACAAGACAAGAAGAAAGAATTTTTTCATGCCAAGAAATCTAATAAAAATTTTATGAACGCATTAACAATTTCCCACTAATTATCTTATGGGCTTTGATCATAAAATACATTCCACAGTTTAAAATCGAATTCAACTCACACAAACTACTAAGTACGACACGCTCTTGGAAATTAACGTTTGACATACAGCTTGCAAATGTGTCAGTTTGACTTACTTCGAAACAGTACGTATGCGTCTGTGTGTGATTTTGTGTTTTTATGTATAAATGCAAACGGATTGAAATGTATGTTAAGACAGGGTTCAGTGTATCCTATAATCAAGCGCTTGCGACTGAAGTCTCGTTTTATGCTCGTTCACAATGTCAATAGAGTATTTTGGGTTTGTGCAATGTCCGTCATGCTGTCTGTTCGTCCGTCAGTCTGTTCGTTCGTCAGTCTGTTCGTCTGTCTGTCTGTTCGTTCACAAGTGAAGAAAGGTGAATATTTCCCACAATAATAAAGCTAGAGTCACAAAATTTGCTATGTAGATTGCTGGCAAATCCCTTCAAAAACACATTGATAACCCGGTCACGTTCTTTAGAACAACCCCCAGCGCTCCTCCTTAAAAAACAAGAAATGGCTTTATCTGTTATAGTTTTCGAGCAAGAGGCTTCATAGTTGGAATATATATTACTGGAAAACTCCCTCAAACATCAGAGAAAAGCTTTTGTGTCACGCACCCATATCCGTCTGTCTGTCCATTCATCTGTATGAACGCGTCGATTTCAATGACTACAGAACCTTAAAAGCTGAACTTGGTCTTTTAATAGTTCGTATATACCATACCAAGATCAAGTTTATTTAAAATTATTCATAACTCGTTCGATTTCTTACTTATATATTATTACATATTATCGATTTTTTTATCCGGTTTTTAAGCATACCTTAGAAGCTATAAGAGCTAGAGCCACCTAATTTGGTTCAATATGTTCGATTGAATTATACGCATGTTCAGAATATTTTGTGATTTTTGATACCTCCCCCACTGGTCCCATTTATGATTCAAATACTACATGCTTGCGATGTATAGATTTTAATGTTCTTGGTAAGCACTGAAAATTTCAAAGCCCAGCAGCTGTTCACAGCGTGCAGCTTTTGTTACATGTGTGTGAGTATATGTGCAATTTTGTGCATGTAAAAAGGCAGCCCAAAAATAAAAATCAAGTTAAAGAATGGCAAAAGATCCCCCTTGAGTATGACCTACAGAAGTTGATAAATTCCATGAAAAAACGGCTCCAGCATGTAGTCAATGCTAAGGGAGGGCATACTAAATATTAAAATTAGTTTAATTCGATATATAATCACTGAAAACTTAGAATTTATAGCTGTGTAAATATTTTAATTTTAAATATAAAGAGTTTCCTGACAGTGTCAAAAATGAGGTTTGATTGTTTTTGTTGATTTTTACGTTGCCCATTTATAATTTTCGCTATTTTTTCACATATTACTTAACACATATCACTGAATTGTTAACATATAAAAAAATTTTATAATTTCCAATAAAAACCCTTTATATTCTTATCTAAAGTCAAAAAATAAAATTTATTTTCAGTGTGTAAAGAGATTCTTGACATACTGTATATATGATTGCGAAGAATTTGAAATGTATGAAATGACAGGGTTCGGGGTATCCCCTTGTCGGGCATTCCCGACTAGAGCCTTCTCACTTGTTTTAACTCATGTTGTCTCTGTCATTGTCAATTACAGCATGCCCAACTGGAGTGCAGCGAACGCGCTCCTCGTGCTTACGCGTCGCAAGCCTCTTGATGACTCAACGGAATCTAAGTTTGCCAAGGTGCTATCTACTTTCGATTTGACAGCACTTGGTATTGGAAGTACGCTAGGTGTGGGAGTCTATGTGCTGGCTGGAGAGGTGTCTAAAAGTTATGCGGGTCCCGCTGTTGTCATCAGTTTTCTGATCGCTGCCATAGCTTCAATGTTTGCTGGCCTTTGCTATGCGGAATTCGGTGCACGTGTTCCCAAGGCAGGCTCCGCGTATATTTACAGTTATGTGACCATTGGCGAGTTCATTGCGTTTATTATCGGCTGGAATCTTATATTGGAGTACGCAATCGGTAAGGTTTATTGGTGGCGCTGTCGTCTAATTGATTAAATTAATTAGTGTATATTGACTCAAATATAGTTATACCCTTGCAGAAAATATTATCATATGTCACGAAATGTGTAACACCACTAAGTATACAATACATAAAGTCGTCAAATCGATAAAAAAAGTGGTTGCAAAATTTTTCAAGCACGTGGAACACCACCCAGCGCTTGCTCTTATTTTTTACGACTAGAGAGAGTAAGATCGCTGAGACGTAACCTAAATGCCTAAAGAGCGAAAAAGTGCCAAGGTCTCACTGCTAAGTAGTAGAATGCTAAGCAGTATGTCTCGCTCATACTGCATGGTACTGCTTGAAATCTCAAAAATCTAATTTTCGGCAGCATATTTTGCCATTCAAGTCGAGACGAGTATACACGCATACTTACGAATTTTTGTGCTTGTATAAGCATTGCTTGTGCTTGTATTTTGTTTACGTTTTGTTGCCCACCTTGGGCGCAAAAAAATATCTTTGCTGGCCGGCGATTGTCGCGAACCGGAAATTTCATAGAATGACACTAAAATAAGATGCGTCGTCCTTTAGTGTGCATTGTGATTTTGAATATTTTATTGTATCGTATGCTTAGTGGTATTACGCATTTGGTTACGCCCTACTGCAACGATCTTACCTGATTTTACACTCGTTCACGAAGTGAAAAGAGTATATTGGGTTTGTGCAATGTTTGTTTTGCTATCCGTCCGTATAAACGCAATTTTTTTCGCCGCCATTGAAAGAAGAAATTTCGGAATGTGAATTTAGAAATCAGTGAATCGTAGTATACTTTTGTGCGCATAAAAAAATAATATTTAGAAAAATGAACAATGGGTGACGCTTGAAGCTATTATTTTGTGTGTGGCGTTTGATGTGCCATGGCTTCTTACATGAAAGTTGCAAATCATTGAATCTCAACTAGAGATGATCGAAAGCTCCGATCATAGTTTCTTAAACTATCGATAACGCCACACTTGACTGCCGCTGATATTTCCGATAGGAGGTGGCCTGCGTTGCCACCTGCTGCTTTTTCGCATATGTCCGTATAGGTCCGGCTGAATATTGCAGAAGTTTCTTCTCATTATTTCTTGTGAACAACCGCTGGCTTCAGGCGGTCGACCGAAATTGCTACTTCCTTTCCAGCAACGTGGACCATAAAAACTCGATAGCTAACACGGTTGACGATTTTTGAGTTCCAGTATAAGGAGCTTCCAACGGTAGCTTGTTCTTCCTCTATGTGAGCTAAGTGTAAAGAGCTCCTTGATGGCCGGCAGATTATTTGCTCAATCAGAGAATTAAATTCAGCCTTTGCTGCCGCCAGTTTCTGTTCTGCCAAAGGACGTGGGCGTTCTGCTACCGGACTGCCGGTTGTCTCAATATAATGACAAACGTCGCTCTTGTCGTTGTTTTGTGTATTAGCTGGTATCGTGACGTCTATGAACTCGTGTAGGAGACCTCTAAAATTTTTGGTACCTTGTACTGTAGAAACCAGAGGTTGTATCGAAAAGGCAGGGTATCCGTTAGTGGTTAAGCTTGTGTGTGAATCAATCAGACATTTGTTTGTTAGGTCAATGGCCAGTTTAAAGTGTGCCAAAAAATCAGCGCCAATTATTGCTGCCTCGACGTCAGCAACGATGAATGGCCAGGTGAACTTACGATGTAAGCCCAAATCTATTTAGAGAGAGTTGCCACATGTAGCAACGCAGGCCACCTCCTATCGGAAATATCAGCGGCAGTCAAGTGTGGCGTTATCGATAGTTTAAGAAACTATGATCGGAGCTTTTGATCATCTCTAGTTGAGATTCAATGATTTGCAACTTTCATGTAAGAAGCCATAGGCTCAAGTTGTCTTCGTTTAATAAAGTATAACTGTGATCGACAACTGTTAATTCTTTGTATCCTCCATTGGCGTATACAGCATGGCACATCATACGCCTAGTGGCGCTTGAAAATGGAGACTTGAAATTTTGGATATATACTTGTAGTTATCTGCTTCACACAAAGAGTTCAGATTTTTATGCCACGCCCATGGGAGGCTGGCAAATCGATAACGACGATACACCTCAAATCGCAAAACGATATGAGGGGAATATTTCCTACAATACTTAAGTTAGTCACAAAATTTAGTATGTAGATTGCTGGTTTATGGCCACTGGGCGTTAGAAAACATACTTAAGGGAGTGTCCTCTTCAAGTGACGAGAAGTGTACTCACGAACTCGTGCAGCTTGCATTTGTATGTATGTGTGTGGCTTTGTGATTTTGTGTATGTATGTATGTAATTAAATTAATAAGTGACATCTAATTAAAAATTATGGCATATTATGTGTCATGTTATGTAAGAACCAATGGTGGATACAAATAGTCAACAATTAAGGTTGATTATAATAATATTTTATTTGCCAATGGCAATTCGAGTCATCGCTTATAACATAAAGTACAAACTTGTAAAATTCAAACTAGAGATGATCGGAAGCTCCGATCATAATTTCTTAAGCTATGGATAACGCTACACTTGATTGGTGTTGATTTTTCCAATGGGAGGTGGCTTGTGTTTCCACAGTACTCCCCCATGTAACCATGTTACGGTTTTTCAGCTTGCACGCGCTGCATTTTCGCATATGTCCGTATAGGTCTGGCTGGATTTTGCAGAAGTTCATCTTCACTATTTTTTGTGAACGACCGCTGGCTTCAGGCGGTCGACCGGAATTGCTACTTCCTTTCCAGCAACGTGGACCATAAAAACTCGATAGCTGACACGGTTGACGATTTTGTGAGGTCCAGGATAAGGAGCTTCCAACGGTTGCATAATCTTCCTCTATGTGAGCTAAGTGTTAAGAGCCTTGATGACCGGCAGATTCCTTGCTCAATCAGAGAATTAAATTCAGCCTTTGCTGCCGCCAGTTTCTGTTCTGCCAAAGGACGTGGGCGTTTTGCTACCGGACCGCCGGTTGTCTCAATATAATGACAAACGTCGCTCTTGTCGTTGTTTTGTGTATTAGCTGGTCTCGTGACGTCTATGAACTCGTGTAGGAGACCTCTAAAATTGTTGGTACCTTGTACTGTAGAAACCAGAGGTTGTATCGAAAAGGCAGGGTATCCGTTAGTGGTTAAGCTTGTGTGTGAATCGATCAGACATTTGTTTGTTAGGTCAATGACCAGTTTAAAGTGTGCCAAAAAATCAGCGCCAATTATTGCTGCCTCGACGTCAGCAACGATGAATGGCCAGGTGAACTTACGATGTAAGCCCAAATCTATTTAGAGAGAGTTGCCACATGTAGCAACGCAGGCCACCTCCTATCGGAAATATCAGCGGCAGTCAAGTGTGGCGTTATCGATAGTTTAAGAAACTATGATCGGAGCTTTTGATCATCTCTAGTTGAGATTCAATGATTTGCAACTTTCATGTAAGAAGCCATAGGCTCAAGTTGTCTTCGTTTAATAAAGTATAACTGTGATCGACTACAACTGTTAATTCTTTGTATCCTCCATTGGCGTATACAAAGCATGGCACATCATAAGCCATAGTGGTGACTTCGACTACTTTCTTTAAAGAAAGAAAAGAACAAATAATTGCAATTCACACAATAGTGTGTGACGCTACACATATACGCACAAACAATTTCATAATTTAATGCAAAAACCAAGTTATAATTTGCGATTGTTTAGCAAGCGTAAATTGGAGTTCATGGCGGACGAAGAACTGCCTGAATCTAGCCAGAGAGTGGCCATGGAGTTAGAACGTAAAAATAAAATTCGGGGGCTACAAAAGCAAATGGAGACATTGAGTTCTGACACTGAGCCACAATATCAACATATACAACAAAATGTGTCCTCGAACTACTCTCGCGCTCCAATAGGACGCACACAAATTGTTTTCCCAAAATTCACACGCAGCAATCCGCATTTGTGGTTTGCCCAGATCGAGCGACTGATCCGTTTAAATGAAGTACTGGACGATGTCGACAAGTTTGACTTAATCGTAGTTCAACTGGGAGAGGATATAATCCTAGACGTTGAAGATTTGGTAACAAATCCTCCTATAAGTAATAAATTAGAGTCGCTTAAGGCACGACTACTACAAAAATACGCTGAATCATCATCATCCAAACTTCGTCGATTACAACAGGGTGGCGAAACACATGGATTAAAACCGTCTGATATTTTGACAGACATGCGTCGATTAGCCCCAGGACCAGAACACGATCAGCTAATTCATTCTTTGTTCCTTGCAGAGATGCCACAAGCGATTCGGCCCATACTCTCAGTTTGGGATGAGCCAGATCTCAGTAAACTTGCTCAAATTGCCGATAAAATGCTGGAGGCTGTCGGTCTCCGCGGCTACATTCTCTTTGGAGTCACAACAACAGTCAATTGCGGCACATGCAATGGATGATATATGTGCCATTTAGCCTTCAGGCATTTTGAAGGAGATTAGCAAACTCAGCGAGAAGATTGATGAGCTGCAAAAAGAGTTAAAACAGTTACAAACAGATAACCGCAATGGAACCAAACTACCACCACGATCGCGCGATACAGCGAGCCGTGGTCAACAGGCTGGCAAACAACATACAACGCTTTGTTATTACCATGACAAGTTTGGAGACAAAGCGCACAAGTGCTACTCAACCTGTCCTCGGTATCAAAGATTTGTTGCCGTTAATCATGTAAGGCTATCGCCCAACACGCTGGGGGACGGTAGCATATTATCAACCAGCGTGCCTATCAATTCTTTCGCCAAAATTAAGGAAAAACGACTACTCATTAAGGACATCATCTCGCACACTGAATTGCTGATTGACTCTGGATCCGTCGTCTCTGTGATACCACGTACTGTGTTTAAACAGAAGGCCTGAAAAAACAATTCAGTTCTATATGCTGCAAATTAGTCTATTATTAAAACATATGGTAATTATGTAACCGAAATAGATTTGGGCTTACATCATAAGTTCACCTGGCCATTCATCGTTGCTGACGTCGAGGCAGCAATAATTGGCGCTGATTTTTTGGCACACTTTAAACTGGTCATTGACCTAACAAACAAATGTCTGATCGATTCACACACAAGCTTAACCACTAACGGATACCCTGCCTTTTCGATACAACCTCTGGTTTCTACAGTACAAGGTACCAACAATTTTAGAGGTCTCCTACACGAGTTCATAGACGTCACGAGACCAGCTAATACACAAAACAACGACAAGAGCGACGTTTGTCATTATATTGAGACAACCGGCGGTCCGGTAGCAAAACGCCCACGTCCTTTGGCAGAACAGAAACTGGCGGCAGCAAAGGCTGAATTTAATTCTCTGATTGAGCAAGGAATCTGCCGGTCATCAAGGCTCTTAACACTTAGCTCACATAGAGGAAGATTATGCAACCGTTGGAGTCCTTATCCTGGACCTCACAAAATCGTCAACCGTGTCAGCTATCGAGTTTTTATGGTCCACGTTGCTGGAAAGGAAGTAGCAATTCCGGTCGACCGCCTGAAGCCAGCGGTCGTTCACAAAAAATAGTGAAGATGAACTTCTGCAAAATCCAGCCAGACCTATACGGACATATGCGAAAATGCAGCGCGTGCAAGCTGAAAACCGTAACATGGTTACATGGGGGAGTACTGTGGAAACACAAGCCACCTCCCATTGGAAAAATCAACACCAGTCAAGTGTAGCGTTATCCATAGCTTAAGAAATTATGATCGGAGCTTCCGATCATCTCTAGTTTGAATTTTACAAGTTTGTACTTTATGTTATAAGCGATGACTCGAATTGCCATTGGCAAATAAAATATTATTATAATCAACCTTAATTGTTGACTATTTGTATCCACCATTGGTTCTTACATAACATGACACATAATATGCCATAATTTTTAATTAGATGTCACTTATTAATTTAATTACATACATACATACACAAAATCACAAAGCCACACACATACATAACAATGCAAGCTGCACGGAGTTCGTGAGTACACTTCGTCACTTGAAGAGGACACTCCTTAAGTATGTTTTCTAACGCCCAGTGGCCATAAACCAGCAATCTACATACTAAATTTTGTGACTAACTTAAGTATTGTAGGAAATATTCCCCTCATATCGTTTTGCGATTTGAGGTGTATCGTCGTTATCGATTTGCCAGCCTCCCATGGGCGTGGCATAAAAATCTGAACTCTTTGTGTAAGCGATGATAACTACAAGTATATATCCAAAATTTCAAGTCTCCATTTTCAATAGCGCCGAAAAAATTTGCGTTTATCCGGACAGACGGACAGACAGGCATAACTGAAAATATTTGACTTTCCGAACCCCATCATAGGTATAAATGTATTTAACATAGTCTTTTATACAAATTTATATGCTCAATTTTTATTTTGTAGGTTATTAACAACCCTAATGATGGTGATGATATATATATATATATATATATATATATATATATATATATACAAGGGAACTGACAGACGTTGTCCTGTCCTGGCATTTTTCTGTATAAGGAAAATACTGTAAAATAATACATAACGAAAATGAGTGATTTATTAAAGATGAAATTTTAAGTAATAAACTGAAAATATTTCTTGTAACAAATTTTAGATCAAAAAACGCGTAATTTTATGTTTTTTCTATTCAATATTTCTAATAAGGAATAATTTTTAATAAAACCAATTGAAAAAATTCATTAGGAAATTAATAAGCTACTATCTGCGTCATTAATTTTTGACTTTTAATTTTTTGAGATTTAATGAAAAATAAAAATCCATCTGAATAAAATCGGTATAATAAAATGTAGATGGATAAAAAAATTTACAAAAATATATGAATTTATAAGCAAGAAGCATAAAATAAAATATTCAATGTCAAAATCTGTATCGATGAAAAATCTGTCCAAACAAAAATTCGTGTAAATAAAGAGGCAAATATAAAAAGTAAATAGATAGAAGACAATAAAATACAACAATTAAATAAAAGTATAATTATGTAGATAACCTATATAGAATTTCCATGTATTGTTTATGAAATTATACTTTAATTTTATGGATTTTTATTTATTCACGTTTTATATTTGCCTCTTTATTAACACTGAGTTTTATTTAAATGGATTTTTTATCGACACAGATTTCAAAATATCGAATATTTCATTTTATGCTTTTTTACTTTATTCATATATTTTTTTATTCATTTATATTCAGATATTTAAATTTTATTTGCATACTATTTTATTTTCCCTTAAATCTCGAAACAGTCATAAATTAATGACGCCGATAGTACAAAAATAAATTTGTAGGTTAGGTTAGTTATTAACTAACGCACGTGTAAATTTGATAAAAAAAATATAAGAAATATACTCACTTCGATTCTGCACTAAATTCGCAAAATGTATAGTTTTTTAGGCACACTTCAAAACTCTTCTCAAAACACTCAGTACCTTTTAATTTAATATTTGATCCAACACATGGTTAATTTGATCGCAGCGCTAACTGTCGGGACAGACTAAAATTAAAATTCGAATATTATTTAAAATTTGACACTGCGATGGTAGCGCCGTCTATCGGATCCAATGTAAAATATTCCAAAATCAACAACTACTAATAAATTAAAAATTAATTAAAAAAACATTGTCCAGCGGACAAAATTGTGAATCTAAACCATTCTCAGATCCCCTTGAACACACACAAAAAATTTCATCAACATCGGTCCAGTCGTTTAAGAGAAGTTCAGTGACATACACACTCACAGAAGAATTATACATATTAAGATATATATATATACATATATATACATATATCATATATATATATATATATATATATATATATATATATAAATTTGAGCATATAAATTTGTATAAAAAACTATGTTAAATACATTTATACCTTTATGATGGGGTTGGGAATCTCAAATATTTTCAGTTTTTCCATTGCTCCTAAAATCTCCGTTGTAATTGGAATCACCAAAGAGCCAGAACAATACTTTTGTCCACTTTTCTTTTTGGTGGCTTCCTCAAAGGGTAGTAAAATAAATGCGAGATGTATTATAACCCAGACACTGCCTTTAATAGGAGGGAAATCCTTTTGGCAGCTTTCCAGCAAGTTCAGCGTAATAGTGCTTTGCACAGCATCCTCAGTATATTATTAAATAAGGTTAAAATTGATCACAAAATACAAAACGTAAAAACTTGTTATACCTTTAAAAACGGTTCCAGCATATATACTCTACGTTTTGAGTTCCATCTGGTTTCAATGCTTTGAATCAAACGCAGAGGCTCTATTACTTCGTTTCGCTGGTATGTCAAGAATTTATTATTTGAAGTTGACCTTGACCACTAAGTTTAAAGTGTGTGGCAAACATCCAATATGATTCCACTTCACATGATTAGAAATTGCACCTCTTATATTAGAGGCATATTTTTCAGTGATTATGCAAGATTAATCGCTATGTGGGCTTTCGTTAGCGGAGTATATTCAAGCAGCACTGATTGCAGCACAAAATTTTTATTTATGAAATGGACGGTTATGCCAATGAAGTTTTGACTGCTTCTTGATGTGCAGCAATCGGTTGTCAGGAATTTAATTTTCATTTTCAATTATGCTTCTGACATTTAGAATGCATTCCTCATATAACACCGAAATCATAATTCTAGATATTTTATGGCATCTTGGCAGCTCATATTTGGGATTTAGCACCGGAATTACTTTGCGAAACCCAGTGTCGTCCAACATGCTTAAAGATTGAAAATCTTTGAAAAACATTTGACAAAGGATGTTGTCAATATATTTCTTTTGCGTAGGTGATAGATCTTGTCCATCAAACAGACTTTTAATTGTAGTTTGACGCCTAGAAGCTACTTCATGCTGCCCTCTTCTTCATTTTTTCCACATTGTCCATATCATGTGCATCGCATTCAATTAGCTCGACGTTATTTACTAGTGCTACATATGAAGCCAAAGCCGCAATTGCCTTTTAAATTATATATATTATATAATCAATACTTATGAGGCACAGTGAAAATAAAATATATACATGCACGTAGTACATACCTTTTTGGGCAATACACATGTCGGATGTTTACGCAGAATGTGTTTGTGTAATTTGCTGGTTGACGACTTAGAAGAATATTTTTCTTTGCAAATATTGCATTTTGCATATTTGTCGTCAACCGCCTTAAATAGGCTCCAAATTTCGCTTTCGTCCATTTCTAAATTTTTATTAAATGCAAACAAACGATTTTTGGAAGTAAGGCCGATTAGTATCAAATAAAAAATAATACTCGAGTATAATTCATCAGTTTTAAAGGACTCAGCTTTTCAGCAAGTTCATTATTAACGACAAACTATACATACCTGTTCCGCAGTACTCAGCTTTTCAGAAAGTACAAAAGTAACAGCAGAGTACTGATCTGTTTCGCAGTACTCAGCTTTTCAGAAAATAAGGTTTACAAAAAGTAAGTCAAACCAGCAAGTATAAAATTATAAGGAAATACCTAATTTAAATTGTGGAAATACATATAAAGGGCAAAGTAAATAAATTGGCTTAGTAAAGTATATACAAATCACGACACCAACAGGAACATGTGTAACTTTCATTATTCATGTTTTGTTTACAAACGATATCAAGATACCCTTGCTAAACCCAAGGCCTTGTAAGATTACGTAATCAGCTATTATTTTGTCGCTGTTACTTTTTGAACCGGTGACAACAGTAACTAATTACTTTTAAATACTCGTCATATGTAATGCGTAGAGTAATTATCGCTCATCCCTAATTGGAACATATATGTAGCGGTGCTTTGACGTCAACTTAAACATCACAAAAGTGGTGCGGCCTACGAAAAATTAAGTAAAACAAGTGAGAAGCCTCCAGTCGGGAACGCCCCACTGCAAAAGACCCTGAACCCTATGTTTTTATGCATTTCAGTCCTCTCATTTCTAAGAGTATGATCTTAATGAAACTTTCAGGGTTTAACAAGAGGAATCAAATCTATGTACAATCCAAAGTCCAAGTGCGTAGTATAATACTCCCTGCGTATGCTTCAGACAAACAGTTTCAACCAAATTTGGTTGCTCTAGCTCTTATGGTTTTTAAGATATCTTCAAAAAACCGAGTCAAAAAAACTATAATTATCGATAGTAAGAAAACGAGATGTGTTATCAATTATTTGAAATAAACTTAAAAAGTCCAAGTTCAGTTTTCTAGCTTCTGTAGTCTCCGAAATCGACGCGTTCATACAGACAGACGGACAGGGCTAGATTGACTCGGATAGTGATGCTGATCAAGAAAATATTTACTTTATAGGGTTGGAGCTGCCTCATTCTGCCTTTACATTTGCACAAAAGCATTATACCCTGATTTACCCATTTTCAATGTGTTCAGGGTACAAAAAACAAACATCCAATAAAAGCTACATTTGCAGTAAGAAGAATTATTACAAGAAGTTTGCCGAACATAAATCAGGGGATTTCAATTATGTCAGATCGGCCGAGTTGTAGTAGTAAGTCCTAGGCTAGGATAGTATTAAGATATATACATAGTATGTATACATACCTAGTATTACGCATTAGTCAATAAGTTAGTAGTGTGTAAACCTAGTGAAATCGAACTAAAATAAGAACTATGTTAAAAAGAACTAAGATGAACCGATTGCTGATCTAGCGATCGGAATATGAATAAAGCGGTCTCCTTAACGTGAACTTGCATACACATCACAATATATAAATAAAATTCCTTTGATTCCTCATACTGTAGGTTCCGCCAGTGTCGTCAAAGGGCTTAGCACTTATTTGGACTCATTGTGCGGTTATGCTATGCGCGATTTTTTGGTGAAACATCTACCCATTCATATGCCAGGCTTGAGCACTTATCCGGATATGTTTGCGTTTATTGTGACTATTCTGTTCTCCTGGGCAATCGCATCAGGCGCAAAAGAGTCCGCTAGAGTGAATAACATCTTTGCTATGATAAATCTTTCCGTTGTGTTCTTTGTCATCATTGCAGGACTATTTAAGGGTAAGTTAAGGCAAAACAAGACACTCATAATGAAAAAAACGTTTTTTATACTCGTTCACAAAGAAAACAGTATATTGGGGCTCTGCAATGTCCATACATGTACTTTTGCTGATTCAGACAAAGTGCTAAGATTATTGTGAAACGCATACTGGGAGGCTGGCAAATCCATAACATGTCGATACACCTCAAATCGCAAATCGATAAAAAGGTGAATATTTCCCACAATATTAAAGCTACAGCCACCAAATGCTAAGTAGATAGCTGGTGATCTCCTTCACATATTGCGACCTCGATTTCCCGGCCACGTTCAAAGCCTATATCTCCCACAGTTTAAGAGGTGAGTCACTCAATTTTAAAGGTAGATTACCCCTTTATCGGTAAGATCGCAAATCGAGAAAATCGATGTCCACAACATTTTTATAGCTTTAGTCACCTAATGTGGCAAACAGTGTTAGGGTGAGCTTATTTTAAGCTACAATATAAAAATACTACATTTTTTCCAAAATAACTATAATAATTACCGTCTACTGTGAATAACTATTGCGCAGTCGGTTACGTCCGACTGCAACGTTCTTGCTTGTTTGAATTAAATATTAAACAACTGGAGCATATCTCCTAGAGAATTTTATATATCAACGAAATAATGCGGTGTGTAACCGATGACTCGATGTGTACATACATATGTGGGTAGGAGTCTGCTGTATTTTGAATTATACCAGTCTTACTGGTAAATAGCTCAATAGCTCAGGTAAACATGATTAAATCTTTTTGAAGCCAACTGTTACTTTTACACGCTACCCCTGACTATAATTTCTTGGGGTTATGCTTAATTCATCTGTTGCATTAAATATTCTGCTTGGCGCAATTTTCCCTTTATTATCCACTCTGATTTCAAAAAGGAAAGAAATATGGATTTCCTTCATAGTGGACCCTGAACCATGTCTTTACATAGATTTTAACAGCCTTGCATTCAAACACACATACACAGAATATCACACGCACACAAAACCATGCCGGTAACTGTGCGTTTTTCTCAACTCCCACTATGGAAATTAATTCGTGACTAAATTTAAAACTAAAAGCACGATCTTCATGAAATTTGGATAAGAGTATTCAAATCTATGTCCTAACTAATCTGCAAGTCTGCAGTACTTGATTTGCATTGTTTTTTATATTTGGGTAGAGTCCAAAACCCGAAATATTTATAACCTGCGTTACAGTCACTCTAGCTCTTATAGTCGACGATATATGATAAGAAAACTGCTAAAAACCATATATATAATATAAAACGGTACAAAACATCGACAAAAAATTATAAACGTTCAGCGTATTGTATTGCAAAATCTATCGTCGAAAAGTTTATGTTTCTAGCTTTTGTAGTTTCCCAGACGGACAGGGCTATATCGACTCAGCTCATCGTCCTGGTCAAGAATGTATACATATTCTATTCGTTTGTCCGAAGATATAGACTTGACATTTTGGATATATACTTGTAGTTATCTGCTTCAGACAAAGTATTCAGATTTTTGTGCCACGCCCACTGCGAGGCTGGCTAATCAATAACATGTCGATACACCTCAAATCGCAATCCCTGCCACATGTGACCCTAGCTCCAAAATTATATAAATATATATAAAGCTGGTCGGTGCTGCAGACAAACGCTCGTTTCAACTTATGTCGTGCGAGTGCACATGTTTGTGTGGGTGTGTGCACAAGTACATATTATGTGTGAATATTTCGGTGGTATTTCAGTATATATATATATATATATATATATATATATATATATATATATGTATATATATATATAATCCGGCCTACGCCACTGAAATTTTCACACATATTGTGCACTTGTGCGCACACACACACAAACATGTGCACTCGCACGACATAAGCTGAAACGAACGTTTGTCTGCAGCACCGACCAGCTTTGCTAAATCTATCCTAGCGATTAAGATCGTTGCTGGTGTCTGCAGCAGAGCGCAGCGACTTCGGTATTTCATCGTGTGATGAAGAGCGAAAAGCCACACTAAAAATTCTGTCTTGATTTCAAATGTATGAGCGTTACGCATCTTAGTGTTTTTATTGTATTTGGACCTGAGCTAAACCGAAAATGGTTAGTGGTAGTATGCAGGTAGATTTGAAGTTAATCGAAAAAAATTTCCATAGTGGGGACCAAGCGCAATCGCTAAATAAAATGCGGAGCTTGCGACGTGTGCTTCGGTGTGCGTGTCTGTTTGATTTCATGTAGGGGGTTTAAGTGCTGGCATGAGTTTTCGGTATGTAATAATTAGGCACTCCCGTCTAGAACAGTATTACTTGTTTATGTATGCACATAATACTATTTTATCTTATCCTTACCCTCTGAACGAGTATTGCGCTGTCGATAGTTCCCGACATCAACGTTCTTACAAGTTTTTTATTATCTTTTAGTTTCAAGCAGTAATTGGAGTTTACCGAAATCAGCTGTCCCTGAAGGTTATGGCGATGGTGGCTTTATGCCTTATGGAATTTCCGGTATTATCAAAGGTGCCGCTGTTTGCTTTTATGGTTTCATAGGCTTCGACTGCATTGCAACGGCTGGTGAAGAGGCTAAGAATCCAAAAATCTATACCATTTGCTGTGATTATATCGTTAGCGATGGTCTTTTTAGCCTACTTTGGTGTGTCCAGCGTGCTGACTATGATGTTGCCATACTACGCACAAGATGAGAGCGCTCCACTGCCATACGTCTTTCGTACTTTTGGTTGGTATGTGGCTGAATATATGGTAACGATAGGCGCTCTGTTTGGGCTTTGCGCTAGTCTAATGGGGGCTATGTTTCCACTGCCGCGAATAGTATTTGCCATGTCCAATGATGGACTGCTATTTAAATGCCTGGGAGAAATAAGTAGCAAGTATAAGACACCATTTAAGGGCACAATGGTGACGGGCGTATTGTGTGGCATATTGGCGGCCGTATTTAATCTGAGCCAGTTGATCAACATGATGTCCATTGGCACATTGCTGGCTTACTCTATGGTGGCAAGCTGTGTGCTTATGCTGCGCTACGAGGTCGACGAGCGTCGAGGAAGTGGCTCTCTTGGCAGTGGCCGCATTATAGGTACAGGTCTGGAGAAGTCATGTGCACTATGGCGGCGTTTGTTTAATCTCAACAGCCAGATGGTTTCCACAAGACAGACGGCGCGCATTGTAACCGCTATGGTCACCTTATTTTGTAAGTTATATTAAACGCTATTCATACATAATTATGATTGACTGTTGGCCTCTTACCTTTCGCAGCAATCTGGTGCCTGGTTTTCTCGAAAATTTTGACAAAATTTGAACAAGACATAGCACATGTCACTAAGTACGATGTGATTTTCTTAATTCTCGCTAGCATACCATTGCTACTCATGCTGATTATCATTTCGCGTCAACCCACCTCTGGGTTTCAGCTGTCATTTAAGGTACCTCTGGTGCCTTGGTTGCCGGGTATTTCCATACTGGGAAACATTTATTTAATGATAAAACTGGATACGTTAACTTGGATGCGCTTTAGCATATGGATTATCATTGGAATAGCCATATTTCTTTCCTATAGCATACGCCACAGTCGCTTAAATCAAAAGAAGCAACGCAATAATTCCATGGCCATCTTTAAAAATTCCACCGAAGCCCCGTTTCTTAATCAGGACCATTCCAAATATGCTAATGACGTACCGCTTAACTTCATGGATAGCTTGTCCTAAACACAACCGTCCTGATTGTAAACTGATTATTCACTTCGTTATATACTTGGATACATAATTAGATTAATGTAATAACTAAGATGCGTAATTTGTTGGCTGTTTGACTTTAAAATCACATAAAATTTAATTGGTGAATGAAGATACCATTCATTAAAATTAATGCAGAGAGCGACCAATTTCTATGAAGTTCTACTCACAGAAGGAACATTTTTTGGTGTTATTGGCCGAGGTAAGGCCCCCCAATCAATAGATAAATGGCCATAAAACAATCATAAATTATATATCAACAAAATTTTGTTAATAACACTAGGTAACAGCCAAATTGTATAGCTTACCAAACCTAGTTTTTCTGAAGGTAAGCTTGCAATATTGATCATTACTCGACAAAATCTAAATGATTGGTTTTGCAACAATTTTTTTCATTTAAATTAACAAAATTATGAATTGTGCGGTATTTTCACGATTTTTTGTCTTTAAACGACGGGATAAAGTCGAAAAAAAAATTATTCTTTATTCGTAGTCAATTTATTTATATAGCTGAATTAACTGGCGTCGTTTAAAATATTAATCATTGAAATCGATAGTAAGATGGCTGAAGTATTTTTATTTCAGCAAACCTGCTGTATTTCGCATTTTTCAAATTCGCTCATATAAATCGTGGATCAAACAGGCTGTCCACATGTGTTCATGAGCGCAAGCTTGGCTCGAATCGTTTCGAATCGGGGGAAAATTTAGCGATACTCAGGGTGTTCGAGAAAAGATGGCAGTGGTGTAGTTTTTCTTCTTTTCGCCGAGGATATTTGCATGTAGTTGGTTAACTTTACTCAAGGGATAATCTCCCATCTACTATTATCGGCCGGAGAATCAGCCTCAACTTAAAACTTCTACTGTTACCTGATATAATAGAAAACTACTTGGTGCAGGTATCGGTCTGCTTATTAGTGCACCAGTACATTTATTGAGCGCTTAATAGGCAGTATTACCTAGTAAAGTTGGCTGACCACGTTTTCAACCGAAAGTCCTGAGAGTTAATTTGGATCAAAAAAGCAAGGAATTTAATGTTGACCCCAGGTAATAACGACACGTTAACACTTTCTGTGCAGCTTAGAGTATCGGTATAAGGCTGCCTACCAGAAATACCGATGCTCAGTCTAGTTCTGACATTCATCGAAATACGAGCTAAAACGAAAATATACAGTATAATATAAGTAACTGGTGCCGGTACAAGGTCGATTCGTTCTGCTACATATGTGGTATTTACCCAGCCAATACCAACTCCAAACTAATATTTAACGAAAGGTTGCAAAGAGAATTGAACCCAAAAACTGGAAAGAAGATTGAAGCAAACATGTCACTAAAAATCGATTTCCTGCTACGTTGGCGTGTGTGGGGTCTCATACGAGAATCTAATTTTATTACCGTACGCAGAAAGACACGGTACGCAACCATTTGTAATATACTTGAAAATGCAAGTAACATGCAATAACTTAAATCGTGCTATTAATAAACATTTGTTGTAACTATATATTTTTTCTCATTTTTTATGATCATTTATCTACAGTTTGGGGGCCTTATCTCGGTCAATAGCACTGAAAGTCATTTTTTTGTGCGTGGAACATCATATAAATTGGTCGTTTCTGCATTGATTTTAATGAATGTTAACTTAATTGATGATCCAATATATTTATATGATTGTAAAGACACACCCAACAAATTGCTTCAGGCGACATTAATGAAACATTAAAGACCGAATTTCGTAGAAGATTTGTAAAAATCATCTTTTTTGACAAAAGTGTCTGGCTTTAAAATGTTGTTATATCGCCGTCTCTCCATCGATGATATCTTAAAGGACTCCCAATTAATGTACGTATATAAATAATTAGGTGACGAACAAAATATATTTATACTCGTTCCGTCTGTCCGGATGAACGTAATATTTTGCGGCGCTATTGAAGATATAGACTTGAAATTTTGGATATACACTTGCAGTTATCTGCTTCAGACAAAGTGTTCAGATTTTTGTGCCACGTCCACTGCGAGGCTGGCAAATCAATAACATGTCGATACACCTCAAATCGCAATTCGATAAAAGCTCAATATTTCCCACAATATTAAAGTTAGAGTTACCAACTTTGGTATGCAGATTGCTGGTGACCTCCTCAAAAATTGCGACCTTGATTTTCCTCCCACTATAACGCCCCTAGCGCCCCCGCCTTAAAATATCGGAAATGGCTGTAATCGCACAGATTTTGAGCCAGAGGTTCCATATTTGGAATATAAATTACTGGAAAGTTCCCCAAACATCACAGAAAAAATATCCGGCCACGCCCCTTCCGCATCCGTAATCGCTAAAATGGATATATTTGAAAGCTCAAAACGGAATCATGTGTATAATTCACACAATCGTAAAGCTAGAGACACTAAACTTGGTATGTATATTGCCACCAACAGATTGCGGCCTTGATATCCCGACCAAGCTTATTGGAACGCCCCCAGCCACCCCGCCTTAAAAAATTAGAAATGGCTTTTTCTCCAACAGTTCTTAAGCTAGATTAAGGATTAAAATGTCAAAGGTAGAATAGTGGTCACCCCCTTGAAATACGGGTACAAAAATTTTGGTGACTGTAGCTAAAAAACTGTGGGAGATATAGCCATTTCATATTTTATATAAACTTCGCAATCTTTTGGTGAGATCACTACCAATCCCTTTGGTGTCTCTAGTTTTAAAATTGTGTGAATTACACACATGTTACCGTTTTGAGCTTTCAAATATACCGGTTTTAGCGATTACGGAAGAGGAAGGGGGCGTGGCCGGAAAAATGTTTCATTTATGTTTGGGGGAGCTTCCCAGTAATATATGTTGAATATGGAGCCACTAGATCAAAACTGTGGGAGATATTCCCATTTCCGATTTTTTTTTAAGGCGGGGGCGCTAGGGGCGTTCTAGTGTGTATGGCTGAAAAATCAAGGTGACAATTTTCGGAGGAGGTCACCAGCAATCTACATACTAAAAATTGTGACTCTAACTTTAATATTGTGGTAAATCTTAAGCTTTCATCGAATTTTGATTTGAGGTGTATCGACATGTTATCGATTTGCCAGCCTCCAATGGCGTGCACAAAACATCACACTTTATCTGAATATCCAAAACTTTAAGACTCTATCTTCAATAGCGCCAAAAAATATTGCGTTCATCCGGACAGACGGACAGACATAGCACAAAACTAGTTTTACTTCGTGAACGAATATAAAACTCGTAAAACATACCGCACAAAAAATCATCATTTTGTTAATTCAATATATATAGTTGCAGAACCATCCATTTAAATTTAAAGGTGTGTATGATATGTTAATAGATATATTCATTAGCTTTTAGTAGTCATTAAGCTTTTCAAAATCGGTTACAATATTATCGAGTAATGATCAATAAAGCACACTTACCTCTGAAAAAATGGCTGAAAAAATCCATATATTAAACATTTTTACAAAAATCTCAAAATAGAACAATTTTTAAAGTGGTTTTCGTCATATGGGGCCTCATATGTATCAGAACAACTAGGTTAGGTAAACTATACAAAAAAAGTGTGATTTTGCTATCTAGTGTAACACGAGTTACTATTTGTTTCTTAAATTATATTTATTACATATATTTGAATGTTCAAGTATATTAAAAACGGTCTTTCTGCGTACGTCAGATTCTCGTATAAGACCCCACACATAATCGATCATCATGTTCTGATTCCAAAATCCCTGATAACACCCTCCATAGATTTTAATTGTTGGTCCGTTCTCCGTGTTTATCGCTGAGTTCACCTAAGTTTTACGGAAAAAAGTTCAAGTAGGAATGCAGGAAATGGATTTTTGTGACATGATTGCTTAAATCTTCTTTCCAGCTTTTGGGTTTAATTCACTTTGCAACCTTTCGTTAAATATTATTTTGGAGTTAGTATTGGCTAAGTAAATACCACATATGTAGCTGAACGAATCGATGTTGTACCGGCACCAATATTCTCGCACAATGGTACTCATTTTACACGGTATATTTTCGTTTTAGCTCGTATTTCGATGAATTTCAGAACTACTCAGAACTAGACTGACCACCGGTAATTCTGGTAGGCAGCTTTATACCGATACTCCAAATTGGGCAGAAAGCGTTAATGTGTCGTTATTACGTGGGGTCAATATTAAATTCATTGTTTGTTTGGTCCGAATTATCTCACGTAGGACTTACTGTTGAAAACGTGGCCAGCCAACTTTCCCACGTAATAGTCCCTATTTAACGCTCAATAAGTGTACTAATGCACTAATAAGCAGACCGATAGCTGCATCAGGTAGTTTTCTATTATATCAGGTATCAGTAGAAGGGGTTGATTTTACGGTCAAAGGTCGATACTAGTAGATGGGAGATTCGCTTCAGTAAAATGGCGAAAAAAAGATAAACAAAACCACTGCCATCTGTTCGCGAGCACCTTCAGTAGCGCCATACACTCCGCCGGTTTGAGCCAAGTTTGCCCGCATGATCGCATGTGGATAGCCAGTTTGACCCATGACTTATATGAGAGAATTTGAAATTGCTGAAATAACAATATCTCAGCCGTCTCTTTATCGATTTCGATGATTAATATCTTAAACGCCGCCCATTAATCCATCAATATATAAATAGTTGAACGACGAATAAAACATCACTTTTTTCGACTTTTCCCCGAAATTTAATTTAAAAAATCGTGAAAATCGCTTAAAAAATCATAATTTTGTTAATTCAAAAATATATAGTTGCAAAACCAATGATTTTAATTTTAAAGTGTGTAGGACTGATTAATAGATTTATTCATCAGCTTTCAGTAATTTTTAAGCTTTTTAAAATCGGGTAAGACATTCTCGAGTAATGATCAATAATGCAAGCTCACCTCTGCAAAAAACCATATTTTGAAAATTAAAAAAAAATCTCACCATCGAAAAAGTTTTAAAGTGGTTTTTCGTCATATGGGGCTCCATATGTATAAGAAAAGGTAGATTTGGCAAAAATAGCAATTTGGCTGTCACCTAGTGTTATTTGCAGGGCTGCAGACCCAACAATAAATGTCGCTTGTTCGGTTCACGGTTCGATCCCTTGTGTCACCTCTCGGTTCGGTTCATTAATCTGGTTTTCCAAATTTATTAACCCAGGTTTTTGTTTGAAAATGGGATAAGCGCCCTTACTTATAATTTATAATTTTATAATTTAAAAAAAACTTAAAATTCATTAAAATTGTTTTGCCCATGTCCATAGAAATTCAATTGTGTGTTTTTCACATTTTTGCATATATGGGGCGCATGGGGGGAGGTATCCAATATTCGAAATATTCCTTACCCATGCTTCAGGCATATTGATTATGGTTTATAAGATATGCTAAAAAAAAACCGAGTCAAAAAACAGATAATTATCGATTGTGACCAAACGAGATGACTTATCGATGATTAGAAATAAACCGGATCTGCGTATGGTATACACGAACTTAAAAAGCCCAAGTCAAATTTTAGCTTCTGTAGTGTCCGAAATCGGCACATTCATACAGACGGACATGGCTAGATCGATTCGGCTATTGATGCTGATCAAGAATATATACACGTTATGGCGTCAGAGATGCCTCCTTCTGTCTGTTACATACATTTGCACAAAACTATTAAACGCCGATTCACCCATTTTCAATGGGTTCAGGGTATGAAAAACTTCATGACGCCTGTATTTACATTATATGTAAAGAGATTTGACAGCCGTAACCGTGATGTTCTCTGTGGCTACCCCTATATAAACATATACAGCCAGTCGCCAACAGCTAAATAAGTCCGCAGACTTCCACCAAGTAATTTGATAGACGGGAACACTGTTCCGCGACCTCCTTGGAGTCAAATTAGTACTTTTATCCACCAGCCAATATAAGTACCAGGGATTAAGAGACCAGGCATCCAAGGACCAGCCGCTTGAGACAGCACCCCTCCCACTTGGCTGCCACAATCGCTTGCACTGATTTCGCTTACAGTATTCATCCTCTTTTTATAGGTATGTTTCTTCTTTTTATAAGGGTTGAACTTTCAATTTTGTTTTAGACTGTACTCTACTTAAATCGTTTTATTGCCGAAAATACGTCTCTTCGCTAAAACCCACAACTATAACTACTTCACCCATCATTGTTTTCTTGTATTTTGAAATTGCCAGACACACCACATGTTAATTACACTAAGACAACTTAGATTTCTAAGATCTATAGAAAAAATATTCATTACTTCAAACTTCGCATTGAACCACAAAAAACCTTGGTACTCTTGAATTTCAGTCTCAAATACTGGTGTCTCATTCCAAACAGATTCTGCAAACTCAAACGCAAACTGAAAAGCTACCACCAATCAAAATTTAATGGTAAATTCGGTGAATATAAAAAATGCATAACTACTTTTGGAACGATGATACAACTATTCCATAAGCTGTCTATGAGGTTCTCGTAGCTAAGCTCTTTCAAGTGTCTGAGGAGAACTACCCAAAAAACAAGAACCAATTGAAAGAACGGTACGATAAGAAGATTCTTATTTTTGTAGAGCACACAGTTAGTCTTATTGATATTTCAACTATGAGAAAATCTGATCCGGCTACTCTTCGCACAATCACATTAAAGAGCCACGTAGTGCCGCAACAGTATGCATTACGTGACTCTTTAATTTCATTACAAACTAAAACTTACGTTATAAATGTCATAAAACATAATTCATTTGGGTTTATTAAAAGTGGATTCAGTCTCAAAGCAGGCCTATGATCGAGCTTAAGAGTATTAGACTGCAGGCTGGGATCAGTTCAATCGAACACTCAGTCGCCATTGTCAATTTTTAAAAGCCTACGTAAATCACCCCCCCCCCCCCCCCCCCCTCAAGAACACGCTTTAATTAACAAAAAAAAAAAAAAAAACGCAACGAATAAAATGTATATATATATTTTTCGTTTTTTTCCCTAATCTTAAAGGCAAAAAAAAGGCACAGAATTTTTGTTTGAACATGGATAAGAGCCCTTGTTTTATGTTTTATAATTTCTTCACAAACAAATCTTAAAATTCATCAAAACTGTTTTGCCCATTGTTTCCAAAAACGATGGAGATGCAATCACAATATGAAAACACAATGTCCAATTGTCTATACGCGCATGTACTGTTGTTGTATTTTGCTGAGTCGCAAACATACGACTTCTTCTGTATTGGATTATATTTGCAGCAGGCCGACCAATTTTCATAATATTTCAGTTTTCAGCGATCAGTAGACCATTTCCCTGAACTTTTCAACTTTTTCTTAGTGCTGTTAAAACTGATCTAAGACTTCTAAATAAAATGTTAAATCAATATCAGGGAAAAATTTGGAAATATGATTTAAAATATGTTTTCTACAAACATTTTATTTATTAATTGCATAAAAAAGGTATTGATGCCTCGGACTAGCCAACACAATTCGCACATTGTCGTGCCAATGAATAAGTATGTGTGTGAGCAGCCCAATAACATGCATGCAACTTCTTTTCAACACGCGACGTCACAGCTAAAGCTTCTGTGTGAGTGTGCAATTTTTGCATCGCTGCGCTGCATTACGGATCATTAAATTTTTTTTACTATGCCACTCTGGCAGCTATTCTAGCTATTGGCGCCTCGCCTCGCGTAACCAACTACAACAGCACTGCGCTGACGAATGAAGACAGACGACGAAATAGTATCTGTGTCTTTTTGTTGTGGGCTGCTGCACCCTTCTTTGCTTTTTTCTTCGTTTCTGAGCTCCGCGCCCCTCTATTATATCATTTTTTTTTTTTTCATCATTCAGTTAAGGTTTATTTAAGATCTGCCCGCTTAATGGGCAATAATTAAATTTTCGAACATAACGTTTGCTGGATCGTTTTGCGATTACTTTTGCTGGCTGTACCCCGAAGCTGGATGCCGTATGTCCATGTTTTCTTGATTATGGTTTTATGTAGCAGCAGCTTGACCAGGAGCTTCCATTTTTTCAGCTTGTCTTCTGCCTGCTTTCTTTTGCGAAGCAGATGTTCGCGCCACGTTAGCCGTCTGTCCAGGGTCATGTCCAAATACTAGGTGTTGGGTTCTCTGGGATGATTGTTCCGTCAAGGGACACTGGGCGACAGTTACCCTTTCGCAGCGTGAAGGTGGTGTGGGTGGATTTCTCCTGGTTGACGAAGATTTTCCATCTCTTCAGCCAAGAGTCCAGTGTGTCCAGTTGATGCGACATGATTGAGGACATTTCTTGCGGTGTGTTGGCAGTTGCTAGGAGGGCAGTGTCGTCGGCATAGGTGGCGACCAAAAGACTCTGGTGCGGGCAGACAGGCATGTCGGCTGTGAGACAGTGGAAAGCAGTGGTCCCAAAACGCTGTCTTGAGGCACGTCTGCTCTGATGTCCTGGGGCGTGGAAACAGCAACACCGGTTCTTACCACGAAGCTCCTGTCGCTGATGTACGACCTGAGGCAGGCATAATGGGCCGCTGGCAGGCAGGCTTTGAGCTTGTAGAGGAGGCCTGGGTGCCACACCCTGTCGAACGCCTGTTTGACATCTAGCATAACGGCACAGCAGTATTTTGAGTCCTCGAAGGCTTCCATGATGCATTGCACAAGTCTATGGCATTGTTCCGGTGTTTCGTGGGAACGCCTAAAGCCAAACTGGTGATCAGGGATGAAACCGGCCTCGTCCAGAACCGGCAACACTCTACACAGAAATACTCTTTCAAGTATTTTGGAGAGTATTGCCAGCAGGCTAATCGGACGGTAGGAGGCGAGATTGGCTTCAGGCTTACCAGGCTTTGGTATAAGTATGAACCCCATTGGGTTGGGAAGTGTCCAAGTTGGAGACATTTGTTGAAAACTTCGGCCAATAATTGGATGCAGGTTGGAGGGAGCATTTTAAGGGCCACTGCATCTACTCCGTCGAGACCAGACGCCTTTTTTGTATTGAGTGCGGCAACTTCCAGCTCAACTTCGTCCAGCGGTACAGGGGGGATCGGCATGTCTGCGATGCTTGGATTCTCGAGGAACCTCGTAGTGGCATCCCTGTCTTCTGGAGTGCATCTTTCGAACGGCTCGAATTCGTTGCGCAGATGTACGGCGAACGCCTCGGCTCTGTCCGCGTCGGAGCGACACCAGGTACCGTTGGCATCTTGGACCATCGCTGGTCTTTTTGTGGGCCTTTTGATGTGCCGTGTGACCATCCATAAATTGTGTTGCGGGTCTCCAGGCTCAAGATTTTCAAGGAAGGTGTCCAGGGCATTCCTTCTAAGGCTTTGCAACAGCTCCTTAAGTTTGTGCAAGCTCTGTTGAACTTGTTATTGTCCCGAGTGCTGCGCGAAGCAAACCATATACGCCTTAGTCTTTCAGCTACGAGAGTAGCTATTTTGGCGGACCACAGGTGCAGGTCTCTGGATGGGATACTGGAGGTGGAGCTGAGCTGAGAAGCCGCAAAAGCAGCGGCGTTTAGTATCTCCTGCGTGAGGCCTTCAATAATGCTATCAATGTCCTCCTTGGAGTCAAGTGTGGGACTTGGGTCGGTGTTGTTTACCAGCCACGATTTGTATTTGGCGAAGTCCGTCTTTTATGCGAATAACCTCTTGCGCGAGGATTTTCTCCCTACGGGAGCACTTAGCAAGACCGTGACAGCACAGTGGTCCGACGCAATGTCCAGTTCAGTGCTGTAGCAGATTTTAGCTGCATCAACACATTTAGAGATTGGGAAGTCCAGGATGTCAGGGAGCTTCCGCGGGTCAGTAGGCCAGTATGTTGGCTCGCCCGGTGAGTGGCAGCTGAGACCTCTGTCCTGTATGCGTCTGAAGAGCGCGTGTCCCTTAGGATTATTGGTCTTGAAGCCCCACCATAAGTGCTTTGCGTTGAAGTCGCCGCCTAAGATGAACCCGGGGCCAAGGCTTTCGAGGAGCAGTTCAAACTCGGCATCCTTTACGTTGTGCTTGGGAGGCACGTAAGCTGCGGCGATCGTGAGATCTCCTAGCGGGCTGTTCAGTCTGACCTGTGCACATTGGACCCAGTCCTCCTGGAATGGTGGTAACTCCGTGTAGCTTATGTCGCTTTTAATTAGCACCGCTGCTCCACCGCGGGCTCTGCCATTGGGATTGTTCACGTGGATTAGATCGTACCCTTTGATCGAGAAGTACGATCTTGAGGACAGATGAGTTTCGGATATAAGGAGGACGTCCACAAACTAAGTTTTGAGGAAGTGTTCAACCTCAGGCCTGCTTTTGCACAAGCCGTTCGAGTTCTATAGTACAATATGCAGATTTATTTGCATAGCTTGCTAACGACCGTGGTAAGCATCTGCGCCATCTGGCTGAATACCTAGTCCATCATTTTTTCCATCATGGCTTCCATGCGGCCGATCATGGCTTCCAGGAGATTTTCCTGCGTTGGTTGGGGTCTGTTTCCGGTTAAAAGGGTGCTGGCAAAGCTGATTTTGGGGTCCACTTTGGGCGCTGCTAGTCATGGTGCTGGTCTCTTGTCTACGTTGTTTGAAGGGCTCGATTTGGGGGTGGCCAGGGCTTTAGCCTTCTTTTAGGCAGGAGATCCTTTGAATGACGACTCGTTACTCTGCCAGCTGCACTTTGGAGCACACTGTGCTCCAAAGTGCAGTATTTTGGTATGGCCAAAGCCATCTATAGCACTGCCGGACGTTGTTAAATTTGAGGGGGCTCAACGGTTACCACGCACCTGCATAATCTCTTTATTTTGAAGGCTTCTGCGTTGTTGCTGGCCGGTTCCAAGTTGACAAAGTACATAAATAGTGGCATTTTAGTTTTACGGCTGATGGCATTGTTGAGGTCGTAGACTTTATGCCCTAGCTCGGCCATGGCGTCCTTGATGTCGTCTTTGGAGGTGGAGTGGTGGATGCCTTTTACCACTACCCTAAACGCCCGCTCATCCCGAGGTTAGAAGGTGTGGTACCTTTTCTGTTGAGCTTCTAATTCCAATTTTTTTGGGTTTTGGTTCTTGCGGCTTGGAGGTCAATGGTGGGGGTTCCAGGTCGTCATCGCCGTCAACATCGCTGGATAGTATAGCAAATTTGTTGTTGGCAAGATTTGCTCGTGCAGTAGCGCTAGTGCTGGGTCCTTCATTAATCCGCTTCTTTGGGGATGGTCGCCCTGAGGAGCACTAGCTCTAGTCTTTATGGGGCGCGGGGATGCCTGCCAGTCCATCTTTATGGGTGAGGGGGGATATTGGGGAACTGCTTGCCGGTATAGCGCCAGCAACACCTGCAGCTGTGTTCGAGTCTGTTGTTGTTGTTATAAACAGCGATGACTGCAGATAACACGCACACTGTCCGCTTGCGTGTGTGTTGGTGCGTCAGTTGGAGCGTTAGCTGATTGGCTCAGCCAATCAGAACGCGCGATGCAATCGATGACACGAGGAGGCATGACTATATCATGAACTCATTTTCTTTACCGGCTTCAACAAATGCAGCCGAAATTGCTGTGGTTGTTGTTATCCCGCTCTTTCCGAAGTTGTCGACGTCTTGATCTCAGCACAGAAGCAGCGCAAAATATCAAAATAATAGACGCTTCAACAAGTCCAGCCGAAATTAGTGTGGTTGTTGTAATCCTTTTCCCCCGAAATTGCACAGAAGTAGCGTAGAATATCAAAACAAGAAAGCAGACAAAAGGAACTTTTGTTGTTTTATAGAGCTTTGTTGTTGCTGTATTAACCGCAAATGCGTCTGAATTCCGCTCTTATACTTCTGTATGTACATATGCTAAAAATAAATTTTTCAAATGAATAAACATTATGAACCAAACTATTTTTTAATAAACATGATTTGGTTCGGGTTCAGGTTCGGCTGTCTTTCTTCAAACGGGTTCGGTTCAAGGTACGGTTCAAAAGTTTAAAAATAATGGATGCTCCGGGTGCGAGATGGTTCGGTTCAAACCGTATTTGCAGCCTTTGTTATTTGTTAACATCAATTGATCGAGAAGCGCTTGTTTTAACTTATGTGGCCATGTGGGTATTGCTCTAATGATTAGAAGCGTTTTAACTATTGTTTGAATGCATAAGTACGCGATGTAGACGTTAATATGTCACTATTGTATAAGAGATTTTTCAAAAGTGGTACTTACCATTCAACTCACATTATGTGTATTGGTTTTGTTTTTGCTTTATCCAAAGAAGATTATTTGAATGTGTGTGTATAGTCTTTGATGTGCATAATGAATATCACAACCTTACCATTACCAACAAAAAGGAAATTACATTTTCGAATCACTTCTAAACTAAAAGTGTGATCTTACTGAAATTGTCAGGGCTGAACAAGAGCATTAAAATCTACAGTCGCTCACAGCTTATTTCAACCAGCACCCAACAAAAACTTAAAAGAGCTATAACAACTAAACTAGAAAATATATTAAAATTATATATAAACGCAGGCTGCTAGTCTACTGTTTTAACTTAATAAATATGATTTCACTTATTTTTTATATTTTTTTAATATTTTTTATTTTTATATTTTAAAACAAGTAAAAACGAAAAACAACCAAAAGCAGTGTCACAGCTTATTTCAACCAAATGTTTCGCAGCTGAGCAATGATCTGTTATGTTGCAAAGTAACGGTTGATTTTTTGTCTATGCTTTAGTCATTAAATCATCAATACGTTCAAGTTTAATTGGCCTAATTTTTGTGAGAAGATCTTGGGACCGCGTACGACGATTGATCAGCGGGAACTTTTTCTTAATCACTTTAAAAGCGGCCATTCGCGCAGAAAAATTGGTGAGATGGTTGGACTGAGTGATTCCACAGTCCAAAGCATTATATACCGATGTGTGCGCAAAAAAAGAACGCATAATAAGGGAAGAAATGCCACTATAAAATTTTCAACCCGACGGACGAGCGTTACATTGTTCGGAAAATCCGGGAAAACCCAAAGCTTTCGGATTCAGAAGTAGCCTATCAAGTGGAGGCAGAGTTGGGTAAGTCATGCAACCCAGAAACAATTCGCCGTATACTTCGGGAGCACGATTATAATGGCAGAATAGCTCGCAAGAAGCCTTTTATGTAAACTTTTGGAAATCAGTTATTTTTGGTGATGAGTCCAAATTTAATATTTTTGGGTCTGATGGACCCTCATATGTGTGGCGTAAGCCAAACACAGAGCTGCAAACAAAAGATCTAAAGGCTACAGTCAAACACGGCGGTGGAAATTTGGAGTTCATTGAGACAATGATGGACAAGTCTTATTATCTCGAAATTTTAAAAGCTAATTTACATAAAAGTGCGGAGAATCTGGGCATTCGTGGTGCCTTTACGTTTTATCAGTACAATGACCTGAAGCATAAGTCGGGTATTGTACAGACGTGGCTGATTTGGAACTGGTCTCCATGTTAGCAACCACCGGTACAGTCGCCCGACATTAATTTTATTGAAAATTTGTGGGCAATTTTGGACGCAAACATCCGAAAACTGAAAATTTCAACAAATCCGACCTAAAAACAGCATTAGTTGAGGAATGGACAAAAACTACGCCGGATGTGACCCAAAAGTTGGTCGAATCTATGCCAAAGAGGCTTAAATTGGTCATAGACCAGAAGAGCGGTCTTAACAAATATTAAGATTTTTAATTTGGCTATAAACTTAATTTTAAAACATAATTTGTAACCTGGTTGAAATAAGCTGTGATTAAGTATTAAGTTAAACCAGTAGACTAGCAACCTGTACCCTATATTTTTAATATATTTTATAGTTTAGTTATTATAGCTGTTTAAAGTTTTGTTGGGTGCTGGTTGAAATAAGCTGTAAGCGACTGTATTTATAAACCAAAGCCCACATTCATAGTAATTCAATTGTGTTTTTCACATTTTTGCATATGTGGGGCGCATTGGGGGAGATATCCAATATTCGAAATATTCCTTACCTATGCATCAGGCATTTTGATTATGGTTTATAAGATATGCTAAAAAACCTGAGTCAAAAAACCGATAATTATCGATTATGAGCAAACGAGATGACTAGATGATTAGATATAAACTTAATCTTAATCTTAAACTTAAAAAGCCCAAGTCAAATTTTAGCTTCTGTAGTCACCGAAATCGGCACATTCATACAGACGGACATGGCTAGATCGATTCGGCTATTGATGCTGATCAAGAATATATACACGTTATGGCGTCAGAGATGCCTCCTTCTGTCTGTTACATACATTTGCACAAAACTATTAAACGCCGATTCACCCATTTTCAATGGGTTCAGGGTATGAAAAACTTCATGACGCCTGTATTTACATTATATGTAAAGAGATTTGACAGCCGTAACCGTGATGTTCTCTGTGGCTACCCCTATATAAACATATACAGCCAGTCGCCAACAGCTAAATAAGTCCGCAGACTTCCACCAAGTAATCTGATAGACGGGAACACTGTTCCGCGACCTCCTTGGAGTCAAATTAGTACTTTTATCCACCAGCCAATATAAGTACCAGGGATTAAGAGACCAGGCATCCAAGGACCAGCCGCTTGAGACAGCACCCCTCCCACTTGGCTGCCACAATCGCTTGCACTGATTTCGCTTACAGTATTCATCCTCTTTTTATAGGTATGTTTCTTCTTTTTATAAGGGTTGAACTTCAAATTTTGTTTTAGACAGTACTCTACTTAAATTGTTTTATTGCCGAAAATACGTCTCTTCGCTAAAACCCACAACTATAACTACTTCACCCATCATTGTTTTCTTGTATTTTGAAATTGCCAGACACACCACATGTTAATTACACTAAGACAACTTAGATTTCTAAGATCTATAGAAAAAATATTCATTACTTCAAACTTCGCATTGAACCACAGAAAGACATTGGTACTCTTGAATTTCAGTCTCAAATACTGGAGTCTCATTCCAAACAGATTCCGCAAACTCAAACGCAAACTGAAAAGCTACCACCAATCAAAATTTAATGGTAAATTCGGTGAATATAAAAAATGCATAACTACTTTCAGAACGATGATACAACTATCTCATAAGTTGATAAGTGTCTGATGAGAACTACCCAAAAAACAAGAACCAATTGAAAGAACGGTACGATAAGAAGATTCTTATTTTTGTAGAGCACACAGTTAGTTATATTGATGTTTCAACTATGCAAAAATACATTACGTGACTCTTTAATTTCATTACAAACTAAGACTTACGTTATAAATGTCATTCAAATGTCAACCCGTGCTTGGTATCGTTGGGCCACTTGAATGTACTGTTCGTTAGTATATCTACGTCCAAATAATACATAATTCATTTGGGCTTATTGAAAGTGGATTCAGACTCAAAGCAG
Organism: Drosophila robusta; assembly: GCA_035043565.1. Lineage (NCBI taxonomy): Eukaryota > Metazoa > Arthropoda > Insecta > Diptera > Drosophilidae > Drosophila > Drosophila robusta. Next base: position 78,279 of record JAWNMW010000582.1, read on the forward strand.
ACCTATGATCAAGTTTAAGAGTATTAGACTGCCAGGCTGGGATCAGTTTAATCGAACACTCAGTCGCCATTGTCAATTTTTAAAAACATACGTAAATCATCCAATTGTTAAGCTTTTCAAAATCAGTTCTGACATTCTCGAGTAATGATCAATAATGTAAGCTCACCTTTAAAAAAAACACTAAAAACACAAGAGAGTCGGGAGCGGGTCAGTCCCCTTGCACTCATAAACGCAATAACAGAATCTGACACACACACACACACATACACGCTTGCATGTATGTAGGCTGCACGCTATGAACTATGGAAACTAAATTCGTGTATAACTTCTAAACTAAGAGTATGATCTTAATGACGTTTTCAAAACTTCACAAGAGCTTTGAATTCTATGTACAAGCCGTAGTATTTGAATTGCATTATTTTAACGTTTTCGCATAAATGGGGCGACTGGGAAAAGGTATCCAAAATCCGAAATATTTCTTATGGGTATGCTTCACGCAAGCACTTTGAATCGAATTTGGTGGTTCTAGGTTTTGCAGTTTTTAAGATATGCTTAAAATATGGTCAATAAACTGATAATTATCGATAATATAAAAACGACATGAGTTCTCGAAGAATTTAAATAAATTTGATCTGCGAATGGTATACACGAGCTTAAAAAGCCAAAGTTAAGCTTTCTAGCTCTTGTAATCTGTGAAATCGATTCGTTCATTCATACAAACGGACAGACAGACGGACATGGCTGAATCGACTCGGCAATTGGTACTGATCAAGAATATATAAATTACGAACTTTCGCTCGTGGATTAATTACAAGGTTTCGATCGTAGATTATTTGACTGTGAATTAATTATTTAATTAACACAGTGTTTTGTTGCACCAATAAAAGACCAAGAGCTCGTGAGTACAAAAATGTCTTTCAACAAAATGTTGTAAGCTAGCTCTACTCCCTGAAATTGCTGACTCTGTGCCTTGTGCATGGTGTCATATGTTGGCCACTAGCATGCACAACTTTGCTGTCGTTAAATGCCCACAAATGCCGCTGACGGTGCATCACAACACGCAACTTACGCGTGCATGGCTTGTAAATCAGTCTGTCTCTGGGAGATCGTATTAGCTTCTCAGTCGCCTAATTGAATGACGTAGATGTACTAACGAACAGTATATTCAAGTGGCCCAACGATACGAAGCGAGGGCTTGTTACCGCGCGGACACAGGCAAAATGTTACCTACCTACCGCTCGTAACCGCAAAGGTAACTTGACTGATTAATTCAGTAAAATCAATTTCGTCAATGATTAGTTTGTGTAAGAACATTACACCAAGCATAGTTCTGCGATTTGAAAGAGAGGGAAGATTTATTAGTAATAGTCTACTATGGTAAGAAGGCATACGAGAATTAGGATTCCAGTTAAGACCCCGGAGAGCAAAAAGCTAAAATTGTTTATGTACAGATTCAATTCTATTCTGATGAAATTTGTATTAGGGACACCATATACAAGATTCATATTCAAGCATTGTGCGATCAAATGAAGTATAAAGAGTTTTAGAAATGTAGGGATCGTCAAATTCTTTCGACCAGCACTTTATGAATCCGAGGACTCCAAACGGTCGATTAGCAGCAGTAGAAATATGCTTATCAAACTTAAGCTTCGGATCAAGAGGAATACCCAGATCATTAACTGTCTCAATACGCTGAAGAGGTTTACAATTAAGAAAATTATTATTTAACAAGTGAGAAAGCTCCAGTCGGGAACGCCCGACTTGGGGATACCCTGGGCCCTGTGTTGTCTTACATAAGTCCCCTTGCATTTATACACACATAAGCGCAGGCTGCGCGCTGTGAACAGCTGCTGCGCTTGGCCCCCACTATGGAAACTAAATTCACGCATGACTTCTAAACCAAGAGTATGACTCTAATGAAACTATCAGTACTGAACAATAGCATTGAAATCTTTGTACATACCAAAGCATTTACATTTACATTTTTGCGTATATGGGGCGGATGGGGGAGGCATCCAAAATAAGAAATATTCTTTACCGATTATTATCGATAGTAAAAAAACGAGCACACTTATATTTTTAATTGAGGGATAGACAAGATATAAATTTAAAATAACGAAAGAACACACAAGTAAAAACAACTGCATAATATAAAAACAATGTATTCAAATTATATCGAATAACACACTAGGGATAAATCAAATAGATGCTTTGTTCTTACTTACAACAACAATGTTGGATAAATGTAAAACGGCGCGGGCGCGACGACCGAAATACGCACAACGGAATCAAAACAAAATGCAAAAATGGGAAAAAATAAAAATGGCCAACACCAACAACAATTAATGTGAGCGCGAAGAATAGAGATCAGGGAGAGTTTTTGTAAAGTAACAGAGAGCAAAAACACAAAAATAAAGTATTAACTGGCAATTGGATAATGAGGATATTGCTGAGGTAACGGGAAAACATTATAATCTATTACGTCTGAAATTAGGACATGGGGGGTAGCTAAGGGTTGCGGTGTTATTGGTGTTACAAAAGGGGCATAAGGTAGAGCTGTTTTTGTCTACGTAGTGTGAATGTGTTACATTTGTATGCCCCAAGTGGAGGCGTATAAATTTAATTTCATCTATACGTGAGACGTCAAGCATCTTCTCTCTGTGGGAGGTCCAGCGGGTGGATCCGCGGAATACGTCTGGTAGCAACATTGTTGTCCAGCAGGTTGATGACAAGGTTGATAGGTTGTTAGGAATACCTTATTTAGTATGTATTTCGGCGTTGTTGTGGTAGATGTGCGCGTTGAACTGGATTCTTAGCGCTTTATTCTGGAACCGCTGAATCGTTTTGCAATTGCTTCTGCTGGCTGTACCGAAAGCTGGATGCCGTATGTCCATGTTGGCTTGATAATAGTTTTATATAACAGCTGCTTGACCTGGATCTTCAATTTTGACTGCTTGCCGATCAGTCAGTAGTATTTTTTCAGTTTGTCTTCTGCCTGCTTTCTTTTGCGAAGCAGATGTTCGCGCCACGTTAACCGTCTGTCCAGGGTCATGTCCAAATTCCGTCAAGGGACACTGGGCGACAGTTACCCTTTCGCAGCGTGAAGGTGGTGTGGGTGGATTTCTCCTGGTTGACGGAGATTTTCCATCTCTTCAGCCAAGTGTCCAGTGTGTCCAGTTGATGCGACATGATTGAGGATGCTTCTTGCGGTGTGTGGCGTTGCTGGAAGGCAGTGTCGTCGGCATAGGTGGCGACCAAAAGACTCTGGTGCGGGCAGACAGGCATGTCGGCTGTGTAGACAGTGGAAAGCAGTGGTCCCAAAACGCTGCCTTGAGGCACGTCTGCTCTGATGTCCTGGGGCGTGGAAACAGCAACACCGGTTCTTACCACGAAGCTCCTGTCGCTGATGTACGACCTGTGGAAGGCATAATGGGCCGCTGGCAGGCAGGCTTTGAGCTTGTAGAGGAGGCCTGGGTGCCACACCCTGTCAAACACCTGTTTGACATCTAGCATGACGGCACAGCAGTATTTTGAGTCCTCGAAGGCTTCTATAATGCACTCCATAAGCCTATGGCATTGTTCCGGTGTTCCATGGGCACGCCTAATGCCAAACTGGTTATCAGGGATCAAACCAGCTTCGTCCAGAACCGGCAACACTCTACGCAGAAATACTCTTTCAAGTATTTTGGAGAGTATTGCCAGCAGGCTAATCGGACGGTAAAAGGCTTACCAGGCTTCGGTATTAGTATGACCTCCGCACATTTCCATTGAGTTGGGAAGTGTCCAAGTTGGACGCATTTGTTGAATACTTCTGTCAATAGCTGGATGCAGGTTGGAGGAAGCATTTTGAGGGCCGCTGCATCTACTCCGTCGAGACTAGACGCTTTTTTAGTGTTGAGTGCAGCAACTTCCGGCTCAATGTCGTCCACCGATACAGGGGGGATCGGCGTTGCTTAAGACAATGTCGTTTGATTTGTGAAAGGCTATAATCCTATCTAAGAAGGAAAGTTTCTTTTTAATTTTCGTGACTTGTAGTTTTTTATTATTTTACTAATAGGTGAGTCTGAACTGTTTAATATGGCGTTATAGAGATTGGCAGTAAGAAATTTTTTTTCTGAGATCAAGGGGTGGGATATTTTCTTCAAATAGTAGGTTAGCCGTTGGTACTCTGCGGAATGCTCCCACGGCTATCCTTATTCCCGCATTTAAGACTGTTTTGATCTTTTTCAAACAGCTTGGTGCAGCCGTACCATATAGTGGTAGTGCGAAATCATTTTTTGATATAAGTATGGCTTTAACTAATGATATTAATGAGAGTGTACTATTGCCGAATTTATGCGTTGAGAGACATTTATCAATGTCAAGGCGCTTAGGAAGGGATATTAAGAGTTCTTCAATGTGTGTGTTCCACTTATGTTTTTTGTTTAAGTTCAGGCCCAAAAGTCTTAACGAATCCGCAATGGTCATTTGAATGTTATAGGCAGACACAGTACATGTGCAACAGGTGCAAGACTACCACCAGAGTAGAGGCACCAGTCGGAAATATTGCTAAATAAGGAATCTAGGCTTATTGTAATATTTTTTACTTTATCTAATTTTATTAAAAGATTAAAGCCGTTGGCATACACTTATATGTATTTCGTTGTGTAGGTCGATGATTTCTGTCAGTTTCTGATATGCAATAACGAAAAGAACCACGGAGAGAGGTGACCCTTGAGGGAAACCATTGTCAAGTGGAAGTTTTTTTGAGTAAAATTTGTCTACTCTAACTTTAATCTTACGATTTATCATGAAGTTCTTAACGTAGTTAAGTATATTAGGCCCAATTTTTCACTTAATAAGCTGATCTATTACGGCATGAATTCCGATTTGAAATCTTTTAAATAGGGTGGTTAAAATTGGCAGGTGGTCGCTGCCGAAAAAATTTGATTCGATTATCCAGTCTGCTTCTGTTGCGATGTCGGCTGTGCAAAGACTGCGATCAATGTGAGTTAATGTATTATGTGTGGTCAGGTGTGTTGGGCTACCATCATTAAGGATGATTAAATTTGACTTGGTTACGAATTTCTCCAAAATAATTCCTATCCTGTTATTATTGGGAGATCCCCATCTCCTATGCCAGCAGTTAAAGTCGCCAGTTATTAAAGTCGTTAAATTGTTGGAAATGTTGAGAACAAAATGTAGATTACTCAAGGAAAAATTTGCTTGTGGTTAGATGTAGGTGGAAATAATTTGAAGCTTTTTCTGAGAACAAATTTTAACGCAGATGGTGTCGAAGTCAATTCGAAGGATTTTTTTTTTTATTTTCTATGGATTTGATCATTACATAGTTGATTGGTCTGCGGTGTATATTATTTGGAAATATGTGGGTCTCTTGTAAAGTTATGATGTGAGGCCTATGTTTTGCTAAAAGTGCTTGAAATTCACTATAGCTGTTGTTAAATCCATTATTGTTCCATTAAATAATTTTTAAGGAGATTTTGGAGGGAGAGGGGTATGATAAAAAATTAATTAAATAAAACTAAGGTTGATTTGCTGATGCCAGCCTGCGGTTATGAGCATAATATAATAATCAAACTATAGTGAAAACCGCTGCAGCCGCTAGACCGCCCCCTACGCCCCACCAGTCCCGCTACACGTAGCAGAGCGACTCTTGGAGCGGAAGGGGACAGCGGTTACAGCTTTAGTTACCTTGTTTCATCTTTTCCATCGCTTAATTCCATTTGCTCATCGGAAGATGGGCAGTTAGTATTGCTTACATTATAGCTAGATTTTTGATCTTCTTGTAACTTTTTTATATTGTTTGTGTGCGATAGTTTTTTTCTTTTGCTTTAAGTTTCGACTTTAGTCGGTTAGAAGTATTTTTGGGGAAAATTTTATCTTTTGAGTTTGACGTGGATGGTATGGTGGTGGTAGAGACGGGTAATGCTTTTGTAGAGTAATTTGATGTGGTGAGTTCTTTTTTGTTTTCTATTAAGTCATCGTATGAAGTGAGCTTACGTGCTGTTGACGAGAGAGTATGTATTGAGTTACCTAAGTTAGAGCGGAAATTGTTAACTGTGTTAAATTGCTGTAAAGTTTTATAGTTATAAGAGTTGGTTTTAGCTACGCTGGAGTACAAAGATCCATCAAGAGGGTGTCTCGAGTTGTATAGTGATATAGCTTTATTGATGTCCACTTTCTCGATGGTCTTAATGGCTGGTATTTCCAGCTGTTTTACGAAAATAGGGCATTTTCTGAAGACTAAGAAGTGGTGCCAGAAGAAAATGAAGGAATCACAGGAAATGTAGCCAGAAGTTGCAGCTTGAGTAGCTTATGGGCTTGGATTAAGTTTTGAGATGTGATTAGATGTACTAACGAACAGTACATTCAAGTGGCCCTACGATATTAGGCAAGGGCTTGTTAACGCCGACAAAATGCCACCGAGGATGACGGCGGTTGGCAGCAGTTTTGGACAGCGGAGCTGCAGCAGCGTGGTCAGGGACGACTTCGGTATTCATGTCGTCGAGCGGGTCCGAGACGACCTTGAGCGTGGAGTGCTTGTGCGTGGCGGAATGGAGGCACGTGCGGTTCGGACACGTCAAACGTGGCGACTCACGGCTTTGAGCAGGTGAGTATCGTGCTCGCGCTGGCATATGCGACACTTGGCACTACTCCTGCATGTGCCCTCAAAGTACTGGTGGGCCAAGCAATTCAGACAGTAATTGTTGATTAGTACTGCCCTCAATCGCATTTCAGCGCAGAGCCGCAGGAAGCGACGGCATTTCTTTAGAGGCTGAATTCCGCGACAGACTCGGCATCGGAGGGACTCTGTTCCTCGCGACCATCGGCGCATCTCCCTCGTTGCCACCAGTTTACGTGCGCGTGGAGCCATGCCGACCTTCTGTCATGGAGAATAGGAAACTGCGGATTATCTTTAAGTACGACTGGGCTTTATATTATTTTAAAGCGAGTGAATATTGTTTTCGGTAGGAAGGTACACTAATTTAGAAATTAGCCGTTTGACAATGCCTCTGGACGTAAGGAGGTCTACGACCTGCACCTTGTCGTCCTCACCTGGAAAGGTCCTGTGGACTCGGCATAGTCGTCATTCATTAGAAGGAATATTATCGGCATTGATGACGACCAGAAGTTTCTTGTCGGAAAATGCCACTTGTTGCTTTTGTGCAGCTCCTTAATGTATTCATTTTTCCAGCGTGTGCAGAAATGCTGGTTGATGGCCTTAAGTCGCTGCCAACGATTGAGTATGGATGCGGCGGGGTCTATGATTTCTGGCTAGGTGACGGCTAGCAGAGGGCCACTAACTAGGAAGTAGCAAGGACTTATGGGTAGAGGGTCGGTTGGGTCTTCGGACATTGGGGAAATTTGCCTGGAATTTAGGCCGGCTTCAATTTTGGAGAGTAATGTGGAAAAACTCTTCAAAGGTGTATTTAGCACTAGATATGTATTTGTAGAAGAGAGTCTTGAAACTTTTGACTCCTGCTTCCCAAAGTCCGCCCAAATGCGGTGCCCCCGGAGGAATGAAGCGCCATGATAAGGCTTTGTGGTGGTATTTGGCTATCTGCGCCCTGGTTGCTTGATGAAAGCCTCAGTCAAGTGCCCGTGACGCTCCAACGAGGGTCTTTCCATTGTCTGATTGCACAATGGATGGACAAACTCGCCTGGATACGAAACCTACAAAGGCCGCCAGGAACGTTTCGGTTGACAGGTCGCAAGTTGCCTCTAGGGCTATTATGGTTTTCACCAAACTTCGGAGCCTTGAAAACCAGTACCTTAACTCGGACGGTTAACTGGTTTTCTCCATGCAGGGTGTTACGATGGGTAAAACGGACTGTTAGTCCTGCCAGAAGACTGGAAGCTGGCAGTAGAATGGGGTGGCGTTCGTCATAACTAAGATTTGCGGTAGTTTGGATACGACCGCATGCTCTTACTACACCGTTGCTGTCTACAAAGGGATTCAAACTCTCGAAAGAGCTGGAATTAGCAAGTGACTTTTTCGGAGGAGGCTGTGATACTCATTTGTATGCGTTGAGACGATGTGACCAGAGATTGTAACACATCTGAGATCTCAGAACTACTCAGTTCGTTAGAGAGGATGGAAGCAATTTTTCTACATTTTTTGGAGAATCTGACGGCATAAGGTAACACACAGAGTGCGCTGCCAAGGTCTGCCAACGTGATAGGATGTCAAAGGGGGCACCGGCCGTTGCAGTATAATCCTTCACGGTACGCTGCTCTAAGTCGGTCTCGGGTGGAGGCTGGCTTTGGACGTTCCAGGACGCTTGTGGGGATCGTAACCACTGTCGAAAAGCTTTTGAGAAGGAATACCGCGACTCGGTAAGGATTATGTTCTGATCGGACGTGATTCCATTGGCTTCCATTGGTGGAATGGACGATCTTTGACACCCGGTTAGCAAAAAATGTGGTCCAAGCACAAGGTGGCTTGTTTAACCAGGCTAGGTCAATGGTTGAATCTGTCCAGTAGTGGAACACTTGATCTTTAAGTGGCAGCTAAGGAATGATTGAAAGTTCTGTCTGAAGAACAGCTATGCATAGCTCAAGATGAGGCAGGGATACAGCTTTTACCGAGCGACAATGGATGGAACAAAAAATATCGTACTCGGTTTCAATTCGTATGTAAATTTCAGCACTATTTGCACGTTAAGATATGAAATTTGAAATTTCTTGCAAGAAGAATTTGGATTGGATCACAATATGTGAGACCAAAAAGTAAAACTCGTCTGTGGCAGTCCTCCACTGAATTTCTAGCGTTTTAGCAGTGCTATTATCTTCAATTTCTAAAAAATCGGAGTTAAGAAGATGAGATGTGGGTATGCAGCCCAGCACATCCCTTTTATTGGACGTCCATTTACGTAAAGGGAACCCTGCGGATTTGAGTGCGATCTGGAGCTCCCGGATCATGGAAATAGCGACCGGTTCGAAGTGAGCTCCTGCTAGAACGTCGTCCACATTCATCGGGGATCTGATGATGATGTCACACGCTAGCGGGAATAGGTCTTGAATATCGCTTGCAAGCTGTTGCAAAACTCGTATTGCGAGAAAGGGAGCGCAGTTGATTTCAAAGGTGACTATGTTATGCTCATAATCACAAAGTTCACATTTGGGATTGCGATATAATATTCTTTGGAAAGGTGTGTGACTTGGGACGACGAGTATCTGCCGATTAAGCTTAGCCCACTAGTGGACTTACTGGATGCATTAAATACCACGTGCACTTTAGTTGTTGTGCTGAGGCAGATAGAAGTTCTGCATGCTAGTGTCGGGAGGGATTTGATGCATGTGACGTAGATCCAGATATTCTTGAATGAATCATATGCGATACGTCTGGAATGACCTAGAGTGACATGAGCTGCGTCTCGGAACAGAAGCGATACAATATATTTTGCGCATGAAATTTTCTTCACAATCGCATCGGATTCCTTGACCCCTTTACAGGTAGGTCCTCCACCTCCCAAAACTTTGTTAGAAGCTTATCAAGAGGCTCATCTGTGCTCAAAGCGACTTGAGTTGAAAAGGATGCGATGAATGTGGGAGAACAGCTTGGAACAGGACCAGAAATAATCCAACCGAATATGATCTCTTGTCCTAAGAGAGTTCCATAAATTTTGGGTCGGACACCGTCCAGTAGGATTGACGGATGAATGTCTACAGCAATAAGGACTTCGATCTCTGCACTTTCCGAAAAGGATGGGTCAGATTACTGTATATCGGGCAGATCTTTTAGTGCAGCTTGAGAGATTGTACCGGATGGTAAATTTTCTGCAATTGTGGACATTGCGGAGAAATCAAACAAAATTGACAGAGTTTGATGAATTGTTTTATCAAGTCCCGACACTTGGGCTTGAACATTTTGGAATAGCGGGTTCAGTGAGCGGAAAAGTCGTTCTGAAATAAATCTTCCTTCGGATGCCGAGTCGTTCAGAGCTCGAGCGGAAAACGTTGTACCTTTATGCCAAATATGAACAATGCTTTATATAAGCAGCTCTGTCACCAACCGTCATTTGCAGGAACTAAGGACACAGACGCACTGGATGGTTTTCCCTTGAGCAGAGATCGCATGTCCTAACTTGAGGAATAACCTTAGTCTCAAAGGAATAAACCTTACGGGAATGTGGAGGAATTCGAGGGACGTGACAGTAGCCTTAGTGCTCGGAATTGGCTACACATTTTCTATGGCTTCAAATGTACGATAGAACTCGCTGAGGAAACTATTCATTTCATGCCAAGACTGAATTTCGGACTTGTTTATGAGGGATTGGTCCCATAAGGACAGTTTTGATTTAGGTCACTTGGAGGAGCAGAGCAGAATATAACGGGACAATCAAAATTTTCGATAGAGATTTTCGAATGCTCTAGTGCAATCAAACAACCTTGTATTGTGCTTTGGAGTTCTTTGAGGGCGGCGCATGGTTCAAAGGTCACGGCGGTCAGATTGAAAAGAATTCTCAATTGACTGTTGACTAGGAGTCGTTTGTTTTCAAAACGCTCTTGAAGGGCGCTCCAAGCCAATACGAAGCCCTCATGGGTGAGGGGGATTTGCTCACGATTGCTTTGGCTTCGCCATTTGTTTTGGCATTCAAGTGGAACAATTTTTCGACAGGCGTCAAACGGGGGTTATCGATATAAATAGCCGTGAAGAGATCACGCAACGGTGGCCATTTCAAGTAATCCCCATGAAATACGTTTGTGTCGCATGGAAGAAGACTGCAGCCTCTGGAAGCAGGAGCGAAGGTCGTGGCTTGCACCGGAGCTCTACTTGTTCGCTAAGCTGGGCTGCGGAATGTTTGTAAACGGAATAGCAATGATCGTACTTGGCTTGGAGTACTGCACAATCCGCGCTGGTGTCCCCTTGACTCAATGTCTGGGAACATTGCTCATATTCTGCCTCGACCTTCTCATATAAAGTACGGATTTGGTCTCGGTGAACTTGGAGCGTAAACGGGGTTGGAGCTATGCTCGATGGAGTATTGATTCTCGGCTCGAACTGGCTGACTCGATCAGAAACGGCAATGAAGTTCGTTAATGACATTCTGGTTGTGGACTGTGATCATTGGGATGTGGTTCTAGTGACTCGAGAACTGCTTTGATCGCTTTGCGGTGTTCTTAGAAACTTCTTAGATTCGGATTTCAATGGAAGAACGCCTTTCACGCGGATTTGGAGAAACGACCCGCTTGGAGTCACTAGCTGATGGCACGGATAATTGCATGTTTCCTTCTAGACCACTACCAGTTGACATAATAAATTTTCTCGGGGGCTAGTATTGTCAATGTTAGAGTCAGAAAATGCAGAAACGATACTAAGCGGTAATTTCGGAAACGGACTTGTGGTCCGAAATGCCAAAGAAAAATTCAAAAAGAAGTACCAAAAATATTAAGGCGGAACAAATACAATTGGATTTCGAAAAAAATCAATGAGAAATGCCAAAAATGTTAAGGTGAAACAAATGGAATTATATTTAGGAAAAATGTTAAGGTGGAACAAATGGAATTGGATTTAGGAAATAGCCAATGAAAAATGCCAAAATATTCCAGCCGAACAATTGAAATTGGATTTAGGAAAAATCCAATATGAAATGTCAGAAATATTAAAGTGAAACAATTGGAATTGGATTTAGGAAAATCCAATGAGATATACCAAAATATTATGGCGGAACAATTGGAATTGGATTTAGAAAAATGCAATAAGGAGTTACATTCGGAGTACCACAAGGAAGTTACCTTAGTCCGTTGCTATTCTCTTTATTTATAAATGACCTTCCTTCTGTGATAAACCATTCTCGGGGGCTGAGGTACGCCGATAATGTAAAATTTTGGAGAAATTCGTAACCAATTCAAATTTAATCATCCTTAATGATGGTAGCCCAACACACCTGACCACACATAATACATTAACTCACATTGATCGCAGTCTTTGCACAGCCGACATCGCAACAGAAGCAGACTGGATAATCGAATCAAATGTTTTTGGCAGCGACCACCTGCCAATTTTAACCACCCTATTTAATAGATTTCAAATCGGAATTCATGCCGTGATAGATCACATTATTAAGTGAAAAATTGGGCCTAATATACTTAACTACGTTAAGAACTTCATGATAAATCGTAAGATTAAAGTTAGAGTAGTCAAATTTTACTCAAAAAAACTTCCACTTGACAATGGTTTCCCTCAAGGGTCACCTCTCTCCGTGGTCCTTTTCGTTATTGCACATCTGAAACTGACAGAAATCATCGACCTACACAACGAAATGCATATAAGTGCATATGCCAACGACTTTAATCTTTTAATAAAATTAGATAAAGTAAAAAATATTACAATAAGCCTAGATTCCTTATTTAGCAATATTTCCGACTGGTGCCTCTACTCTGGTGGTAGTCTTGCACCTGTTGCACATGTACTGTGTCTGCCTATAACATTCAAATGACCATTGCGGATTCGTTAGAGCTTTTGGGCCTGAACTTAAACAAAAAACATAAGTGGAACACACACATTGAAGAACTCTTAATATCCCTTCCTAAAGCGCCTTGACATTGATAAATGTCTCTCAACGTATAAATTCGGCAATAGTACACTCTCATTAATATCATTAGTTAAAGCCATACTTATATCAAAAATTGATTTCGCACTACCACTATATGGAACGGCTGCACCAAGCTGTTTGAAAAAGATCAAAACAGTCTTAAATGCGGGAATAAGGATAGCCGTGGGAGCATTCCGCAGAGTACCAACGGCTAACCTACTATTTGAAGCAAATATCCCACCCCTTGATCTCAGAAAAAAATTTCTTACTGCCAATCTCTATAAAATTAACAAAGAAACTTTCCTTCTTAGATAGGATTATAGCCTTTCACAAATCAAACGACATTGTCTTAAGCAACGCCGATCCCCCCTGTATCGGTGGACGACGTTGAGCCGGAAGTTGCTGCACTCAACACTAAAAAAGCGTCTAGTCTCGACGGAGTAGACGCAGCGGCCCACAAAATGCTCCCTCCAACCTGCATCCAGCTATTGACAGAAGTATTCAACAAATGCGTCCAACTTGGACACTTCCCAACTCAATGGAAATGTGCGGAGGTCATACTAATACCGAAGCCTGGTAAGCCTTTTACCGTCCGATTAGCCTGCTGGCAATACTCTCCAAAATACTTGAAAGAGTATTTCTGCGTAGAGTGTTGCCGGTTCTGGACGAAGCTGGTTTGATCCCTGATAACCAGTTTGGCATTAGGCGTGCCCATGGAACACCGGAACAATGCCATAGGCTTATGGAGTGCATTATAGAAGCCTTCGAGGACTCAAAATACTGCTGTGCCGTCATGCTAGATGTCAAACAGGTGTTTGACAGGGTGTGGCACCCAGGCCTCCTCTACAAGCTCAAAGCCTGCCTGCCAGCGGCCCATTATGCCTTCCTCAGGTCGTACATCAGCGACAGGAGCTTCGTGGTAAGAACCGGTGTTGCTGTTTCCACGCCCCAGGACATCAGAGCAGACGTGCCTCAAGGCAGCGTTTTGGGACCACTGCTTTCCACTGTCTACGCAGCCGACATGCCTGTCTGCCCGCACCAGAGTCTTTTGGTCGCCACCTATGCCGACGACACTGCCTTCCTAGCAACTGCCAACACACCGCAAGAAGCATCCTCAATCATGTCGCATCAACTGGACACACTGGACACTTGGCTGAAGAGATGGAAAATCTCCGTCAACCAGGAGAAATCCACCCACACCACCTTCACGCTGCGAAAGGGTAACTGTCGCCCAGTGTCCCTTGACGGAATTTGGACATGACCCTGGACAGACGGTTAACGTGGCGCGAACATCTGCTTCGCAAAAGAAAGCAGGCAGAAGACAAACTGAAAAAATACTACTGACTGATCGGCAAGCAGTCAAAATTGAAGATCCAGGTCAAGCAGCTGTTATATAAAACTATTATCAAGCCAACATGGACATACGGCATCCAGCTTTCGGGTACAGCCAGCAGAAGCAATTGCAAAACGATTCAGCGGTTCCAGAATAAAGCGCTACGAATCCAGTTCAACGCGCACATCTACCACAACAACGCCGAAATACATACTAAATAAGGTATTCCTAACAACCTATCAACCTTGTCATCAACCTGCTGGACAACAATGTTGCTACCAGACGTATTCCGCGGATCCACCCGCTGGACCTCCCACAGAGAGAAGATGCTTGACGTCTCACGTATAGATGAAATTAAATTTATACGCCTCCACTTGGGGCATACAAATGTAACACATTCACACTACGTAGACAAAAACAGCTCTACCTTATGCCCCTTTTGTAACACCAATAACACCGCAACCCTTAGCTACCCCCCATGTCCTAATTTCAGACGTAATAGATTATAATGTTTTCCCGTTACCTCAGCAATATCCTCATTATCCAATTGCCAGTTAATACTTTATTTTTGTGTTTTTGCTCTCTGTTACTTTACAAAAACTCTCCCTGATCTCTATTCTTCGCGCTCACATTAATTGTTGTTGGTGTTGGCCATTTTTATTTTTTCCCATTTTTGCATTTTGTTTTGATTCCGTTGTGCGTATTTCGGTCGTCGCGCCCGCGCCGTTTTACATTTATCCAACATTGTTGTTGTAAGTAAGAACAAAGCATCTATTTGATTTATCCCTAGTGTGTTATTCGATATAATTTGAATACATTGTTTTTATATTATGCAGTTGTTTTTACTTGTGTGTTCTTTCGTTATTTTAAATTTATATCTTGTCTATCCCTCAATTAAAAATATAAGTGTGCTCGTTTTTTTACTATCGATAATAATCGGTAAAGAATATTTCCTATTTTGGATGCCTCCCCCATCCGCCCCATATACGCAAAAATGTAAATGTAAATGCTTTGGTATGTACAAAGATTTCAATGCTATTGTTCAGTACTGATAGTTTCATTAGAGTCATACTCTTGGTTTAGAAGTCATGCGTGAATTTAGTTTCCATAGTGGGGGCCAAGCGCAGCAGCTGTTCACAGCGCGCAGCCTGCGCTTATGTGTGTATAAATGCAAGGGGACTTATGTATGACAACACAGGGCCCAGGGTATCCCCAAGTCGGGCGTTCCCGACTGGAGCTTTCTCACTTGTTAAATAATAATTTTCTTAATTGTAAACCTCTTCAGCGTATTGAGACAGTTAATGATCTGGGTATTCCTCTTGATCCGAAGCTTAAGTTTGATAAGCATATTTCTACTGCTGCTAATCGACCGTTTGGAGTCCTCCGATTCATAAAGTGCTGGTCGAAAGAATTTGACGATCCCTACATTTCTAAAACTCTTTATACTTCATTTGATCGCACAATGCTTGAATATGAATGTTGTATATGGTGTCCCTAATACAATGTTCATCAGGATAGAATTGAATCTGTACATAAACAATTTTAGCTCTTTGCCCTCCGGGGTCACTGGAATCCTAATTCTCTTATGCCTTCTTACCATAGTAGACTATTACTAATAAATCTTCCCTCTCTTTCCAATCGCAGAACCATGCTTGGTGTAATCTTCTTACACAAACTAATCGTTGACGAAATTGATTTTACTGAATTAATCAGTCAAGTTACCTTTGCGGTTACGAGCAGAAATACGAGGAATTTTTTACCGCTTTCCCTTCGAATGTGTCATAGTAACTATTCTATTTATAATCCATTTCGGATCTTATGTTCTAATTATAATAATCTTATCCGTATAATAAGTAATTCTACTTCTTTTCTTATCCTTAAAACTTTAGTCTTATATCATCGATCTAATCGTTCGCGCCCCTCGAACAACTGAGCGGAAGGTGGGTGGCATTTTGCATAGGTCCACGCGTTAACAAGCTCGTGCTTGGTATCGTTGGGTCACTTGAATGGGTTGTTCGTTAGTACATCTACGTCCAATGCAAAAGAAAAAAATACATATATACAGTTAGCAAGAAAGTTGAATGGTTTTTCAACTAAATGCAAGCAGAAAATTGCTTAAAAAAGCCAAACAAAATATAAATTGGATTGGATATGCTATATTATATATTTAGGAACATAACTATTATTTTATTTTCTTATTTCATAAAATAACAAATGGATGGTGATCAAAATAAAAAAAAACTAAGAAAAGCATGCCAAAAAAGTTCGCGTACATTCGCATTATCCGTTTGAAATTTCTTGCGAAACCTAACCGTAAAGGTGATTTTCCTTTTACTCCAATTCGAATACTTGCATTCTAATGCATTTGAATTTCATTTCTGTGGTTTTTTCGGGACTGAGTGGTCATTATAGGTCGCGGAAAGGAAATCCCGCTTAATTTTGAAACTGTACCTAGAGGGGAAAGGTGCTCGTGCCAGTGGAAGAATAATTCATAGAGCTCCTTCCAGTGTGCAGACCATCATTAATTCATACGGAAACTCTGGAAGATTCGAAGTTCGGCCGAGATCAGATTGTCCTCAAATATTGATTGCTAAGGACAAACGCCAAATCCTGACCACAGTTAAAGCTGCCCCAAAAAAATCGGGACCGAAAATTCAGGAGGAAGTATTTCGAAGCTCAGGCCATTCAGTTCATCCACAAACTGTTCGAAATGTGCTCCACAAGTACGGGTCAACGGTCGAACACCTCGCAGAAAACCTTTGATCTCCAAAGTCAACAAGGAGAAGAGGCTGGCATTTGCTAAAAAATACTTGTACGAGCCAGATTCATTTTGGGATACTGTTATTTGGAGTGACGAGTCAAAATTCAACGTTTTCGGTTCGGATGGATTTCAAAAGTGTGAAGAAAGGCCTATGAAGCCCTCCAATTAAAATATGTAACTCATACCGTTAAGCAATGACTCAAAACACACCTCATATCTAGTCAAGGAGTGGTTACTTTGCAATAGCAAGCAAATACAAAAACCCCCACAGTCTCCAGTCCTCATTCCAATTGAGCACATTTGGATTTTATGGGACAAACGATTCCGAAAGCACCACAAATCGTCGAAGGATTCCCTAATGGCAGTTTTGCGTTCTGAATGGGCAAAAATAGCCGAAAACGACGAGAGTGTTAGTACGGAGTGTGCGACGACGTCTACTTATAGTAATTGCTGCAAAAGGAGGTCCAACAAATTGTTAACGTATAATATAATAGTTACAATTTAAGTGTACTTAAACTTTTTTGGCATAAATTTCTTAGTTTTTTTTGTTGTTTTGATCACCATGAAATAAATATGAAATAAGAAAACAAAATGATATGATTATGTTCCTAAATATATAATACACCATATCCAATCCAATTTATAATTTTTTGTTTATATTTTTATAAGCAACTTTCTGCTTGCATAATGGAGCGAAAGCGGTGTGTTCGCTTTTATTTCTTTTATTCTGCTAGTTTCTGTGCGCGCGATTAGTGTTAGTGTGTGTTCTTATTATTTTGCATATGCTCACATTAAAAACAGAACACAGAAAAAGAAACATATATATTTTAAATTTATTGTATAATTCATTTGCGGATTTCGTATTCATATATGTAGACAACTTATGCGGTGTCACGACGGCTGCTTCTTCATTCGTTTTCTATGCAAGGAAGTTCATGTTTAGTTTCTGCGTGAAGTAATGTAAATTTTCCCTTATTCTTTTAATCTGGTTTTGTGTGTAACGCAACGAAAGAATGTGTATATTTGTATTTATATAATATTAACTTTATATTATATACTTATAAAATCAAGAAGTCGATATTCTGAAATGTCTGTTCCTTTAACATGTAAGGCACAGCAATTTCGCAAATCGGCTTGTTAATGCACTTATTTATTACAGTATTCTTCAATATACTATAAAGTCCAATGACTTAAAAGATGTAATACCTCTGGTGGGACCGAGGAAAAAATTTCGAGAGATGCTATTTGCTTGGAGAAAAATTCATGTAATAATAACATCTACCTAATAAAAATGGGTTTGAAGTTTATAGGGAATGCATATAAATTGTAAAAGTTTAAAACCTAATTTTTTAAATAGTTTGGAATAGATGACGACACATTAAGTGCGTCATCAAAAGTTTCCACTTGGCTTCAAACTACGCCTAGCAACAATTATGATTGTCTGCTGGACGCCTTCACCCACTGAACAATGGGTAATCGTATTCTAGAAACAAGTATTTGTAAAAGCTAAATAAAATAAAAATGTTGTGGTGATGATCAAAGGTTCTTGGAGGATTCGATCAGTGGTCGAAGATCAACTCAGGGAAGAAATAAACTCGCATTATTTCAAACCGCAAAAGTTGTAATTTTATTGTAGAAATTATTCAATGTTAAATACCAAAGCGTTCATTCGCTGGCTTATCCAAATCAAAAGAGAGAGATGCTTGCACGCACACATTCGCAAGTTGTGTTGCATACCAACATACAGAGTTGCAATACATATACAAAGTCATATTGGAAATGTGAAACTATCGATAAGTGTTAAAACACTTTTCCTCAATGTTATACTGTATGCATTGCCAATAACATTTTACCAATTTCAATTTAAATTTAACAATATGACAGAATGAAAATGCTTCTGTTTCGGCAGATTTTTTTAAGGACATCAGCAATCATATCATTTGTAGATACATAACTTAATTCTATATAGCCCGACTTAATAACCTCACGGACGAAATTATGCCTTATGTCAATGTGCTTTGACCTTGCATGGTAGACTGGGTTCTTAGCCAAGTTCTGTGCATTTAGATTGTCTCGAAACAATACTGTTGATGATACAGCGTCTCCACAACCAATCTCGATGATCAATCGTCCCAAGTGCAACGCCTTTGTCTCTAATGTCAAAGCCATGTACTCAGTCTCTGTGCTGCTCAAAGCGACGCAGCCCTGCTTTTCCGACTTCCATGAAATTGGCCAACCTGCTAAGAGGAATCCCGTGTAAGATCTGCGGTTGCTCACGTCGCCACCCCAATCTGCATCCACGTAGCCACTTAGCGCCTGGCCGCACGCGTGATAGCTTAGCCGCATATTTATCGTTCCTGCCAAATCTCTCATAACATGCTTCACTCCTAAGACATGTTCACTATGCGGTTCCTTGTTCCTTTGCGCCAACATTATAACGGAGTGGTAAATGTCTGGCCTGGATGTCAGCGCCAGCCACATAAGTTCGCCAATAGCTGATTGATATGCCTCAGCATCCTCAACCACGCAACTTTGCCGGCTGCATGCTAGTTGAAAACCTGCATCTAATGGCGTTCCTACTGGCCGAGATGATCCCATACCGTGCCTCTCCATTATATCCTTGATATACAGCTCCTGGTTCATCGCTATATCACCGGTTTCACATTTTCTCTCAATCTGCATGCCCAGAAACGTCTGCAATTTCTCCTTATCGACACATTCGAATTTCATTCCAATCTTTGACTTGATCGCTATCAAATCTTCTCTTTTCTGGCATGCTAGAAGTAAATCTTCAACATAGATTAGCACTAGGCAAAGGTTACCTTCTATATCCTGTTTATACAAGCATGGCTCATTCTGACATATTTATTTATTTATTTATTTAATAGGTTGACAGATCGAGTGTCAACCTAAGTAAAATGTATAAAAACAATGTAATGTAATGTAAATAAATATAAACAATTAAAAGCTAAAAGCCTAAGAGAATTATAAGCAATACTCATAACATCACCGACACGATGGGAGTATTTTATTTGCCAGTCCGGCTAGCTATGCCCCTAATCACAGCTAATTGTTGTCAGTGACCTGAAGAGACTCTACTGCTAAAGCGAAGGTTGTTAGTAGTAAGAGTATATTCTACAATTTAAATCTAATTCAAATGAATAAACAATATAATAAGGAAAGTGGAGGTAACAGTTTTAGTTATTAATAATAATAATTGTTAGAATTACATGGATAGATAAGAGAAAAGCGCAAAATCGCAAAGCGCGGGGCTCAACTTGGCATTCCATTCTCTTTCTGCTTGTTTTAAGCCATATATCGCTTTATTGAGCCTCAGCTCCTGATGCACTCGTTCTCTGTCTACATATCCTTCAGGCTGCTTTATGTAGATAACATCGCTCAATTCGCTATTAAGATACGCCGTGCATACGTCCATTTGGTGTAAGTATAATTTCATCTCAGCCGCCAATGCCAAGATCAACCGTATCGCTTCATAACGACACATCGGAGAAAACGTCTCCGAGTAGTTTATACCATACCTCTGTGAACATCCCTTGGCCACCAGACGGGATTTGTAACGTTCCACGTTACCTGAAGAATCCCTTTTCATAGTATGTACCTACTTGCAAGCTACTGCATGTTGCCCCTTGGGTAGATCTGCCAATGTCCACGTATTATTTGCCATCAATGCTTCATACTCCTTGTTCATGGCTCCCAGCCAATATGAAGCTTGTTCACCTTGCATTGCCTCACGGAACATCTGCGGTAATGATAATTCCTTGGTATGTAGTGCGCTCAATACATCGTAAGTCTTTTTTTATGGTTTACCAGTCCGAATCAGTTTTGGCCGCGCTGGACCAATGTGTACGCCTTCCATCTGCGCCTTATCCTGACAGCATCCTGGATACAGATCCTGGTCATTAACTTGCAAGTGCTCATGCACAGGCTCATGCTCCACTTCTCCGGCGCTGACATATTCCTCACTTTGAATACTGTCATCTATCGATGCATCAGATTGCTGCTCTTTCTCCTCAATATGTGGCTCACCTTTCCCACTTTAAACATTGAGATATTCTCAACCGAATCTGTATAATCTGTATACACAACATCGCAAGGCTCATGGAATAATACATCACCAGCGAATATACTACCAAGTGAAATTCCTTCCCCTTTGTTTTGAATTTTTCATGACGAGTTTTATCTAAGACGACTGCCATTGATCAAATATTCGTATACTTTGCACGTTGGGTTTTTTTCCGCACCAAGCGTCATAAGGCGTTTTTCCAACTACAGCTGCCGTTGGTGACCTGTTTCTCATATAGCAAGCAGTTTGCACCGCATCTGCCCAAAGACTGTCGTCCATATTTGCATGCACCGGCAAGCTTCTTGCCATTTCTACAAGAGTCCGGTTTGCTCGTTCGACCACTTCATTTTGCTGCGGGCTATGGAACTGTTGATCGACGCACAATGCCGTGTGCTTTCAAGTATTCATCAAACCGTCTGTTGAGATACCCCCGGCCATTGTCGCTTCTCAATACCTTTATCTTATGCCCAGTCTGTCGCTCCGCCATGTTTTTAAACTCTACAAATTTTCCAAACACCTCGTCTTTCGTCTTTACAAAATATGTAAGCCTGGATATTTCATCTATAAGCGTCAAGAAATATGCTAAGTCGCCAAGGGATTGCTTGTCAAACGGTCCACTGCTGATACTTTGCGCGAGTTTCAGTCGCTGCTGGAAACGGCTGTGTGTGAATTTTACACTTCATACACGTAATGCATGAAAATTTCTCAGAGAAATTAACATTCTCCATGCCACATACCATCATGTTCTTGACTATATTCATTATGCTGGTTGGTTGCTGGTTGGTTGGTATGCTTGTTGAGCCGCGCCATAACACAAGTTGCGTTTTTCATTAAACACAAACAACTTATTTCTCTTAAGCGCTTCCAATAATTCTTCGCCATCCCTGCGAAACACTGCAAACCTCTGATCGAACTTCACCGTGCAACCACGTTCGATAGTTTGCGAAACTGATATGAAATTCCCTTTCATATCTGGAACATGATGAACTTCAGATCACCCAACTCAGTTTGTAGAATGACGTCACCTCTGCCTTTATGACGTTGTTGTCAGCCAACACAACATCGTCCACATTTTCTCGTACTCCTTTGGTAAACTTTTTTTTTTTTTTTTTCATTTGGACGTAGATGTACTAACGATCAGTACATTCAAGTGGCCCAACGATACCAAGCACGGGCTTGTTAACGCGCGGACCCAGGCAAAATGCCACCCACCTCCCGCCCAACCGACCGAGGGGCGCGCCGCATAACGTGCGGTGACGAAGATCGCGAACAAATGGACAGATGACAAAGGACTAACGTTTTAATGACAGGGACAGAACATGCATTTTTTAATATATGGAAAAGATTGTTATAAGTAGCGCATAAGATGCGAAAAGGGTTGTGGATAGCATAGTTAGTAATACATAGTTCAAGAGAAATTGGTAAAAATTCCTCGTATTTCTGCACGGAACCGCAAAACTAATTTGGCTGATTAATTCTGAAGAATCAATTTCCCCATTGATTAGTTTGTGTAAGAAGATCACACCTAGGATGGTTCTACGATTAGAAAGAGAGGGAAGATTAATTAGTAAGAGTCTACTACGGTAAAAAGGCATGCGGGAATTAGGATTCCAGTTAAGACCCCGGAGGGCAAAAAGCAGAAATTGTTTTTGCACGGATTCAATTCTATCCTGATGAATCTTGTATTGGGGACACCATATACAAGATCCATATTCAAGGTTCGGTTCAAAATTTAAAAATAATGGATGTTTCGGGCTCGGTTCAAACTCGGTTTGTAGCCTTGCTTACATATAGAGTAGCTGGCACTACTTCTGCAACAACCCATGCATTTAATCGCAGCTTGGAAGGCTTTGACCCAATCCAATAGTGTACAACGCAGCAATGAAACAAGTTCGCTCATGGCCCATGGCCAACTTATCCCGTGCGTCATCTGCAGCCAACTCACCGAATTCATACACAATATCGCTTTTCATAACCCAGTGTCCAGTATGGGAATAAAACGACTATACTAGACGCTAGCGTCCAAGCGCGCCCATTTATCCAGTCAATGTTGATAAGAAGAGCAAAATTATCTCTTTTTTTAACCAGCAAGCATCGAAGGCCTCTCATGGCAGTCGTCAAGCGACGATACTCTATCTACCTCAAAGGACCCTCGACTACCTACAATCGCTTCGCCCTTCTGGCCAATGACGATAACGCCAATGAAAAAAATAACAGAACGCACCTGAATTTAGTGCAATGGAGACCGAAGCTAGTTAGTTGAAAGCTGCTACTCCGGCTCCCAAATCCAAAAACCTGAACCCATCATGATCCCGGGAATATTCGACATCCACAAATTTCATGCGGCTTTTGATCAACTTGTTGACAGCTACTCGATTCACACGTCAGGCTCAGGCCTGACCATGTTGTACACCAGGGTACTCCCAACTTTTCGCAAAGTAGTTGCCTATATGGAGCAGGCTACATGCCAAAGCTACCATTACTAACTACATGAGGAGAAACCATTCCGCATTGTCATCAAACAGATAGCATCTCCTACGGCCCAGGTCTACATAATAAAAGAAATGCAAGACAAAAGCCACAAAGTTGTTAACATTTTCAAGCCAAAGGGCATGATGACTAACGGTACAGAGCAAACCCGGCTAGATATATTTTTTTTTAGATCTCAAGCCGGGACCCAACAATAAAGAAGCGTTCAAAGTAGTACTAGTATAGCGTCCCCGTAGATCTGCCGACATACGGGCACACCAAAAATTACTGCATGAAGCTCTTCATCTGCGGCAGATGTGCTGGCGAACATCTAACTACGCTAGACACAGACTAATTCAGCGCTAGCTGTGGCGGTAACCATTCAGCTAATCACGTGCCCACCTACGGCAAAAGTAGTAGACCCAAAAGCGCCCAACAATTTACCCCCGCTCCCAAGTCATTCGCGGACATATACAGAGCGAACAGTTCTCCAAATAGATTGAGACCATCAGTGCATAGCAACATGCCAAAGCAAGTGAAAGACAGCGAAATACAAATTTCGCAGAACATTCGAAACCCGACGACAATCCGAGAATTGCGGCCCTGGAAGACGCTGTACTGCAGCTCACTGCAAGAATGAACCAGATCCTCAACACACTCCAGAAAAAGCAGAAGCCCAGCACATAATGATGTCGCTGATCTCATGTCTCGTCCCATCAAAATGAACCAATAAAGATTTTTATGGACGCGAATGGGCTTAGCAGAAAAATTAGCGAGCTAAGAGCATTCCTTGCTACCCACAACATCAACATAATGCTCCTTACAGACATGAGTTCTAGGATCTACGTACCGGAATACATATCCTACATATCACAACACCCTTACAACTATCGGAGAGCGGGTGCGGGCATCCTAATTCACCATAATCCTAGTCACCACCTACTGGCATATATATCTTTGAATTCTTATTCATGAATTAGAGCCAAAAATTCATGGCGGGAGGGGAATGGAACGCAAAGCTCTGGCTATGAGGAAACCCCAGAGCTAGTGCACGCGGAAGGAATCTGTAAGAGGCCATTGTAGACAGTAGATGCGAAAGTGATGCTACTTACTACGCATATAGTCCCCAAAGCACTCCTAGCGCTCTAGATTTTTTCATCTACGAAGGTCTTAGACAAGACGTCCTCTCCATCAAGACCAAATTTGAGCTCTCATTGGACCATCTTCCCCTAACCATCTGACCTGCCCACTCCTTCTGTGACACTTATGGAGGTTCAAAGTCAAATCAAAGCTCTTTAGACCAAAACCACTCCCGGCTTCGATGAACTGGTTAATAGAACGGTAAAGCCGCTCCCCATCAAGGCCTTCTGTTTGCTGTCCTTATCTTCAACCCAATGCTACGTGCCGGAAACTTCCCCAGACAATGGAAGAACGTATTGATCGCAATGATCCCTAAAGCAGACAAAACGCTGACGCAAATCGACTCATATCGACCAATCAGTCTACTCCCGACCCTCTCCAAAATATTCGAGCGAATATTATTAACCAGAAGCTCGGAGCTGGATTGCGTTAATCGGATCATACCTAGGCATCAATTCGGTTTCAGAAAACTGCGTGAAACCCCAGAGCAGCTTCATCGAGTTGTTGACTTCATCCTCAATAGCTTCGGAAACTCCCAGTACTCTGTTACTGCATTTGTTGACATACAGCTAGCATGTGGCATAAAGGCCTGCTATTCAAGCTGAAAAAACTTAACCGTAGAGGAAAATGCCAATAACCTCGCTCTCGCCACTTTCGCTGATGATACAGCAATCCTTTCCAATGCTAGCTGTATCTACCAGGCAACTACAGAATATCTCTACGAGTTCGAAACTAGGTATCCAAATGGCGAATCGCCATCAACAACAAAAATCAGTTTACTCAAAGTTCGCCTTCCACAGAGACACGTCGTCAGCAGTATTCCTTTATGGTGAACTACTCGACCACAAAGATGGACACCGCTTCCTCGGAGTTCACCTTGATTACAGAGTCACTTGGAAAAAGCATATACCCATAGTATATCACAGTCTACAACAAAAACTGAAATAAATTATGTGACTTCTTAAAGCTGACATCAAAGTATATCTGCGCAGTAAGACCTTGCTATACAAGACACTATTTGCGCCTTTCTGGCGGTAGTATCCTTCAAGCAAAGGTCCTAAGGCTTATTACTGGAGTCCCGTGGTATATCCGCAACTGGGCTCTAGCAAGAGATTTGACAGTCCCCATGGTAGGAGACGTTATGCAAGGGCAACCCCGCATCAATCTGAATCGACTCTTTGTCCACGCTAATAGTTTAGCCAGAAGACTTTTTAGAAGAAAGCGATTTATGCTTCGTAGAATGCACCCAATCAATTTTTCTAATCGAGTGATAAGCTAAACTACAATTAAAAACAAGTAGGAACGTTGCAGTCGGACGTAACCAAGTGCGTAGTACTCGTTCACAGCACACAGAAGTTATTTTTGTTATTGTCGAAAAATATAGAATATTTATACTTCGTAGGGGCGGGGGTGGGAATGACCAACATATTTTGGCGCGATCCAAACAATGTATGTCAAATTTGGTGATTAGCTTTAAAATTGTGGTAGATGTACATTTTCGCGACTTGCGTGGGCCTGCCCAATGGCTGTATAGCTGTGTCGTTTACGATCCAGGCCATAGTCGCTGCCATGCAGAAACATGTGCTGTTAAAATAGCGCAAAGCACGGGACTCTGGTTCCGGTATACACTGCACTGCATAAGGTTGCCTGTGTTTCCGCCAGCTTCTCGTCCCACATTGTCTAGTCTTCAGGTGCGTGATTCCATAGTGCTGCATGAGTCTGTGGAATTCCTGTGAAAGTGAACTATCGCCTGTTGTCGGAGTTGGTGGTGAACAAACGTGTAGGTTGATCAGGGCATAGTTTTCGTTTATCGCGATATATGAACAGTTATTTTTTTTTTACGTTTTGTGCGCTATGTTGGTGTATAGCAAACGTTCGACCGACATTCGTGTTGCGCACGGAATCATTTTTGTGGATGCAGAGGAGCGGGTGTTTGCAGTTCCTCTGCCGTTTGAGTTGAACCTCAAAGCCATGGTGTCTTTTGAGGCCATCAAGAAAGGGGTGCGCATGGTGAGTAAGCCCTGACCTGTGAATGCTGACGTGGCGGTGAACGTCGTCTTGCAGGGTGCCTGAGTGACCATGCAAACTCTATTGGAGGTCGGGCGTTGCAAAGTCAAGTGTTTTTTTTTTCGTGTGAGGAGTTTTGATCCGGTAGAGGGTTGTTACCGCTGCCTTGACTTTGCCCTTAAGGTAACGGAGTGCATGGCCAAAGAATATGTCTGCCGTCGCTGCGGCCAAATGGGACACCGCGTTGCACAGTGCAGTAATGCACAGCATTGTCGCAATTGTTGCTTTTAAGGGAAAGCCGTCGGGGCATCTCATGATGTCTCCAGCTTGTCCTATATATAGATCAATTGTTGCGCGGGCGAATGCCAGACATTAAAATGTGTAGCAAACTTCTTCAGTTGAATTGTCAATCATCTTATGCAGTTATGTACGATTTGGGTGCGATAATGTGTGCGCGGGGCTTGCGTGGTTGCCCAGCTGCAGGAACGTACGTGGATTGCCGCAAGCAGGCGGGTATTTCCTGACAGCAGGGCCAACTCCGCTGTAATTGTGAGTGATGTCAGCGTTGAATGCACCTTATTGTCTTCGACTGACTGGGGTGTGTGCGTGCCGGATTATTTGTAGCTACACTTATTGTAAGTTCGGGGCATGGAGTGGACTTCCGGTCATCCTTTCTTGACGCTTGTGCATCGTCTCCTTTGAGGTTCAGCAATATATTCAGCCAATCGTCCGGGTATGCGAACTACACTTGTGGGGAGATGCTTGCCGAGTGGGTAGTGTCCCACGATGTCCGGGTTGTCATCGCACCTGTGAGTGGTATACGTTTGCTGGTCTGATGGGTCAAAGTGACATTGACGTCACTCTTGTGAATGTGGTAGCGATGAGTATATATGCTTTTCAATGGAGTGCAATTGAGTGGCCTTGGTGTGAGTGACTACAATCCGATATAGATTGTTTGTGGTAATGTTTGGCGTACTTGTGGTGTGAATTGGTCCCTTCATAGGACGTGTACGTGTAGCGGTAACGCAAGTTCCGCTAGACATTTTTAATGCCATGAGTGTTAATGAGCAAGTTGCGTGAGTAAATATGTGGTTGACGTGTGTGAATGATCAGATGTTTGAGAGAAGCCAAATGGCGAATCTTAAGCATTTAAAGTTTGCGACGCGTGCGTTGGGCGTTAAGCGGCAGTCTGTGCGGTCTCTGCGGCAGCGATTCCAAAATGCCAAATCTGTCAATGATGATAACTCGGCCCATCTCAGGTCTGAGTATTGTCGAAGAATGAATGAATATAAGAATATGCTTGTAAGAGTGAAAGACGATCAGTGGCAATAAGGACGATCCCTAGGGTCATGCCTCCGTAGCCTCCGTGTCGGTGACGCTCAGTTTACGACATGGAGGGAATTTATGAATGTGTTATTGAATGAGTTCTTTCCAAGGGCGGACTCTCAGGAGTCACCGCCCGATGCGGTCAGTAATGTTGATAGGCTCCTGGATAGCGAGTTGGAATTGGCCTTCACGAGGTTAAAGTTGAGGAAGTCGCCTGGGCTGTCTGGAAGTTAATTCCAGAGTGTATGAATGTCTTGTATAGGATGTGTGTGGATAAGGTTATTATCCCAGTAAATGGAAAAGTGCAAAAGTGATTGTGCTTTTAAAGTCGCCTGATAGCATCAGAAGTAATCATTGATCCTTTCGGGGCATCAGTCTCCTTCCAGTTCTTGGAAAAGTTATGTGAGGGTCATGGTAGAAAGGCTTTAGAAGATAGTGGGTGAGTGTTAGTTTCTGGGAGACCAGTAGCTCCACGTATGTCCTAGGTGCACAGCACTGTCTCTACGGCGGCAATGCAGGTGCTGTTGGGAGTATGTGAAGGGGTAAATGGTGAATGAGTTAGCTGGTGTGTGTTGTCCTGAGTTCCAGTCTCCAGTTTTATGAAACTATACTGGATGTATTCTTATAGAATACGAGTTCTGACCAGAGTATTGATCTGGTACCACGGTGTAGGGAATCATAGAAGCGGTCTCGGCTTTCAGCTCCCTTCACAAAGTTCTTTGGAGTAGACCTCGCTTCTCACAGTGAGGAAACCGTGTACGCGTGTACTGTTCCATCTGTGGATTGTTGCTTACACCAATTTGTATTCTATTCCATACAGCAATGTTCAAATCTTTTGAGGTCACCAGCACGTTACTGTTTGGAGTTAAAATAGGAAGTATCATTTCGTGGTACGCAGCCTAACCGGAGGCTTATTTCCTGTTACCATGAGTAATCAGGAGCCCGCGGAGTTTGTTCCGCGTGGTGGCTGTAGTTTAACACCTTAATGCGGGTAGAGCCTGGGCTCGACGTGGTGCTGCATAATACAACCGGGTGCCCTGGCCCTTAGGTCGGAAGGGGATTAGGTAGGCCTCCTCCAAACCAAGGTGGAAGTCACGACCAAACAGTAGCGTCTTCAAATTGGTACATCCGGAGTTGATGTTCCAATGAGGCGCTGATTGACGCTTAAATTAATGCTGTCCATGGGATCGTGATATTAAGCCATCGTGGCTGGAGATTACGTAAACCCACTTGACTTTTGTCAGCCCTCTGTCGGTATGCCCGACTTCAGATACTTCAAAAAGCGAAAAGATGTCATCTCTTAGCATCTCGATTACCGCTGTTGCTGTTGCCTGCGGCATGGACTTGAGCCATATGAACTTGGTACCGATCGGTATGTACCTCGTTTCCCATTCGAGGTATCTTTATTTGAGTGCTGTGCTTCGTTTCCTTACAGATTTCATAGCCCCTACTCTTGGAAATACACCTCATCAATATATATGTATACATATATATTATTAATTAATTATTCCTTAATTAAAATAAAATTACACATACTTATCTATTCTCAAATTCTCTATTTATAGAAAATATCGCATTTCTCTTCGTGGTGCGGTGTTCTTATTGCTGTTTTACTTTCGGAGATAGTAATAATAGACTGTAGTATAAATATATAAATTGTGCAATTACGGTGCCTGCCTTTTTATTACTTGCACCTATATTCCTCGTCCTTCAGATAGTTCGTCTATTCTTTACATTTCTCTGCTATACACTGTATCTCCGCTATGCTTTTCGATCATAATTTTTTTTGTAGTTCTCGGTGAGTTCAATATTGCTGGAACTACTTGGACTTCGAATCCCGATTCTAGCGTGTTGACTTCCACCACCCAAAATGATTTTCTTGATCATTTTATTGGTGTGTCATTGTGTCAAATCAATGCTAACCCAAATTCACTATATAAAATGCTTGATCTTATTTTTGTTTTGGATCACTCTTTCTTGTCTGTTTTGCGAACTGAGCCTATATCATATTCTGAAGATCCCTGTTATCGCACTTAAGAGGTGTTGATTGATTTACCTGCCCGGGTGCTAAACCCAGGTAGAAAGCCTCCAGAGCGAGCTCAAAACGACTTTGCCATACTAACTCAGCTCTTATCCCAAACTGACTGATCTCTGCTTTACATGTGTAGGGACATGGATAGTGGTATCATGATTTTTATTCCACTTTAAACCATTTTTATGACAAATGTGTCCCAGTTCGTGATTAAATTAGGTCTAACAAACATCTTTGGTTTACACGGGAACTAATCAATTTAAAAAAATGACAGCTGGCTCAGATCAGCTATTGCCGATTTATTTGCTAAATTTATTCAAACGACTTATAGCTCTTACAATTATCTTCCTGGTTTGCTAAATCTTCACCACATAAATGTTTCTAGTTACATTTTGGGTGTTTGATCAAAGAAAGTTCACTACTAAATGATCTAAAGGTTATCAAGCCCTTATTTGCACCGGGACCTAATAGAGTACCAGGCTGCATGCTTAGGTATTGTGCTGAAGGTCTCTTAAAGCCTTTGTATAAACTATTTTACTATATTAATTTCTTTATTTATATTTAAATTCTCCGTGAATTTAAGTTCTTTTCCTTTTGGAAAGAATCATTCAATATTCCTCTCGTTAAAAAAGGAAGCAAGTCTTATATTCTGAACTATAGATGTAATTCTAAGTTGTCTGCTATTCCTAAGATTTTTGAGAAGTTAATAACTTTTCAACTACAGCATCTTTGTAGATCTGTCATTTCACTCTGCTATCCCGAGTTCATGAAATATACATCTACTACCACTAACTTATTGAACTTCACGTCTTTCGTTATTAAAGGATTCCAAAATAAAATGCAAACAGTTATTTATACTGATTTCAGTAAGGCGTTTGACTCTGTGAATCATTCGCTGTTACTTCAGAAACTTCATCTTCTGGGATTTTCAAATAACCTAATTTTTTGGATCTCTAACTTCAAAAACTCAATAAGTCTATTTTAAAGTTCTTATTTTTAAGCCTGTTCGAGTTACTTCCGGAGTACTTCAAGAGGGTTGGTCCGTGTTATTTGACGAATGCCCTTTTTGAATAATGGAGTCAGTTAATGATTTGGGTATTCTTCTTGATCCCAAGCTTAGGTTTGACAAGTATATTTATAGTGCTGCTAATCGAGCTTTTGGAGTCCTGGGTTTCATGATGCGCTGATCAAGAAAATTTGATGAGCCCTATGTTATTAAAACTCTATAAACTTCACTTGTTCGTCCAATTCTTGAATAAGGATCTTGTGTATGGTGTCCCCAATACAAGGTTCATCAGGATAGAACTGAATCTGTTCAAAAACAATCTGCTTTTTGCAATCCAGAGTCTTAAGTGGAATCCCAATTCGCATATGCCTTCTTACCCTAGTAGAATATTACTAATAAATCAGTCAAATTAGAAATACGATGAATTTTTTACCGTTTTCCCTTCAAATGTGTCATACTAACCATTTACAACGCATTTCGTATGTTATGTTTTAGGTAAAAAATTCTTTTTATATAATACTTAATGCTTCTTCTGTTCCTATTCTTAAAACGTTGGTCCTTTGTCATCTGTCCATTTGGCCGCGATCTTCGTTACCGCACGTTATGCGGCGCGCCCCTCGGTGGGCTGGGCGGGAGGTGGGTGGTATTTTGCCTGGGTTAACAAGCCCTTGTTGGTATCGTTGGGCCACTTGAATGTACTGTTCGTTAGTACAGCTACGTCCAATAGGTATAAATACTACTTAATTATATTTTTATTCATGAATCCAATTGTGTGCGTCGAATGGGCGACTTGCCGGTGCAGAGAGAGAAGGGGATGAGATTTGACTGAGAGTGGTAACCAGTTGTGTGGATATGTTCACTGCCGATGAGTTTTGCCAGTTCTTTGCATAAAGCGGACTCGAACTGTGTGCCCCGATTTGTAGTGATCGTTTTAGGTGTTCCAAAACGGGAAATCCACTGTGACCAAAATGCGTTTGCGACTGTTGGCTAGCGTGTGAATCGGTCGATCATCGTAAGGCAGTAACGAACATTTTGGAGCATTGCTGCGTTGGCAATGGAGGCAAGACCTACACCAGTTGACGATGACCCTGTTCACTGATGGCCGAACAAAGCTCTACCGTATTTGTTAACGAGTTAATCAACCACTCGGATGAGATAAGCTGTGAATAAAAGAAACGATTTTCTTTCGCAGATTATGTGGTATATACGGACCCACATATCCAGTTGTTACGTCGCAGTAGAGTTCCACTTGCTTGTCATAGCGCACTTTTTGAAGTTTCAGAGACGAAGTGCCTTTCAAGAGCTCGGACAGTTCTGAATCAGATGCTTGTTCTTCCTCCATGTACCTCTACGCTTTCAGGCAGCATGTCTGTTTCGCAAACTCTTGAACACGTGTCTTCGACGACATTATCGGATCCTGTATCCTGCACAATTGTTGTTGAGAATTGTGAAACATAACTCAAGTGGCGAAGATGTCAAGGTGATGCTTTATATGGTCGTTGTTTGAAGGCGTATATCAGGGGCTTGTGGTCAGTTTTTATGACGAATACCGGTCCATCGAGCCAGTGCCTGAAATATTTTATTGCTTCGTATACTGCTAGAAGTTCGCGGTTATATGTTCTATCCGCATTGCTTAATTTTATAGAACAAAATCCGATTGACGGCCAGGTTGACTTCCTGTTCTAAAGCAGCTCCTATGGCGACATCGGACGCATTGCACACTAAGACAAGCTTTGCGTCGGGATATGTATAATTCTTCTTTTGCATGCCTCAAAAGCAGCTATGCGATCAGGTGTCCAGCCGAGTACGCATTGGTCATTTTTCTTGGCATTTTTGAGAAGTTCCGTTAAAGGCGCTTGAGTATGTCAGCAATTTGGCAGGTACCTACGATAGTAGTTCACAATACCGAGAAATCGTCCCAATTGGTTAATGATTGATGGCCGTTTGTACTTCTGGATTGCATCTAGCCGATTGCTGGGTGGCTTGATGCCATACTCGTTGATTACATAGCTTAGATACTGTACTGTTGTGCATTGTTGGTTGCATATGATTTGAAAGACTATACATAAATGTTCTTCGTGCTCGCCGATTGAAGAGGACATTCAAGAATGTCGTCAATGTAGCAATTGACGAAATCAATCCCTCGAAAAATTTCATCCATGAACCTCTGAAATGTTTGCATGGTTGCGTTCTTTAAACCAAAGGGTATGAAGTTCGAACGGTGTACAGACGGCTGTTTGTTTTCATCTGACATAGGAACCCGGTAGTTGGCTTTTACCGGATCTAATACTGAAAACTTTTTTCCGTGAAGTTGTTCCATGATATCTTGGATATGAGCTCATACTCTTAGCTTAAAAGTTACACACGAATTTAGTTTCCATAGTGGCGGCCATGCGAGGCAGCTGTTCAGAGCATGTAGCCTGCGTTTACATGTGTGTGTGTATGTGTGTGTGTCTGTATATGTGTGATTCTGTGTATGTGTGTATGAATGCAAAGGGACTGAAATGTATGAAAACATAGGGTTCAGGGTATCCCCAGTTAGGCGCTCCCGACTGGAGCCTTTTAGTGAGAAGTGGTTAAGATCAAGTTTATTTCAAAACATAAGCTATTGATGTTTTTTCGTTTTTTTTAATTAACAATTATCGGTTTTGAGCATATCTGAGAAACTTTAAAAGCTAGAGCCACCATACACAATAAAGTATATTAATTCTTAGTCAGCATCAGTAGCCGAGTTGATCTAGCCATGTCCGTCTGTCTGTTCGTCTGTCCGTCCGTTTATCCGTCCGTCCGTCAGTTTGAACGCGTCAATATTAGAGACTACAAAAGCTAGAAAGCTGAACTTGGACTTTTTAAGTTCGTGTATCCATAAGCAGAGTATTATATATATATAGACGTAGTCAAAAGTAATTACACATATAACATTTTTATACTCGTTCACGAAGTGAAACAAGTTCATTGGTTTTATGCAATGTCCGTAATGCTGAACGCAATATTTTTCGGCGTTGTTGAAAATATGGACTTGATATTTTGGATACATACTTGTAGTTACCTGCTACAAAGTGTTAAGATTTTTGACCACGCCCACTGGGAGGTAACAAATCAATAACCTGTCGATACACTTCAAAGCGCAAATCGATAACTCCCACTCCCAACCCCACAAATCGCGAAAGACTGTGTCACCCAAAATTTTAAAGCCAGAGTCACCAAATTTGCAAGGTAGATGGCTGGTCACGCCATTTAAAGATCGTAAAAAATTTGCTGGGCACGTCCACTCCCGCCCCCGCAAATCGCGAAAGACTATTATACCCATATTTAAGCCGGTGACCACTAATCTACCTTTAAAATTTGCCGACTCTAGCTCAAAAACTGTGGGAAATATAGCCGATTCCAATTTTGAAAGGCAAGGTGGCTGCGGGGCGTTCTAGTGAGCGGAATATCAAGGTCGCAATCTTTTGGTGAGGTCACCAGCAATCTACATACCAAGTTAGTTGTCTCTAGCTTTAAAATTGTGTGAATTAGACACATGTTACCGTTTGGAGCTTTCAGATATATCGATTTTAGCGATTACGATTATTTAGGCGGAAGGAGGCAT
The DNA here is from genome assembly GCA_035043565.1 of Drosophila robusta. NCBI lineage: Eukaryota > Metazoa > Arthropoda > Insecta > Diptera > Drosophilidae > Drosophila > Drosophila robusta. The sequence continues at coordinate 112,568 of JAWNMW010000582.1, forward strand.
GGCCGAAAAATGTTTTCTGTGATGTTTGGCGGAGTTTTCTAGTAATACATATTCCAAATATTGAGCCTCTAGCTCAAAATCTGTGAAATATATAGCCATTTCCGATTTTTTAAGGCGGGTGCGCCAGAGGGCATTCTAGTGGGCGTGGCCGGGAAATCAAGGTAGCATTATCGCTTTATTATATCCAATATTTCAAGTCTCTATCTTTAATAGCGCCGGAAAATATTGCGTTCATCCGGACAGACAGACGGATAGACGGAACGGACAGCATGACTAAGAATATATATACTTTATAGGGTATGGTGGCTCTAGCTTTTATTGTTTCTGAGATATGCTCAAAAGCCGATAATTATCTATAATAAGAAAACGAAACAAGTAATTGATGTTTTGAAATAAACTTGATCTTAACAAGTGAGAGGCTCTAGTCGGGAACGCCCATCTGGGGGATACCCTGTCAAGTTCAGCTTTCTAGCTTCTGTAGTCTCCAAAATCGACGCGTTTATAATGACGGACGGATAGACGGACAGGGCTTGATCGACTCGGCTAGTAGTGCTGATCAAGAATATACTTTATGGGGTCGGCGACGCCTCCTTTTGCCTGTTACATCCATTTGCACAAAACCATTATACCAATTTTCAAAGGGTTTAGGAAATAAAATATATATAAAAAAAATTGTTTTTTAAAATTTTTAAGTGGCGTAATTCGGGCGTATATCAAGGATGGGCGGCGTTGCGATATTTTCAGCACCTGACTTGTTGCCAAATGTCCCACGAAATTTAGCAATTGCGGGAAGTAGTCCAGACGCTAATTTATCAATATTGAGGCTACTGCATCTGAGGGTCAGATGATGTTGCAGTTGCAGTTTTCTGCTTTTGAATATTTACGTTATTTACTCTTCCCCCTTAGACTTACACTAGTCCACAAATGTACATAGAAAAATGGTATGTCGTTAAATTGGGTATCTGGCCGCTGGTATATGGTTGCTGGGTGAGTCGGTGTTACCTTGGGTATTTCGGGTCTGATGTCCCTAAGCTGTAGGTTTATTGTCTTCTTTCTACCCTTACACCAATGAAGGGTAAGCGTTAGGATAGCTAGAGATGCTACTGCTGCGATGAATGCTATCTTGTTTACGGATGAGTGGGTTTGGAGTTTGTAAAGTTTTCCGATGTTGCCTATATGGAGCCCTTCTAGCGCTTTTAATGATAAGATTCGTAGGCATTCGATCTCCACTGGAGCTATCTGAATAAGCGGTATGCCCGGTTCGGCGACTTTTATTTCTGTGTTGCTGAACTCTTTGCCGTTGCTGATTATTGTCCCGTTCCAGAAATTTATCAGGTAAGTTTCCTTAATCTACCTCGCATTGCCTGGCCAAGTTATGGTGCCATTGAAGCCGTTGGCTAGGATGATTTCCTCGTCGATCTCCTCCAGTGTGGGTATGTGGTCTGCGTTGGTGAATTCACACATTGCCTGCTCTCCTCTAAGTAATTTTGGCAAACAGCTATTTTGACTTAAATCATCTATCTTATTTTTATTACAGATTTTTATATTGTAAAGATTCTTAAATTGACCTTTAATACCAAACATTTAATTTTTACTTTTGTTTTGAAATATTTCACTTGCCGCTAAGTTAACAATGCCATTGGATTTTACTATAGTTTTTATTACATATGATATATGAGTGTCGTTCCATTGTGCAAAATGGAGACATCTGAGAATTCTAATATTTCTTCGGTAGTTAGTGGTGGCACATGACCATCTTTAAATTTACTATTTATTATGTTTACTTCGTTCTCACTTAACAGGAAAGTGTTGATCATGTTTAGCTTCGCCCATTGGATGGCGTATCTTATATTAATCACTTCCTCTTTTGTGAGCCGAACTCGATTCTGAAAACTGATGGCCAATTAGTGACTCAAAAGTGAGTCTCATTTAATTGAATTTGCAATATCGTTAGAAATTTCGTTCAGTTTATTTATTCTGTCTTCTACTTGTCTGTTAATTATTACCTGTTTGTTATTGTTGATAGTAAGTTTGTCTATACTATCCAAGTGCCAAGAATATTAATTGCCCTACTTTTGCGGGAATGAAATGTAGTAATAGTTTTAAAGATTACAAACGTCTGTGTTATTTCGCGCTGTATGGTATGATATAGGTAATTGTATTTTAGATTTTTGTTCGTGTAGAGCGGCAAGTTGTTAAAAGTGTCCTATATTTGCTCCAAATTGATAATATGTAGAATTTTAGTATCATTGGTTCGAATTTTGCCGATTCCTTTATAAATGATCACTGTCTGTGCGTCGGTGTGATTGGTTATCGTAACAGTTGCGTTGGTCAAGTATATCAACATCCTGTAATTGAATTTTAAGTTTCAATATGGCTCTTGCTTACTATACGTCCCGATTCTTTTAGTAGTGTAGTGTTATTGTCCTTCTTTCGAGTCGGTTTTCTTCTGTGGTCTAATAGGTCTTTGTTCTGTTTACGTCTCAGTTGTTTTATGTTGTCCAGTCTTTCCTGTTCGTACTGCATGGGGTCAGTGGTAACTCTTCTGCCGAAGAAAATCTCTAGTGGCCTTTTCTTCGTTAATAAATGAGTAGTTAGACTCGTAAACGGCTCGATCTAAAAGTTAATCAAAGTTCCTTTCAAGCATCTGATTATCTCAGAGATTGTCGAATGAAAGCGTTCAATCTGTCCGTTACCTGTACTTTTATTGGGGGGTGTTTTATGAATTTCCATTCCAAATTGGTCAACTAGCATGAATCTTATTGATTCGGAGTTCTAATATCTTCTATTGCCTTTGATTAGAAAATTTGCTAATTTGGAAAATGTGTCTATTGCTGTGGGTACGATTTATCGTTCAGTCGAGTAGATGTCGATGTGAATTATGTGTCCGGGGCATTCCGGTATGGGAGTTTCTCTAATCTCTGGGTTAGATGGATGACGATCGTATTTCGTTTCTTTACAAATCTTGCACTGTTTAACTAAATTTGAAATTGTCTGTTTCATTTTCGGAAGTTAAAATTCTTCTGAAAGCTGGATTTTATTTTCTAAAGCATTTCGCTGAGCCCTATTATGTGTTTTGAGGATTTGTTTTTCTTGGGCCGTAGTGTCGGTCAGGTCTTTTAGTAGTGTCTGCGTGAAACGTACTTTAAAGTCTTTGAAATGACTTGGATATAATTGTTGGATTTTCCACTTTATATTTTCGGTCGTGTAGATACCGTTGATTACCGAAGGGTTCAGATACTTTTTTAGGTTGAATAATAGTTCGTTCGGGTTGAACTGCTGTCTGTATATGTCGTGTCTGTGAAAAGTTGGGAATGGTATACTGAATTCATAACATTTCTGCTTTATGAAAGAAAATTTGGTTCCTAAGGCGTTAATAGGGACTTCCATACTTGGTATCAATTCTTCGCCTGAGCTCTCGTCGGAGTGTTGCGTCGAGGCTATTGAATTAATTTGCGCTTTAGGTGGTATTCTGGAAAGTGTATCAGCTACCACATTCTATTTTCCCGTTTTATAAAATATCTCGTAATTGTATTCTTCTAAATTAGATTTCCATCGTTTGATTATCGTATTTTCGTTCCAGCTACTCAAAGAGTGAGTCAAAGGCTGGTGGTCAGTAAATTTTTTAACTTTTGCTTTACCGTACAGGTAATTCTTTAGGCTTTTTAAGGCCCAAAATAACATCTTTTTTTCATTAGCGGCGTAATTCTCTTCTGCCTTGGATAGTGTTCTTGAGAGAAATTAAATACGTTGGTTATCTTGCGATAAAACTGAGCTTATTGCGAAATTGGGTGCATCGGTTGTCAACTGAAACTCCTTTCTAGATCTGGGTAACGGAGTATTATATCTTTAGATATTAAGCTACTTTTGAGTTTTTTGAATGCTTCTAGTGCTTGGTTGTCGAGCGAAATAGATTTTATTGACGACATTTTTTTGGACACATGTCCGCCTTCCCCTCTTAAAAGCGAGGTAAGTGACTTGGCGAGCTTGGCATAGATTTTAGTGAATCTGCTGTAGTACCCGGAGAGTCCCAAAAATGATCTTAAATCTTTTAAGGTTTTGGGAAGAGGATACTGAGCTATAGCTGCAACTTTATCTGGATTAGTTTCGATGCCGGATACAAAAAAGCCAAGAAACTCGACCTTGTTCTTCAAGAACTCGCATTTGTCCAATTAACATTTCATATTGGCTTTTTGCAAAGTTCGAAAAAAAATGTCCAGATTTTTGAAATGTGATTCGTCATCTTTATTGAATATGATGATGTCATCAAAGTAAATGAAGCATATTTTACCAATATGTTCATGAAGTATATAATCTAGTGCGTACTGAAAAATTGCTGGCGCGTTTTTTAGTCCAAATAGGAGTCGTGTAAACTCATATTTTCCGTTATTCACGGAGAAGACAGACTTATCTATGTCGGATGCTTTCAATGGAATTTGGTGAAATCCACTCTTAAAATCTAATACGGAAAAGACTTTGTTGTCACCTAATTGAGCAAGTACTTCGTTTATTTCTGGTATTGGGTACTTATCGGCTATAGTGACCAAGTTTAATTTCCCGTAATCTATGACCACACAATATTTCTTTTCTTTTAAGGCGTCTGCTTTGTCAGTTACTATCCATACAGGGGAATTGTATGGATACCTTGATGGTCTGATTATACCGTCACTTAAGAGTTTACTGACCTGTTTATTTACCTCATCTTTCAAGCTCATTAGAAACTGATAGAATTTGGAATATACTGGTGTGTCAGAAGACGTTCGTATTTCTGCCTTCATATTTGTTGTGTACGTCAGTTTCTGGTTTGGCTCTGTGAATAAGTTTGAATTTTTTTTTGAAGAAGTGCATTTAAGCTGTCGCTGTGAAATTTAGTTAAATACGCAATTCTATGTACTATAATGTTTACTGCCTCAAATTTCTCTTCTTTGATGGGAACTTGAATTTAGCTTTTGATTGTCATAATTTTCTTACTGACTTTAATTTCTGCATTTAATTCTTTCAAGCTGTCATTGCCCAGAATAGCATCAAATGACTTTAAAATCGGCAATAAAAAAATTTGACGTTTATGTCGGGGTGATTGAAGAGGTTGGTGGGTGACACGGACACTGCCCCCTAAAAGGCTTGAAAGGCTTTGATTAATTATTGGGTTAGGGACAAACTTGAGTTGAATATAGTTTCTATTTGATCCTGCAACTATTAAAATTTTCAAAATGTTTCCATTCCGCAGTTTGCATTCAAAGTATGGAAGCGAAGAATATTCTATTCTAAAAAATTCATTGCAGAGTTGTCGTTTTGTTCAGTTTTGCCGTAATCGTATCTGTCAACTTATTCGTCTAAAGTTTCGTCTTATGTCTCGTCGTCTTGATCTGCAAATGCTTGCGCGTCTTCTGCCATAGTAGCACACGTTTCAGCAGATTGCATTTTATTTTGTTCATTGTCGTCAGTTTGAATGTTAAAGTTTCGCTGTCTTTTATATGCGCCGGGCGTTGGACCTGGATGTCTTTTCCCTGTCTCGAATTGTGGTCTATTTATATAGTTCACCATTTTCGACCTAATGCTTTGGTCCACGTCCATGGGTTCTGGTCTTGGTTGGGGTTTTGGCGCTATTAGTCAGGGTGGACGCAAGTTGTTGAGGTCGGTTTTGGTTTCGGTCGTATTGTCGTGGCGTAGTGAATTGTCGTTGTTGTCCAAAGTTGTTGTAGTTCTGAGGCTGTGTGACCTGTTGATATTGGATAGGGCGATTTCTGGGGGGAACCTGTGGAGGCTGTCGGAAACCTGAGCTAACGAATTGTATGTTTCGAGGAGATGGTATTGGTTTGGCGTTGGAGCTTTTGGCTTGTCCTAGAGTCACTGCATGCATGGTGCGATGTTTCTGATTTTCCACTTTCAGGCATATGTTCAATGCCGAAGAAAGATCTCTTGGCGCTTGTGCACCCAAGATACGAGGTAGATCTCCGCGCAGGTCACATACAAATGTATCTGTGGCTTTGTCGCGGTTCATTTTCTTTAAAAGTCGATGAGCTTCTGCACCCAAATCCATGCAGAGCACCTTTTTAATAGAAGGGACAGGTGTTGATATACCACCTGATGAAATTCTTTGATTGTTTGATTACCCTGCGATAACATTGTCATCTGATACTCTAGCGTACCAAGATCGCGCTTGTATCCGTAATGCATCGTCAGACACTTAACCATTGCTTTCCGATTTAATGGAACGCTAAATGCTTCTAATGACGTGTCAGCGTTGCCAATGATTTTGCACCTAATCGAATGAAGTATGCCGAAATATCTTGGGGTACCAACTTCCCCTGCGTAGGCTTCCATTAGGCGATCGACGCTCTTTTTTCCAACAGCTGAACTCCGCTGGGTTTCCAGAAAATTCTCATAGATATTTCACCAGATCTGGGACCTTGTCGAGACCTCCTAAGTTTGCACGATTTTCTGCGTTAATACCCTGATCTATTGCGCTACTAAAATTCTGTTCTGTGTTATTCAAAGCTTGCACTATTCTCGGAACTTGTGCTGTTAATTGTCCCACTAACTCGGTAATCTGTTCAAAGATCGCCATATTTCTGTTCTGTTGGTGTTCTGATAGTCTTTGTGCTTGTCTCTCTTGTTGTCGTTCGATAACGTAATTGTCTTGGTTCAAAATGGGAGGTCGTAACAAATTATTATGATTTGCCATATATTGTCAGTGAATATTGAAATGTTTGTTCAAAAATGTTTGTTTAAATTTTAAAGATATTGTTACTTATTTAATATGAAAATTTTTCGAAAGAAATTACAATTAATACGTCCTGAAAACCATAAGCTGGTTTCTTCCTTCTACCTTGGAGGGTCCCTATTTTGGAAATCGCAAGATTGGAAGTTTTTATACTACTTTTGGAGTAGTTGTATTTACTAGCGTCATCGTTGTATTTATTATCGTTTTACCGTGTTTGATGTTTTTTTTTTTGATAAATTCTTTGTTTTTTTGGGTTTCTTCTTTTGTATGCTTTAAATGGTTTGGTATTTCCTTTTTACAATAAAACTTAAACACTAGCTTACATTACATTGATTGCTGTGGCCACCCCTCCAGACTGTCCGGATTTCACTCCTTTTAATTTCCTCTCCTAGGGATCCTGCGACTAGTACAACGATGAAGGTGCTCTGTGAACGGGTCTTGCAGAGCAGTAGTCCACCGATGATCAATAATCAGTAAAGATCCACTGCTGTTACCGTATTGGCAACGCGAATTAACACGAGGGAGTCTGTCTAATAAATCACTTTTTCTTGACCAGTGGGCAATTGGCGATCATAGGTACTTATCTTGTCGCGAACCGAAAAACTTAGAAACGGTTTTGCTCTGTCGTTTTATTACCACTGGCCCCTGCTCGGGCGCCAATTAATTTCTTATAGATTTCATTTATAAAAAAAAATAAATATTTATTTTTTCCAAATGGACTTATTGGTTCGGCAGAGGCAGCAGCGGCGTTGCGATATTTCCGGAGCACCTGACTTGTTGCCAAATGTCCCACGAAATTTGGCAATAGTGTTGCGCGTGCGGGAAGTGGTCCAGACGCTAACTCATCAATATTGAGGCAACTGCACCTGAGGGCCGGATGATGTTGCAGTTGCAGTTTTCTGCTTGTGAATATTTACGTTCTTAATTTATATAAGACCCAATCCTAGGCAAACAAAACTAGAAATAGTTGAACTAATAATATCGTTCAATTTCTTTATTCGATTCATTCATTTATTCTTATAAAATATTGGAATTAAAAGCAATTATTCTATATGCAAGAGCGTGCTATATTTTTTAATGTGTAAATGTTGTTGCTAAAGAGCGGCTTTCATTTTTATATTCGTTCACGAAGTGACAAGAGTATATTAGTTTTCTACAATGTCTGTCATGTTGTTCGTCCGTCTGTCCGGATGAACGTAACTTTTTCGGCGCTATTGAAGATAGCGACTTGAAATATATATCTCCCACAGTTTTTGATATATATTATATATTACTGGAAAGCTCCCTCAAAACATCACAGAAAAAATTTTCGGCCACGCGAAAAGCAATATATCCCACACTTTTAGAGCTAGAACCACCAAATTTTAAAGCTAGATTGATTTAAATATCCGTACAAAATTTCCCATTTCCGCCCACGCAAATCGCGAAAATCTATATATCCCACAATTTTTGTTAGACAGTGTTTGGGCGACCTCTTAAGATCGAGCCGAAAAATGTTGGCCCAGCCCCTATGAAATATAAATATTCTATAGTTTTCCAAAATAACAAAAATAACTTCTATGTACTGTGAACAAGTAGTACGGAGTCGGTAACGCCCGACTGCAACGTTCTTACTTGCCGAAATTACTCAGCTTAGTGTATCTTGATTACTTAGCAGATTTCTTGCTTGGCCTGTCAATTTTGTTTTGACAATTGAAACTCCAAGCGCTTCATGTTGGCCCTTAAGCCTTTGATTTCAACGGCGTCCAACAATCTCTGAAGGTTTTCGGCTCTGCCATCAATCTCTGGGATGAGTTTAGTTGCACTGTCAATAAACTCAAATTTTTGTCTGAGCCATGATTTGTGTTAAATTCCCTTCTTAGCTTTCTATAGACGATAACATTAACTCAGCTATTTCGTGTTTCTCTTCATCCACCAGCTGTAATAGTAAGTATTGATCGAAGCTAACTGGTATACTTCCTTATAGTCGGTAAAAATAGCTGTAAGTTATGCTTACCGTTGACGTTGACAAAGTTCGCTCTCAGCCGCTTGAAAACATTGTTATAATTCTGTAAATCTTCTTTTATTATCTTTATCTAACACATTGATTTCATTGTACTTTTGTACTAATATTTCAGTGTGTTTAATTATTGTCGACCTTGATACAGCGTTGTCTTTTTTAATCATTTATGCGTATTATCGAACGCAGTTCGTTTTTTTTTACTATTTAGTGAACTATTTGAAACCATTCCATATTTAACTCAGATATATTTGTTTGTTTAATAAAAATAAATAGATGGCAAAAGATTGAAGTGTTCTTGCAGTTCAACATTATTTTTTTGCATTTGGTGCCTTTCCTCTAAATGTATTCGGAAAATTGAAAACTTGGTATGTTTTTGACTGTAATAATGTTCAACATATTTTGGTATTAATATTTGTGTTGTCATTGAGTGAGCAATTTTAAAATGAGATATTAATTCTTCGGCTTATCAAATACATTGTCGCATTTAAAGCAAATAAACTGTTTTAAATTCGAGGAAGGAAGGAAGTATTAATTTCAAAAAAATATTTTTGTATTAGCAGCCATCGTTGTTGGCAAGCTTTGGGGTAATTAAGCTTTTAATAAAGGAATTAAATTTCAGTAAATTACCATCAAGATATATATAAAAGCCTCGTAAGTCATATTCTGAAATTTCATCTACAATTAAAAAGGCTGGACAGTCAATCCAGCTAAGTTATACTTATTTATGACTAAATCAATTTTTCTTTGGTACTTGTTCAGAATATGTAATACGAAACATTCTTGGGCATATTGTAGCTTTCTTATATATTTTCCACATTCGCTTTTAAAGCTTGCACTTGGTGGCAGAACAGCGTTTCAAAGAATAGCAACTAAATAATCTTGAGAACATACAAAAAAAAGCGTTAATATTAAAGTTGTCAAAAATTTTTTTTATATTTAATATAGAAATATAAGTTCAAAGCAATTTTAATTTAAAATATCAATGTTTTGTAAATTTAAAGTGTGTTAAAAGACAGATGAAAATTGTATTACCAAGCTAGCAGCTTACGCATACAATAATTTTGAGCAATTATTTAAAACCCAGGTTCAGTTATGTTTTTTAACGACGTATATGACGTATGTAGCAGGCCGATAGCTCCACAACTGTGAGATTGCTCTCATATCTCCAAGTAGCTGTTAACTTTTTGTACATCACTAGTTCTTAAGTGCTGAGTAATGTCTGAAGTGTGCAAGATTCCATTCTAAAGAAACATTAAAAAAGAACAGACGTGTCTGCGGAACACAGTTTTAAATTATAACGGCTCTTACATACATACATATTTATATCTGGATATAAATATCAACGATGTGTCGGTGGCGACATTAAAAAAATGCTTGGCTAGCTTGGGCTTGGCAAAGAAAGGCTCAAAACCCGAATTGGCCGATCGTTTAAATGCTGTGCCGCAAAATGAACGCGGCAATGCACACAGTTTGGACGAGACGGACGAGGAGGAACAGCCATCTAGCAGCCAAGCAGAGCAACGAATAGTGGTGCAGATGCGTGAAAAAATTTTCAAAAGATCGAACTTTTGAAAAATTTAAACGCAGAAATAGTGGCTGCTCAAAATTTGCTAAAGCAGCTACGTCTACAAGGCGTCAGAAACCGTGCCAGCCAACAACAGCAGTTTGAGCGAGATAGCAACAATATACGCTGAATTGCAGACGAAAGGACGACAGCGTTCGTGATGCCGACTGCCGTCAAAGCGACGCCGACGAGAACAGCGACAGCGATCATGAAGCTGACTGCTGTCAGGGCTTTTGGCCGTGTGATGGTTTGGGGGGCTGTCGTCGCGTCTGGAGTGGGAAATTTTGTTTTCATAGAAGGAAATATGGATCGGTATCAATATATGACCATCTTAGAAAAAAAAATGTAAAGCCATCGGTCGAGAAGCTAAGCCTTGGTGGGAGTAGGATTTTCCATCAGGACAATGATCCTGCCCATATTGTTAAGGATTGGCTGCTGAACAACGCCCCACGACAGTTATACACTCCACCCCAAAGTCCGGATTTGAATATTACTGAACACACCTGGGAACTTTTGGAGCGTAAGCTATGAAAGCATGTAATTTCTAATGCTCCAATGCATAACCAAAAGCTCCAAGAGGCATGGGAAGAAATAGCACCCAATGAGCTAGAAAATTTGGTAAATGCATTGCCCAAAAGCCAGCAGGCAATCATAGATGCCTGTGGTGGGCCAACGAAATATTAGGCAAATCATTTTGTTTACTTTTAGTGCCTTATTATTAGTTTTCTTTACCACTTTTGAAATCGTATGTACACTTTTGTCAATGGAATTTTTTGGTTTTTTGTTCATTACTTTTTAAGTTTATATTGAAAAGAGATATTTTTTTTGTTTCTTAATAAAAATAGATTTGAAACATTACTATATCATTACTTTTTAGGATTATGCATTGGGGCTCTTCAGATAGCTAAAATGGGTGTCGTATGTAGACTTTTGTCGGTGACTGTGTGTAGATCCAGCATGCATTGTGAAGCCAATTGATGAGCTTCTGGATCAGTTGGTAACAGCATTTGGAGGAAAAATAAATAAAGCTGAGCTAAGACGCAAGTTTAAAGCACGTTTTTGGAAGCTGACCAAAAAATTTAACATGTATTTCGAGAGCAAAGCGATGCTAGCTCGAGAACTCAGCATGGATGACGAGGGATTAATGGAAGGCCACATCAAAGGCATTCCTTTGGAAAGTTTGCGAGTGAAAGCCAGACTAGTGCTTCGACAGCTCATCTAAATCTATCTACAGAGAGCGTTTGTAGATATGTTGCCACCCCAAGTAGGTATGTGTAGCGGGGCAAGCGCAACCAAACTGGAGGCAGCCAGAAGCGGCACCTTGTACAATTGCAACGTTTTGGATTGGTTTGTGTTATGGATGCGGAGCTGTAGGTCATCTGGTGGGTTAACGCCCGAAGAAGAAGTCAAATGTGCAGAATAAGGACAAAAATAATTATGTAAGATATATTAATATTTATTAAGGTGATCATTTTAACAAATCAATAACTGCAGAATGTCTCATAGACTCGGGCTGCCCTATATAAATTATTAAACAAAATTTAGTACCAGAAGGGTAAAGCTTTGGTTTAAATTAAAGCAGATTAAAAAGTTATAGAAAAATATTGTTGTTTATAAAAAAAAAATTAAAATACATTTTCATTTGATAGTGGTGTCTGACAAGTCTATGAGATGGAGAGTAGAACTGGGGCCTCGAATTCATAGAAGCTTTTAATTTAAACATCAATTTAACCGTATTAAAAATTCTCTCTTATCTTAGAAGATATATTGTTAGAAAATAAACTGTTAGAAAACAAATTAGATCTGATAAAATACGCTCAAAGACCTGATAAACCCAAATTTAAGTGCGAGATGAAAATTACAGTTGAACAAACGAAACCATTTGGTTGTTCCCCTATGCGACTATCATATATTGTAAAGGAGAAATTACAAATAATGTTAGATGAATAAAACTGAATACATGAGGGATGAGTTTAATCCACAATAGTAGCTCAGAATATGCGTCAGCGATTGATTTAGTCAAAAAAGAAAACCTCGGAGATATCAGAATGTGCATTGACTTTAGTAAACTGAATAAAATAATGATCAAAGATAATTATCCATTACCTTTAATAGATGACGGACTAGGAAACAAAACCGTGTTAACCAAGCTTGACCTGAAAAATGAGTATTTTCATGTCTTTGTGGATAAGGAAGCGATAAAATACACGTCGTTCGTAACCCCGTTTAGTAAATTTGAATTTTTAAGGATACCCATGGGAATGAAAACGGCACCTCAAGTATTTCAGAGATTCGTTAATAATATATTCTCAGATATGTTTAGGGATAATAAAGTAATTGTATATATGCACGATATTATAATTGCAAGCATGAATATAGATTAATATTTAAATTGTTTTAAGGGAAGTGTTTAGGCGATTAGTAGAAAATAAATTGAAATTGAGGTTAGAGAAGTGTGAGTTTATGCAATGCAATGTTAAGTATTTAGGATTTTTTATATCAAAAAAGGTAATAAGGGCGGATGATAAAGGATAGGAAGCGGTAAACAATTTTCCATACCTGAAAAGCTGCAGGCAGTACAGAGTTTTCTGAGGTTATGTTCATATTTTAGAAGATTCATTAAGGAATTCTCCATAATTGCGAAACCATTGTATGATTTACTAAGAAGGAATAAGAAGTATAAATTTGAAGAAGAAGAACTAAGTTGCCTTTTGTGTTTAAAAAAAGGAGTTGTTAGAAGCGCCTGTTCTATCAATTTATGTTCATCGAGATGACATTGAACTTCATTTCGATGCAAGTACTCTGGGATTTGGGGCAGTATTGTTGCAGAAAAAGCAGGATGGTAAATTGCATCCAGTTTTTTATTTTTCAAAAAGAACAACGGAAACTGAAACGAAATACTACAGTTTTGAGTTAGAGACTTAAGCCATAATATTTGCGTTGCGGAGGTTTAGCATATACATACAGGGAAAACGTTTTAAAACTGTGTCGGATTGTAATTCTTTTACTTTGACGTTGAATAAGATAGAGCTAAATCCTACGATCGATAGGTGGGCGTTACAAATGTAAGAATTCGATTATGATTTGTTGCATAGGGCTGGGAAGCAAATGAAACATGTGGATGCATTATCAAGGTGCAATAACGTGATGATGATAACAGAAGTGAATAGTTTTGAAACGAATTTAATAATTTGTCAGACGAAGGATGAGAAAGTGCAAAATGTTAGAAAATTGTTAGAGAAAAGTCAGCTTAAATTGTTTGAAATGACAAATGGAGTAATATATAGTAATATATATATTGGTTGCTGGACATGAGAAATAACGTTGTAAGGCATATTGAGAATTGCTCGAAATGCATTGCATTTTCACCAAAAACAGGAAAAGACGGAGATACCCTACATTGTATACCCAAGGGTAACAAACCTTTCGATATAATCCACATTGACCATTATGGACCCGTAGAGAACAGTAGAGCAAGGAAATATATATTTGCAGTAGTAGATGGTTTCACAAAGTCCGACAAAAACGACAAACAGCAAGGAAGTGATAAATGCATTGAAAGACTATTTTAGGTCGTATAAAGTAGGCCAAATAGGCTTTACATCAGCTAAATTTGAGGAATTTGAGGAAGAGGAAAATGTAAAGCAAATTAAGATTACAACAGGTTCTCTTTAAGCAAATGGTCAGGTCGAGCGCATAAATAGGAGTTTGGGTCCCATGATTGCGAAATTTACCGAACCCGAACAGGGACAGCATTGGGATATTATAATCGAGAAAGTAGACTATACTTTAACCAATACTCAGCATTGTAGCACATAACATTCTCCTAGCACACTGTTATTTGAATTTCCGCAGAATGGGGAAATTTGTGAGGATTTAAAACAAAAGTTAGGGGAAACAAATTAAGAAAACAGTACTAGTGAGTGAAACTTGGATAATATTAGAAAGAACGCTGAACAAAATCAATCACTAGTTCAAGCAAACAATGAGAAATACAATAATGAGAATAAAGAAAAAATCCAATTAAATACAATATTCTGTATTCTGATTATGTTATGGTACAAAATTTTGATAGCACTGTGGGAGTTTCAAGAAAACTGATACGTAAATGCAAGGGCCCTTATGTAGTAGAAAACGTATTAAGGTGTTACTGGTATTTGCTCAAAGATGTTGAAGGTTTTCAATTATCTCGAAACCCTTTTCGGGGGTTTGGCCAAATCGATGTAGTAGGCGGAAAGTAGTTATATTGCCTAAAAAGTTAAATAATTAAGAAATAAAATTTTTTAGCAGTGCCAAATGAGTACATTTTTGGAAACGATGTTATGTATTTGTAGACTATCGGTAAAACTTTGAGATGAACAGATGATCGTTATTTTATTATCGATGACATTTCAACTTGATTATTGGATTTCATTTGGCTCAAAAGTTGTGTACATTTTGAATTGTTATTTGATTTCCAACTTTTCATGAAGTTGAATTAATTATTATAAAGTTAATATTGAATCTCATGACCAAATATTGGTGGATCTGTTTTATGTAAGGATTTTATTAATATTTGTGTTGTTTCAATTTTATATACATATATGACATATATTGCTTTTGTTTGTTATATCATAATGCTGAATTCAATAACAGAAGCGTAGATCCAAATATACTAGACTCAGATGCTTTTAAAAATAAATATTCAGTTTGCCATTTTTACATAGGCATACGATGTGAGATGATCAAAGCACAATTTTCAAGTGTGCGGCTATTGAAAAAGGTGGTTGATACTGGCATTGCCAGTTGCCTATTCAATAATAGCGAGTCATACGTCCATTATGTCGTTGACAAGCACATCATAAAAATACATCTGCTGTCAGTAAGACGTTAAGGATTAGCTAATCAACAAAATCTTATAATAGTTTGTCATTTACCAAATTTTCGAAAATGTACATACATATGCATATACTATGAGATGATAGGCGTGGAGTCGATAACGGCGTTTTTAATAAATGGGTTAAGCTGTAGCTCCGTGTCCGCCATAAATTGGAGAAACTTCTTTCGGGAAGTTGTGATGCTGTGGGCAGTTCATCAAAACTGTGGAAAACTTGAAGGACCGGGCTTCACCGTCGAAATTGACGACATAGGATAAAAAAAACTTGTTATTTCTTAATTTTTAATTGTTATAATAACAAAAGTACATTATTCATTTTGAATTTAATTAAAGTTATCATAAACTTATCTGTTTAAGTCCATGACTCTCTTAAGTGTACTTAAAGCTTTATTTTCCAACGAGTAATGTCCACAATTTCTTTTAAATTTTTTATTTTACTCCACTGTAATATACTATTTTATTTTTACTAAATGTTTACTTCTGCAAGTTTTTGAATTTAATTTATGTTGGCTGATAGCCACCGACTTATCGAATGAGGAAACTCATCTCTAAAATTTATCGATATTCTACTCATTTTGCAACTTTTAGCCCGACAAACTGTTTTTTTTTTTTTTTTGTTTAATTATTTAATTTTTAGGCAATATAAATACTTTCCACCGCCGGAAATAGCCAAACCCCCGATTTTTTCGCACCTACTTTATCTACGGGCTCTCAACTAAAAAATTATCGAAAAAACAATTAAGAACGATGGAGTCAGATGTAACCGACTGCGTATACGCGTTCACAGAACACAGAATTTATTGTAGTTATTTTGGAAAAATATAAAAATTTTATATTTCGTAGGAGTGGGAGTGGCGTGACCAACATGCTTAGCTTGATCTTAAGAGAACGTCACCCAAACACTGACTGCAAAATTTGGTAAATCTAGCTTTAAAATTGTGGGAGATATAGATTTTCGCGATTTGCGGGAGCAGGAGTGCGTCGGGAAATTTTCTTACCGAGCTTTAAAAGGGGTGACCGGCCATCTACCTTTATAATTTCGTGACTCTAGCTCTAAAATTGTGGGAGATATAGACTTTCGCGTCTTGCGATAGTATGTAACTTTAAGTACTCTAGCTCAAAATTTGTGGGAGAAATAAGCATTTCCGATTTTTTAAGGCGTGGGTGGCTGGGGGACGTTTAAGTGGGCGTGGCCGGGATATCAAGGTCACCATTTTTTTGATGAGGTCACCAGCAATCTACGTACCAAATTTGGTGTCTCGAGGTTTAAAATTGTATGAATTATACACATGTTACCGTTTGAGCTTTAAAACATATCGGTTTTCGCGGTAACAGAGGTTTTAAAACTGTGACGTATTGCAATTCATTTACTTTGACGTTGAATAAGATAGAGCTAAATTCTACGATCGCGAGGTGGGTGAAGGATGAGAAAGTGCAAAATGTTAGAAAATTGTTAGAGAAAAGTGAGCTTAAATTGTTTGAAATGACAAATGGAGTAATATATAGTAATATATATATTGGTTGCTGGACATGAGAAATAACGTTGTAAGGCATATTGAGAATTGCTCGAAATGCATTGCATTTTCACCAAAAACAGGAAAAGACGGAGATACCCTACATTGTATACCCAAGGGTAACAAACCTTTCGATATAATCCACATTGACCATTATGGACCCGTAGAGAACAGTAGAGCAAGGAAATATATATTTGCAGTAGTAGATGGTTTCACAAAGTCCGACAAAAACGACAAACAGCAAGGAAGTAATAAATGCATTGAAAGACTATTTTAGGTCGTATAAAGTAGGCCAAATAGGCTTTACATCAGCTAAATTTGAGGAATTTGAGGAAGAGGAAAATGTAAAGCAAATTAAGATTACAACAGGTTCTCTTTAAGCAAATGGTCAGGTCGAGCGCATAAATAGGAGTTTGGGTCCCATGATTGCGAAATTTACCGAACCCGAACAGGGACAGCATTGGGATATTATAATCGAGAAAGTAGACTATACTTTAACCAATACTCAGCATTGTAGCACATAACATTCTCCTAGCACACTGTTATTTGAATTTCCGCAGAATGGGGAAATTTGTGAGGATTTAAAACAAAAGTTAGGGGAAACAAATTAAGAAAACAGTACTAGTGAGTGAAACTTGGATAATATTAGAAAGAACGCTGAACAAAATCAATCACTAGTTCAAGCAAACAATGAGAAATACAATAATGAGAATAAAGAAAAAATCCAATTAAATACAATATTCTGTATTCTGATTATGTTATGGTACAAAATTTTGATAGCACTGTGGGAGTTTCAAGAAAACTGATACGTAAATGCAAGGGCCCTTATGTAGTAAAAAACGTATTAAGGTGTTACTGGTATTTGCTCAAAGATGTTGAAGGTTTTCAATTATCTCGAAACCCTTTTCGGGGGTTTGGCCAAATCGATGTAGTAGGCGGAAAGTAGTTATATTGCCTAAAAAGTTAAATAATTAAGAAATAAAATTTTTTAGCAGTGCCAAATGAGTACATTTTTGGAAACGATGTTATGTATTTGTAGACTATCGGTAAAACTTTGAGATGAACAGATGATCGTTATTTTATTATCGATGACATTTCAACTTGATTATTGGATTTCATTTGGCTCAAAAGTTGTGTACATTTTGAATTGTTATTTGATTTCCAACTTTTCATGAAGTTGAATTAATTATTATAAAGTTAATATTGAATCTCATGACCAAATATTGGTGGATCTGTTTTATGTAAGGATTTTATTAATATTTGTGTTGTTTCAATTTTATATACATATATGACATATATTGCTTTTGTTTGTTATATCATAATGCTGAATTCAATAACAGAAGCGTAGATCCAAATATACTAGACTCAGATGCTTTTAAAAATAAATATTCAGTTTGCCATTTTTACATAGGCATACGATGTGAGATGATCAAAGCACAATTTTCAAGTGTGCGGCTATTGAAAAAGGTGGTTGATACTGGCATTGCCAGTTGCCTATTCAATAATAGCGAGTCATACGTCCATTATGTCGTTGACAAGCACATCATAAAAATACATCTGCTGTCAGTAAGACGTTAAGGATTAGCTAATCAACAAAATCTTATAATAGTTTGTCATTTACCAAATTTTCGAAAATGTACATACATATGCATATACTATGAGATGATAGGCGTGGAGTCGATAACGGCGTTTTTAATAAATGGGTTAAGCTGTAGCTCCGTGTCCGCCATAAATTGGAGAAACTTCTTTCGGGAAGTTGTGATGCTGTGGGCAGTTCATCAAAACTGTGGAAAACTTGAAGGACCGGGCTTCACCGTCGAAATTGACGACATAGGATAAAAAAAACTTGTTATTTCTTAATTTTTAATTGTTATAATAACAAAAGTACATTATTCATTTTGAATTTAATTAAAGTTATCATAAACTTATCTGTTTAAGTCCATGACTCTCTTAAGTGTACTTAAAGCTTTATTTTCCAACGAGTAATGTCCACAATTTCTTTTAAATTTTTTATTTTACTCCACTGTAATATACTATTTTATTTTTACTAAATGTTTACTTCTGCAAGTTTTTGAATTTAATTTATGTTGGCTGATAGCCACCGACTTATCGAATGAGGAAACTCATCTCTAAAATTTATCGATATTCTACTCATTTTGCAACTTTTAGCCCGACAAACTGTTTTTTTTTTTTTTTTGTTTAATTATTTAATTTTTAGGCAATATAAATACTTTCCACCGCCGGAAATAGCCAAACCCCCGATTTTTTCGCACCTACTTTATCTACGGGCTCTCAACTAAAAAATTATCGAAAAAACAATTAAGAACGATGGAGTCAGATGTAACCGACTGCGTATACGCGTTCACAGAACACAGAATTTATTGTAGTTATTTTGGAAAAATATAAAAATTTTATATTTCGTAGGAGTGGGAGTGGCGTGACCAACATGCTTAGCTTGATCTTAAGAGAACGTCACCCAAACACTGACTGCAAAATTTGGTAAATCTAGCTTTAAAATTGTGGGAGATATAGATTTTCGCGATTTGCGGGAGCAGGAGTGCGTCGGGAAATTTTCTTACCGAGCTTTAAAAGGGGTGACCGGCCATCTACCTTTATAATTTCGTGACTCTAGCTCTAAAATTGTGGGAGATATAGACTTTCGCGTCTTGCGATAGTATGTAACTTTAAGTACTCTAGCTCAAAATTTGTGGGAGAAATAAGCATTTCCGATTTTTTAAGGCGTGGGTGGCTGGGGGACGTTTAAGTGGGCGTGGCCGGGATATCAAGGTCACCATTTTTTTGATGAGGTCACCAGCAATCTACGTACCAAATTTGGTGTCTCGAGGTTTAAAATTGTATGAATTATACACATGTTACCGTTTGAGCTTTAAAACATATCGGTTTTCGCGGTAACAGAGGTTTTAAAACTGTGACGTATTGCAATTCATTTACTTTGACGTTGAATAAGATAGAGCTAAATTCTACGATCGCGAGGTGGGTGAAGGATGAGAAAGTGCAAAATGTTAGAAAATTGTTAGAGAAAAGTGAGCTTAAATTGTTTGAAATGACAAATGGAGTAATATATAGTAATATATATATTGGTTGCTGGACATGAGAAATAACGTTGTAAGGCATATTGAGAATTGCTCGAAATGCATTGCATTTTCACCAAAAACAGGAAAAGACGGAGATACCCTACATTGTATACCCAAGGGTAACAAACCTTTCGATATAATCCACATTGACCATTATGGACCCGTAGAGAACAGTAGAGCAAGGAAATATATATTTGCAGTAGTAGATGGTTTCGCAAAGTCCGACAAAAACGACAAACAGCAAGGAAGTAATAAATGCATTGAAAGACTATTTTAGGTCGTATAAAGTAGGCCAAATAGGCTTTACATCAGCTAAATTTGAGGAATTTGAGGAAGAGGAAAATGTAAAGCAAATTAAGATTACAACAGGTTCTCTTTAAGCAAATGGTCAGGTCGAGCGCATAAATAGGAGTTTGGGTCCCATGATTGCGAAATTTACCGAACCCGAACAGGGACAGCATTGGGATATCATAATCGAGAAAGTAGACTATACTTTAACCAATACTCAGCATTGTAGCACATAACATTCTCCTAGCACACTGTTATTTGAATTTCCGCAGAATGGGGAAATTTGTGAGGATTTAAAACAAAAGTTAGGGGAAACAAATTAAGAAAACAGTACTAGTGAGTGAAATTTGGATAATATTAGAAAGAACGCTGAACAAAATCAATCACTAGTTCAAGCAAACAATGAGAAATACAATAATGAGAATAAAGAAAAATCCAATTAAATACAATATTCTGTATTCTGATTATGTTATGGTACAAAATTTTGATAGCACTGTGGGAGTTTCAAGAAAACTGATACGTAAATGCAAGGGCCCTTATGTAGTAGAAAACGTATTAAGGTGTTACTGGTATTTGCTCAAAGATGTTGAAGGTTTTCAATTATCTCGAAACCCTTTTCGGGGGTTTGGCCAAATCGATGTAGTAGGCGGAAAGTAGTTATATTGCCTAAAAAGTTAAATAATTAAGAAATAAAATTTTTTAGCAGTGCCAAATGAGTACATTTTTGGAAACGATGTTATGTATTTGTAGACTATCGGTAAAACTTTGAGATGAACAGATGATCGTTATTTTATTATCGATGACATTTCAACTTGATTATTGGATTTCATTTGGCTCAAAAGTTGTGTACATTTTGAATTGTTATTTGATTTCCAACTTTTCATGAAGTTGAATTAATTATTATAAAGTTAATATTGAATCTCATGACCAAATATTGGTGGATCTGTTTTATGTAAGGATTTTATTAATATTTGTGTTGTTTCAATTTTATATACATATATGACATATATTGCTTTTGTTTGTTATATCATAATGCTGAATTCAATAACAGAAGCGTAGATCCAAATATACTAGACTCAGATGCTTTTAAAAATAAATATTCAGTTTGCCATTTTTACATAGGCATACGATGTGAGATGATCAAAGCACAATTTTCAAGTGTGCGGCTATTGAAAAAGGTGGTTGATACTGGCATTGCCAGTTGCCTATTCAATAATAGCGAGTCATACGTCCATTATGTCGTTGACAAGCACATCATAAAAATACATCTGCTGTCAGTAAGACGTTAAGGATTAGCTAATCAACAAAATCTTATAATAGTTTGTCATTTACCAAATTTTCGAAAATGTACATACATATGCATATACTATGAGATGATAGGCGTGGAGTCGATAACGGCGTTTTTAATAAATGGGTTAAGCTGTAGCTCCGTGACCGCCATAAATTGGAGAAACTTCTTTCGGGAAGTTGTGATGCTGTGGGCAGTTCATCAAAACTGTGGAAAACTTGAAGGACCGGGCTTCACCGTCGAAATTGACGACATAGGATAAAAAAAACTTGTTATTTCTTAATTTTTAATTGTTATAATAACAAAAGTACATTATTCATTTTGAATTTAATTAAAGTTGTCATAAACTTATCTGTTTAAGTCCATGTCTCTCTTAAGTGTACTTAAAGCTTTATTTTCCAACGAGTAATGTCCACAATTTCTTTTAAATTTTTTATTTTACTCCACTGTAATATACTATTTTATTTTTACTAAATGTTTACTTCTGCAAGTTTTTGAATTTAATTTATGTTGGCTGATAGCCACCGACTTATCGAATGAGGAAACTCATCTCTAAAATTTATCGATATTCTACTCATTTTGCAACTTTTAGCCCGACAAACTGTTTTTTTTTTTTTTGTTTAATTATTTAATTTTTAGGCAATATAAATACTTTCCACCGCCGGAAATAGCCAAACCCCCGATTTTTTCGCACCTTCTTTATCTACGGGCTCTCAACTAAAAAATTATCGAAAAAACAATTAAGAACGATGGAGTCAGATGTAACCGACTGCGTATACGCGTTCACAGAACACAGAATTTATTGTAGTTATTTTGGAAAAATATAAAAATTGTATATTTCGTAGGAGTGGGAGTGGCGTGACCAACATGCTTAGCTTGATCTTAAGAGAACGTCACCCAAACATTGACTGCAAAATTTGGTAAATCTAGCTTTAAAATTGTGGGAGATATAGATTTTCGCGATTTGCGGGAGCAGGAGTGCGTCGGGAAATTTTCTTACCGAGCTTTAAAAGGGGTGACCGGCCATCTACCTTTATAATTTCGTGACTCTAGCTCTAAAAGTGTGGGAGATATAGACTTTCGCGTCTTGCGATAGTATGTAACTTTAAGTACTCTAGCTCAAAATTTGTGGGAGAAATAAGCATTTCCGATTTTTTAAGGCGTGGGTGGCTGGGGGACGTTTAAGTGGGCGTGGCCGGGATATCAAGGTCACCATTTTTTTGATGAGGTCACCAGCAATCTACGTACCAAATTTGGTGTCTCGAGGTTTAAAATTGTATGAATTATACACATGTTACCGTTTGAGCTTTAAAACATATCGGTTTTCGCGGTAACAGAGGTTTTAAAACTGTGACGTATTGCAATTCATTTACTTTGACGTTGAATAAGATAGAGCTAAATCCTATGATCGCGAGGTGGGCGAAGGATGAGAAAGTGCAAAATGTTAGAAAATTGTTAGAGAAAAGTGAGCTTAAATTGTTTGAAATGACAAATGGAGTAATATATAGTAATATATGTATTGGTTCCTGGACATGAGAAATAATGTTGTAAGACATATTGAGAATTGCTTGAAATGCATTGCATTTTCACCAAAAACAGGGAAAGACGGAGATACCCTACATTGTATACCCAAGGGTAACAAACCTTTCGATATAATCCACATTGATCATTATGGACCCGTAGACAACAGTAGAGCAAGGAAATATAAATTTGCAGTAGTAGATGGTTTCACAAAGTCCGACAAAAACGACAAACAGCAAGGAAGTAATAAATGCATTGAAAGACTATTTTAGGTCGTATATAGTAGGCCAAATAGGCTTTACATCAACTGAATTTGAGGAATTTGAGGAAGAGGAAAATGTAAAGCCAATTAAGATTGCAACAGGCTCTCTTTAAGCAAATTGTCAGTTCGAGCGCATAAATAGGAGTTTGGGTCCCATGATTGCGAAACTTACCGGACCCGAACAGGGACAGCATTGGGATATCATAATCGAGAAAGTAGACTATACTTTAACCAATACTCAGCATTGTAGCTTATAAAAGTCTCTTAGCACACTGTTATTTGGATTACCGCAGAAGGGGGAAATTTGTGAGGATTTAAAACAAAAATTAGGGGAAACAAATTAAGAAAACAGTACTAGTGAGTGAAATTTGGATAATATTAGAAAGAACGCTGAACAAAATCAATCACTAGTTCAAGCAAACAATGAGAAATACAATAATGAGAATAAAGAAAAATCCAATTAAATACAATATTCTGTATTCTGATTATTTTATGGTACAAAATTTTGATAGCACTGTGGGAGTTTCAAGAAAACTGATACGTAAATGCAAGGGCCCTTATGTAGTAGAAAAAGTATTAAGGTGTTACTGGTATTTGCTCAAAGATGTTGAAGGTTTTCAATTATCTCGAAACCCTTTTCGGGGGTTTGGCCAAATCGATGTAGTAGGCGGAAAGTAGTTATATTGCCTAAAAAGTTAAATAATTAAGAAATAAAATTTTTTAGCAGTGCCAAATGAGTACATTTTTGGAAACGATGTTATGTATTTGTAGACTATCGGTAAAACTTTGAGATGAACAGATGATCGTTATTTTATTATCGATGACATTTCAACTTGATTATTGGATTTCATTTGGCTCAAAAGTTGTGTACATTTTGAATTGTTATTTGATTTCCAACTTTTCATGAAGTTGAATTAATTATTATAAAGTTAATATTGAATCTCATGACCAAATATTGGTGGATCTGTTTTATGTAAGGATTTTATTAATATTTGTGTTGTTTCAATTTTATATACATATATGACATATATTGCTTTTGTTTGTTATATCATAATGCTGAATTCAATAACAGAAGCGTAGATCCAAATATACTAGACTCAGATGCTTTTAAAAATAAATATTCAGTTTGCCATTTTTACATAGGCATACGATGTGAGATGATCAAAGCACAATTTTCAAGTGTGCGGCTATTGAAAAAGGTGGTTGATACTGGCATTGCCAGTTGCCTATTCAATAATAGCGAGTCATACGTCCATTATGTCGTTGACAAGCACATCATAAAAATACATCTGCTGTCAGTAAGACGTTAAGGATTAGCTAATCAACAAAATCTTATAATAGTTTGTCATTTACCAAATTTTCGAAAATGTACATACATATGCATATACTATGAGATGATAGGCGTGGAGTCGATAACGGCGTTTTTATTTTTTTTTTTTTTTTTTTTTTTTTTTTTTTTTTTTTTTTTTTTTTTTTTTTTTTTTTTTTTTTTTTTTTTTTTTTTTTTTTTTTTTTTTTTTTTTTTTTTCCGATTTGCGGGAGCGAGGGTGGGCGTGGCCAGGACATTTTTTTATCTCTACAGGGGGTGACCAGCCATCTACGTTTACAATTTTGTGAGCCTAGCTCCAAAATTATGGGAGATATAAATTTTCTCGATTTGCGCAGGCGGGAGTGGGCGTGGTGGCGTAAAATGAGTGACCAGTCATCCACCTTGAAAATTTGGTGACTCTAGCTTTAAAACTGTGAGAGATATAGGCTTTCGCACTGCGAGGGAGGGAGTGGGCGGGGGTGTGCGTGGGTAGAAAAATTTTTATATCCGTATTTAAAGGGGTTGACCACTAATCTACCTCTAAAATTTGGTGACTCTGGCTCAAAAACTGTGGGAGATATAGTCATTTCCGATTTTTTAAGGCGGGGGCGCTAAATGTTTGCACCCGTCTTAAAAAGGGGTGCCCACTAATCTACCTTTAAAATTTGGTGACTCTAGCTCAAAAGCGTTGTAGTGGGCGTGGCCGGAAAATCAAGGTTGCAATTTTTGGAGGAGGTCACCAGCAATCGACATACGATGGATATTTGATGACTCTAACTTTAATATTGTGGAAAATATTGAGCTTCAATCGAAAATCTTTAATCGAAAATCTATATCTCCGACAATTTTAAAGCTAGATTCACCAAATTTTCAAGGCAGTGATTGTGTGACCTCCTCTTAAGATCCATCCAAAAAATTATATTTTTCCAAAATAACAATAATAACTTTTATGTACTGTGAATGAGTATACGCAGTCGGATACGTCTGACTGCAACGTTCTTACTTGTTTTGTTTCTTGTAACGCAACAAGTCTCACATGTTTCTTTCGAAACTGCACATTGTTTCGTTCACACAAAACAAAAAAAAATAATAATAACAATAATTTTAATTTAAAAAAATAACTAATTCAAAAAAAAACCCAAAAATATGTTTCTCATCTTTTAAGCTTGACAATTTTAACTTTTATTTTTTTGACAATTTGACAATTTTTCTTTACTTCTTTTTTAATTTTTGGGAGGGTCATGCTGCATTCAACGAATTCTCTGGGCAGCCGAGAGTTAGAGATAAGTTATTAGAACTTATGAGTACTCGATTTTATTGCTAAATTTAATTTTGTTTTTTTTTTTGCTTAAGTCTGTCAAATTAATGGGTCGTGGCCAGGAAATTTTTTTTGGATCCTGAAAGCTCCAAAATTGTGGGAAATATAGTCGTTTCTGATTTTTTAAGGTGGGGGGGGGGGCGTTTTAGTGGGCGTGCCCGGGATATCAAGGTGGAGAATAATCTGTGGGAGATATAGCCATATCCGATTTTAAGGCGGGTCACTAGGGGAGGATTTTTGTAGGAGGTCACCAGCAATCAACATACCAAATTTGGTGACTGTAACTTTAATATTGTGGGAAAAATTGAGCTTTTATCGAATTGCGATTTGAGATGTATCGACATGTTATCGATTTGCCAGCCTCCCAGGAAGTGGCACACAAATCTTAACAACTACAAGTATATATTCAAAATTTCAAGTCTCTATCTTCAATAGCACCAAAAATATTGCTTTCATCCGGACAGACGGTCAGACGGACGGACAGCATGATGGACATTGCACAAAACCAATATACAAGTTTCACTTTGTGAACGAGTATAAAAAACCAAAAAGGAAAAAATAAAACATAAATGTACCAACAAATGCAACGTGATTTGTGACTTATATATTATTTCTGTGTTTGCAATTCCGCTTTTAAAACCAGAATGGAATCAAGAAATCTAATTATTTAATTTACCAACAACAAAAAATATGCAAGCCGAACATCCCCGTTGGAGCCGGATAAAATCGAAAGTCTGTATCAGGCCATTCACCTTTTCTCCTAAATTGCTCATCTCGGCAAGATGTATTAATAATGCCGAAGTATTAATTCTGCCTAATTAAAACTGAGTGTAGTTAAAGTCGCGCTCTCTTAATTATAAATGTGCGCAGAGTAAGCTCAAGCTAAAAAGCGAACGCCTAACTCCCCTGTGCCGAACGACAAGCTCCACAGCTTTTAAGCGCTTGTTGTTGTTTGTTTTTTTTTTATTTATTTGATCTTTGGCTTTCCCGCGCAGCTGCAATTGCTAAATCATCGAAGCGAGCAAATTATATACACACAAATATATATAGTTTTTTTTGCCCCGCATTATAGAGGTAACCTGTCGGTATGCTTACTCATAATTATCTTCTAAACATCTACTGCTCTCCTCAATTTTGCTCGACACTGACACATGAAAGTTAGACGCCACTAGTGCCGAGTTTTTTTGTTAGAAACAAAAAGCTTTCTTTTAATAGTTATATTTTACACAATCATTAATGATTATCGTAATAGGTTAATTTAACGAGGATAATAATGTTTTCTACATAATACCACTTATGCTTCTGCTTAGTTAAAATGTCGTGTATGAAATTAGTCTTCAATAATAAATTTATAATGAAGTTCATGTAAATTTCTTTAAATCCGAAAATCATATCTGCAAGTAGTGAACTGACGTAAATAACCTCTAGTGTGCATAAGGAATCATCTATCGAGTTTATGCATTTCCAGCACAGACAATCATGGCAGGGTGGGGAATGAGACTCGCTAAATTACACCTTAGAGTAGTCATTGAGCCACTAGAAAGCAAGGTAGCCTAGTTTTCACTTGTATTTTGTTTCATAGTTTATGTCTTTACCACAATTATAGACATTCGTGTCATCTGTATAGTTAATATTGAACATTTCGCATTCGAAGTTCTTATTTGTATATTCATTTCTCTTGTTTTCCCCTTGTTGTTCCGTTCAACCTCATTTTTACTTGGTCCTAGTTCTAGCTTAACAATTTTTTGTTTCGTCGTATTTATTATACCCTGAACCCATTAAAAATGGGTAAAAATGTTATAATGGTTTTGTGCAAATGCGTGTAACAAGCGAAAGGAAGCATCTGAGACCCCATAATGGATATACATATAATATTGATCGAAACGACGAGCTGAGTCGATCTAGCTATGTCCGTCTGTCCGTCGGTATGAAAACTGCGTTCTCGGACATTACAAAAGCTAGAGACTTAAACTCAACGACTATACATTTTGTAATACAATACGGAATACGAGTTTATCATTTTTTGTCGATATTTGGCATTTTATTAATAGCGATACAAAATCGATTTAAAGGCGTGTTGTTTTAGTTTTCTTAGCATATCTCATAAATTATACGAGCTAGAGCCATCAAATTTGGTTCGACATG
This sequence comes from Drosophila robusta, assembly GCA_035043565.1. Classification (NCBI taxonomy): domain Eukaryota; kingdom Metazoa; phylum Arthropoda; class Insecta; order Diptera; family Drosophilidae; genus Drosophila; species Drosophila robusta. The sequence goes on from JAWNMW010000582.1 coordinate 140,474, forward strand.
TGCGTGAAGCATACGCAGCTTAAGAATATATATTTTAAGAAATCAAATACTACAGACTTGGGCTTTGGTTTGTACATAGATATCAATGCTTTTATTACGTAGTGAAAATTAAATTAGGATCATGCTTTTAGTTTTAAAGTTATTTACGAATTTAGTTTCCATCGTGGGAACCAAGCGCAGCGGCTGAGGCAAGCACTACCTGCGGCGTGCATTTGTGTGTGTGTGTGTGATTTTGTGTATGTGTGTATGAATGCAAGGGTGTTGAAATGTATGTAAAGACAGAGTTCAGGGTATTCCCTAGTCGGGCGTTCCCGACTATAGCCCCATGTTTTTAAATTATTTATCTGGTTTGTTAACGATTAATTGATGTCTTCTTTTGTTCGCTTTTGTTAAATTTTCTTTGGTACTTCAGTTACACCTGTTGTCTGTTGCGCTGTTGCTTGATTTGTTGTCTGTTGCATGATGGCTTCATCTATTTTATCCGTTGTCTGTTGTTTGATCTGTTGTCAGATCGTTTGATCTATTTTATCTGTAGTTCGGTTCGATTTTAAATTATTATTTATGTTATTGGTCATGACATTTAAAAATATTTACCATTATTATCAAATAAAAATAATATTTTATTGATTTATCCAATACAAAACATTGTTGCTTTCCTAGAATTTTAAGTCGACTTTTGTTTAATACAAAATATGATTCTTTTTTTGCCTCTAATTCGGCTTTGCCAGGTAACAAAAACTTTCCTATAAACACATGCGTAGCACGAGTCTGGTTTTTTTTATTGTCTTACAACACTCCAGTGTCTTTTTTGAGTATCTTACGACACTCCACTCGGTGTGCCCTGTAGAGTTGCAGCTGGCACAACGATCTTCATTCCTGATGGTTGCTGTACCGTCTGTTGCCCTGGGATGATTGTGTGTTGTTGAACGCGATGGCAAGTGTATACTTGCAAATGCTCTCAAAATTTGCATTGGATCAGCAAAGCACTGAATGCGCGCCTGGTTGCATAAACTTTTAACGGGAATTCCCTCGATGATCTGCTCGATTAGTTCGTCTGGTTCGATGATCACATTACGGGCTATCGTCATTTTAGTCTTGCCGTAGGAAGTAAATTTCTTTCCAGGTTGCCATTGATTATCCTCAAATTTACGTCGTAGTTCGGCCTTAGACTCTTTTTTGCCGAATGCCAACTTTAATTGGTCTATGAGTGTCCTTCATGGTTCCATTATTCGTCTTGTATTCACGTGTAACCAACGTTGCGCTTTGACCTTTAGTTTTGATATCACAAGCATGCGTATATTTTTAAGCTAGTTGGCGATGTTCTGTATTGTTGTCGCTTGTGCTATGGTCTCTATAATCAAAGCTGCCTTGGAGTCTGTAGTTGGTTGTTGCATAGCCATCAGCCTCACTGCATGACTGAGAATTGGTCTAAATGCTTGGTAAATGCTTGGATGTAGGTGTGTAGATTAGGAACACTTCCTGATTTGTAGCAGGCTTGAACCCGGCTTTAAATATGAACACGAGTAATGTGTTTCTATATCAACTTTATTGGTCGACGACCGGCACAAGACTGGCGCTATTCTACTTATATGTCTATATCAAAGTCTCGGTGACTCAGTGTTATAAGATTAGTGTTAGATAGCTAGTATGAGGGTATTCTTATATAATTAATGTAGCTGGCCAGTTGGTAAGCTGATTGTTAATCTATGTGCTTCTAGTGTTATGTTATGTTGCTGCTTTCCACAAACTCAATGCTCAATTTCCATGTAGATCTCCTACATAGTGAGCAGTGAGGTCGATGGCAGATCCTCTTCCAGCCTTCCAGTACATAAGCTTTTTCCCATAATTAGCCAGCACGACGTCTAACGATGAGAATTGTTCCAACAAACAGGGTCATCTGGCGTTTGTCTCTTTGCTGTCCATTCTACGCCCCAGGTATTGAAATCGCCCTCTATCACCAGCTTATCCCTATCTATCGGATGAACAATTTATAAGACGTATTTACATATTGCGGAGCATCTTTTAGCCACCCAGTCGCTTCCTGGAATCAAATTTTGTTGCTCGCATAGAGGAACGACGTTCGTACTCCTGTTTTTTACGCATTGTTTTAAGGACTGTACTGTCCCACAGTGGTTAAGATTCAACTGTGTTCACTTCATGTTGATCGTTAGGAGATCGCGTTCCTGAACAGTAGGGACCTGCCACTGCCGATAACGTGTTTACTTGCGCTTACAGAACCTACATTGCGACTTAGCAATGCAGTCCTTAGCAATGTGGTTCTCCACATCTCAGCTTAGACTTTTTGATAACTCACTCCTGCACTGGCTTGCTATATGGCGAAATTAAAGGCATTTGAAATATATGGTAAGGTTTACCGTCTCCCGTAGTCGGCATCTGACCTAACGTAGCGCTTTCCACAGACAGCCTAATGGTAGCTGCTTGTGTCTGTCCACAGGCTTTCCGCAGGTTGATATCCTGCGGTACAACCTCTGTTAGCTAAAACTGGCTTTCAAGCGCTTCGCAGATATATTCCTTCGTCGTGATCTCATCCAAGTTCTTACACTTGACCGTGACTCGATGGGTAAGTGTGCGCACCTCCGCTTGAGTTCGGGCTCTGATTAGCTGCTACCTTTCAAGCTCCACCGCTGTTAGGAATAGCGTTGAGATCTGCGAGGATTGGTGCGTCCTCCTTTGTCGTGCTACTGGATGGCCACCAGCTCATATACAGCTCTAATGCTCTCAATTGCATCACAAATAGGCTGGTGGATGGAATGCCTTTTCCCATCATCCAGCACCTTCACACGGTGGGAAACTTCACGACCAAGATCGTGCAGCGCCAAGCTAGTCTGCACATCCTGGGGCTGCTCCGGCCTTTCGCCTGTCGTCTGGATCGTGGCTGGCCACTCGCCAGCCGGTAACCTTACCATTCTGCTGCTCTTACCAAATGCCTTCTCCATCGCTGTCTCTACTGTTTGGGGTGTATAAAAATTATTTTTCTATTGGGTGCCAACTCTAAGCCGCTATCCTAGTTAGATGTATAGTGGCGTTCTAATTCCATGGACTCTATGCAAGCAGGGAGGCTATGCAAGGGTTGACTTGTGCCCTTAAGGGATCGTGAGTTCAGAGCCGAATGCGAGTTAGTCAGGAGTGACTCAACTTCTGTTGAGTTTCTGTTCCAAATTAGTGGTGACGAAGCGAGGAACGTACTATAGAAAATCGCCAATTTTTCACGGGACGGGAACCGGAACAGACTTACCCTAGCAGCCATTTCAGTTAGGTTTCACACCTTACTGAGGTGCTAATGTACTGTTACCGTCAGCATAGGGGCCCTGTGAACATAGGGAGTCCAGTTTCCCATCTTAAGGCCTTAGTGGTCTCAGCCTCACTCGCCTTCTCGTATTGGAAAGGCACCTCACGGGTGTGTAGCGCCTGTCCAACCTGGCATATTGCCGTAGGTTACGAAAAGAAATTGGCCTGGCTCCTACCAAATTAATAGCAGCAAGGTTCTTTCCGTCTCTTCCTGCAGAACATCCACGTGTAATTTTAGTCGCCTTTTACGACCAGCTCTGATTTACTGTAGTTATATTCTATGAACCGCTTACCACACGGTGTATGTGTATATGTGGGATTCTCTGTATATGTGTATGAATGCAAGGAGACTAAAGTGTAAATGAAATGGCTGTATCTCTCAAAATTTTTGATTTTGTGACTTCATATTTGGAATTAATATTGCTGGAAAGCTCCCCTACACATTAATAACACTTTTCCTGGCCACGCCCCTTTAGCCTCCATAAACAATATACCTGTCAGTTCAAGACGATAACATGTGTATAATGAACACAATTTTTTAGTAAGATATACCAAACACCAAATGGGTAAAAAGGGTACAATGGTTTTGTGTAAATGTTTGTAACAGGCTGAAGGCGGCATCTCTGACCCCATAAACTATATATTTTCTTGATGAGCATCAATAACCGAATCGATTTAGAGATTTTCGTCTGTGTGTCCGCGTCGAAAGCTATTACGGCTAGAGACTTAAACTTAAAGTTCATGGCACGCGTAGATCAACTTTATTTCAATGGATCGATAACCTAACCATTTTCCTAATAGCGATAAAAATCTATAGCAACTTGTAATTTTTGAGCTTATTTCGCAGATACTTCGTAGAGACACAAAGATTGGCTAATATGAATATTTTATACTATGCCACTAAAACAATCGATTGTAAAAAATTTAATCAAGATCGGTCAAGAAACAAAGAATTTATTAAAGAAAATATATGGTAAAATTTAACCAGCCAATTGGCAACAAGCGCTAGAGCGCTGAAGTTTTTTTTTTCATTTTCGTTTAAAAATGTTTATTTTCAATTATTGATTGCCCGTCTCGTTTAATTACTATCGATATTTATCGGTTTTCCGAGCTTATGAGCATATCTCACTATAACACTAACAGCTACAGCCACCAACTTTAATTTGTTCTATTAAAGCATATGCAGCTGTAGAATATATCGGATTTTAGCACGGTATCTAATCGCCTCAAATATAAAAAAACGCAATTTAGGTACTACAGGCTGTGTTTTGGTTTGTACATACATTTTGATGCATATTTTAAGTCCTATGAATGCAAGAGGATTGAAATGTATGTAAAAAATGTATGTAAATACAGGGGTCAGGGTATACCCTAGTCGACCACTCCCGACTAGAGCACTCTTGCTTGTTGTAACTTGAGTTAAGTAATATTCTTTGAGAAGTACATGTTTTAATATATCGTTTTATGGACAGAAATTAAATAAGTAAAAACATTGCAGTCAGGCGTCACCGACTACGCAATACTCGTTCACAATGTAATAGCAACGAAAACAATGATTGAATAAATATAATTATGTTTAGCGTGTGTTTAAAAATAATTAAATTAATAATAAAAAACAATAATTGTATGTGCATTTTATCGTGCACACTAACAATTGATTGAGTTGTGACGAAACTAAACTCAAGTAATTTGATTGTGATTGTATAATTGTGATTGTGTATACACAATCGCAAACAGCCGCATTTACACTTCTGAGAATAGTTAAAATTCTGGCTAGTCAGCGCTACATATTAAACAAGTTACTATTAGATAAGAATTACTATATAAAATGTTGTGCTTGCATCAGTGATGTAGTGCAAATACTGATTATTAAACATTGTGAACGTGGGAGTGGCGGCGCCAAAAAATATTTTGTGCGATTTTTAGAGGTCATTAGTTATCTATCTCCAGAAATATTATGTTTGAACCTGGTACGTATCGCAAATATAAACAGCATGTTAGACCGGCAGGCAGAAATAAAAACGCCACCTATTGTTCAAGCCCCAGGCGAAAGAGTCGAGATCTTTTAACACTTTATCTGATGCGCGAATCCAATTTTTACACTCACCTTCGAAAATCGGAAAAATCTATATTTTCCACAATTTTGAAGCTAGAGTCACCAAATTTTAAAGGTATATGGCTGGTTACTCTTTTAAAGATCCGTACAAAATTCCCGGTCACTCTCACTTCCGCCTCCCAAATCACGAAAATCTATTTTTACCTCAATTTGAAAGCTAGAGACAGTAAATTTGGCACACTGTCTTATTGTCTATATAAATAACAATAAAACTGTATACCGTGAGCGAGTATTACGCAGTCAGTTACGTCCGACTGAAACGTTTTTACTTTTTTCCTTTTTTATTAATATCATGATAAAAATTAACAATTATGAGCTTTATTAACAACATATCTTATCTAAGACGCTACATTGTTAAGAAACAAATCGTCAATAGTTCAGTTACAACATTTACAAAATATTATTATAGTAATATACCTTGCGTTGTCGTCTCTTTGAAAAGATAATTAATTATGATTAATATGAAGAATCCCGAAGACAAAGGTCTTATCATGAATCGGACTACCTCTAATTTGTTAAGATATCATAGCACCATTTATTTTATTATCTTTGTATTCATGTGTTGTATGTTTGGCCAATGTATAATGTTCATTTAAGTTTCACGTGATTTTTATCTTAATTGCAATTAACTTGTGTGAGTGGCCATATTGGCAGTAAAAACAAGAAAAACAACAAAAACAAACAGGGGCTCTAGTCGGGAGCGCATGACTAGGGGATACCCTGAAACCTGTCATTTTATACATTTCAATCCCCTTGCGTTCTTCCATACATACATACACAAAATCACACGTACAGAAACACACACATGTAAACGCACGCCGCATGCTGTGAACACCTTTTGCGCTTGGCCTCCACTATGGAGACTAAATTCGTGAATAACTTCTAAAACTAAATTTTCAGGCTTAAGACCGTTGTATTTGAATTGCGATTATTTCGTGTGGTGCATATGGGGGACGTGTTCAAAATCATTATTTTTGATCTGCGTATGCTGTACGAGAGTATATTAAACTACTGTTAGTGGCTCTAGCGCTCTTAGTTTCTGAGATATCGATAATAAGAATACGGAGAGGGTTATGGTTTCAATATAAACAAGTAAGAGTGCTCTAGTCGGGAGCGACTAAAGGGAATCCTGAACCCTGTCTCTACATACGTTTTAATTCCTTTGCATTCACACCTTCATACACAAAATCACACGTACACACATACACACAAACGCATGCTGTAACCTGTGTACTTTACTCAGAAGCTGCGCGTGGAAACAAAATTGTTCAATAACTTTTAAGCTAAGAGTATGAAAATGGGTAAGTATAATGGTTTTGTGCAAATTAATGTTCGTCTCGAATGACATTACCTTCATGCTCCTCTATTTTTAACTTTATATCTTTCATGATTTAATATCTCAACAATTTTATATGGTCCAAAAAACTAGGGTCTTAGATTCATGCTCGTTCCATATTGCGTTCGCTTAATAGCTATTAAGTCTCCTATCTGATAAATAGCTCCTGGTTTCCTATATTTATAACCACCCTTACGATTCTCTTTTTGTTTTTTATGTTTGTTTCCATATTTTTTGTGCTTCCTTTCTTATATCATTTCTTTCGACATTTAATTCGAATTCGATCAGTTCTTCTAAATATTCTGTTATTTCCAAATTCTCTTTTCCTCTCATGTTTAATCCTGTCAATATCTTAAAAAGTGTTTCTTTGGTGCTTCTTGGTTGAGTATTATTTATTATCTTTTGTACGTTGCTCACATGAGTGTACCATTTTGACGAATTGTACTGGCTCAGTTTCGCAATTAATGGAGCAATAATTTTATGTATCCCTTCAACTTGTCCATTGCCTCTGGGCATGCCTGTGACAATATGTAATAACTGTATATCTTCTTCCTGACAGGGCTAAGATCAGGAGATTGAGGTGGTGGATTTGGCTGATTTTTGAACTTTTAAAGTATCCACACCGTGATAATAGCCGCTGTATGCTTAGGGTCGTTATATTCGAATTAGTGCATAAAAAAAAAGGAAATAATTCTCCCTCCTTTCAGCGAAAGCGAGAAAAAGAATTGCACAGCTAATTTTGAGCTCACAGCTTATTTGAACCAGGCACTTCGTTCTCTTTAAATATGTTACGTATGCACCAAATAAATGTAAATTTTTGTCGATTCCTTTTTTTTTAGTAATTTCCCGGTGTGTATTTTAAAAAATTTGTTAATGTTTAGTGTTAGCTGGGTTTTTAAAGCGAAAGCAAGTAATGGGTCGTCGTACCACTTTTGAGCAGCGAACATTGGTCATAGGATACTTTAAGGATGGCCATTCACGCGATTTGTTTATGAAAATAGAATTTATATTAAGAGCAAAAAAGCACCAAACTAAATTTTTAGTGAGGGGGATAGCGGCTAAGAGTTCGCAAAATCAAAAAGGATCCCAAATTGTCCGCTCCAAAAGTGGCTGCACAGCTTCACAAAGAGTTGGGCAAGTCGTGTAATCAAGAAACGGTTCGCCGGGTCCATCGGGAAAACAAAATTCATGGTCGAGTAGCACGGAAGAAACCTTTTATAAGCAACAAAAATTGATTATGCCGACTTGCATTTGCCAAGGAGCACATCTCGAAGGATTCTAAGTTTTGGAACACAGTTATTCTTGCGGATAAGTCCAAATTCAATATATTTGGATCTGACGGCATGTCATATGTGTGGCGAAAGCCTAATGAAGAGATTCGAAAGGAGAACCTCAAACCGACAGTCAAGCACAGAGGGGGAAGTGTAATGGTTTGGGGCTGCATGTCTGCATCCGGGGTTGGCCACATGGAGTTAATTGATGGAATCATGGATAAAACTAAGTCCCTGAACATTTTGAAAAAAAACTTGCTGAAAAGCTCAGAAAATCTTGGCATTAGCAGCAATTTTCGCTTCTACCAAGGCAGGTCGTTGTCTAAGCACAAAGCAGGGATTGTACAGTCCTGGCTTGTGTGTAACTGGCCCCATTTGATGACACCACCGGCACAGTCTCCCGACATCAATATTATTAAAAATTTGTGGGCAATCTTGGACCAAAAAATCCGAGAACGTCAAATATCGAATCAAAATGACTTAAAAACGGTTTTGCTAGACGAATGGCAGAATATCCGATCTGATTTAAACAACAAATTGGTAGATTCTGTGCCAAAAAGGCTTCAAGCCATTATTGATAATAAGTGTAGTACTTAAAATACTGTGGTTCATTTAAGCTGTGAGATTAAAATTTCAATATTTTTGGTTTTCGTATTAGTTTAAGTAAAAAAGCGACTTGTTATAAATAAACTCAGAACTGATTTTTAAGTTAAAACATAAATCTACAATTCTACATTTAAATTTTTGTGTTTGGCCTTTTAGCTTGGGAGTTGCAGCAATTAGAAACTTGGCATATGCTCTGGTTCATTTAAGCTGAACTTCTCCCGCTTGCGACGACAATCCTCTCTCGCTTCTGATCTACGATTAATTTTTTTATTTGATAAAACAACTTATAATAGTGCTGGTCGATAAAATATCGTACCAAACCTAAATAAACTTAGAAACTAACTTATTCCCTCATTTATGGAAAGTTTTATGTAATGTCCGTCTGTCCGAATGAACGCAATTTGTTTCTCTGCTATAGAAGCTAGAGACCGGAAACTTGGAGTATAAGTATACTCGTGTATACCCGCGACAGATAGTGTTAAGATTTCTGTGCCACGCCCACTGGCTGGCAAGTCGATAACATGTCATACACCTCAAATCGCAAATAGATTTAAAGCTGCATTATGCCCACAACATTAAAGCTAAAGTTGCCTAATTCGGTAGATTGGTGGTGACCTCTCCGAATACTTGCGACCTTGATTTCATGGCCACGCCTACTAGAACGCTCCCAGCACCTCCACCGTAACAAATCGGAAATGGATATATCTCCCAGTCTTTGAGCTAGCTGCTCTATTATATTTAGAATATATATTACTGGAAAGTTTCCCCAAACATATACCGAACAAAATTTCCGGCCACTCCCCCTCCCGCCTCCATAATCTCTAAAATCTGTATAAGTGTTAGCTCAAATCAAAAACATGTGTATAAATCACACAATGTTAAAGCTAGAGACACTAAACTTGCTGGTAACATCCCACAAAGATTGTTACCATGAAATCCTGGCCACGCCTAGTAGACCGTTCTTCAGCCACCCCGCACCACGAATCGCCAAAGGATATATCTCCCACAGTGCTAGAACTAGTCACCAAATTTTGAAGGTAGATTAGTGGTCACTCCCTTTAAATAACGGTGAACAAAATATTCCGTCCACGCCCACTCCCTTCCCGTAAAGTGCGAAAGCCTATATCTCTCACACTTTCAGAGATAAAGGCACCAAATTATAAAGGTAGATGGCTGGTCACCCCCTTTGAAGATCCGTAAAGAAATTCAGCCACGCACACTACCGCCCCCGCAAATTGCGAAAATCGATATCTGAGAGCTAGAGTCACCAAATTTTAAAGGTAGATGGCTGGTCAACCCATTTAAAGATCGATAAGAAGAGAAGCATTTCTCATCCATAACCAGTCCCGGTCTCGCAAATCGCGAAGATATATATCTTCCACAATTTTAAAGCTAGGGTCATCAAATTTGGCAGACAACGTTGGATGGCCTCCTCTTAAGATCGAATCAAAAACTTTTGGCCACATCCACCCTATGAAATATACATATTCTATATTTTTGATAAATAACAATAATAACTCCTGTAACGTTCTTACTTGTTATACTCGCTCACGAAGTGAAACTAGTATATTGGTTTTGTGCAATGTCCGTCATGCTGTCCTTCCGTCTGTCCGGATGATCGCAATATTTTTCGGCGCTATTCAAGATAGCGACTTGAAATTTTGGATATATACTTGTAGTTATCTCCTTCAGAAAAAGTATTAAGATTTTTGTCCCACGCCATTGGGAGGCTGGCAATCGATAACATGTCGATATACCTCAAATCGCAATTCAATAAAAGCTCATTATTTCTCACAATATTAAAATTAGTCACCAAATTTGGTATGTATATTGCTGCTGACGTCCTATAAAAAATGCAATCTGGATTCCTCGGCTACGCCTACTGCAACGACCCATTGCGCTCCCGCTTTAAAAAATCGGAAACAGCTATATCCCCCACAGCTTTTGAGCTAGAGTCACCAAATTTTTAAGGTAAATTAGTGGGCACCCCCTTTAAATACGGGTACAAAATATATTTATATATATTTTTCCAAAATAACAATAATAACTTCAATGTACTGTCAACGAGTATACGCAGTCGGTAACGTCCGACTGCAACGTTCTTACTTGTTCTTTTGGCTTTGTACTCTGTAATTGATTACAAGAAATGTTTGTTAACGATTCAGGCTGAACACTTATTTTGAAGGATGATATGCCTTGAGTAGGCAACTCTAAATTTTTCCACTGCTACGCAAACAATAAGAAAGATAACAAAAAATAGTTAGGCTACACGCATTAGCGCAATTTGGCAATTAAGCGTCAATATCAGATAAGGAGATAAAGGTGTCTGCTGGTAATGGAGAGAGCTAAACAATAACGCGAAAACAGCAAGACACAGGGCATGCACAGTACACAAATTGTTATTGTAATTTGGGAAAAATATAGCATTTTAAGAGAAGGTCAAGCAAACATTGTCTGCCAAATTTGGTGACTGCAGCTCCAAAATTGTGGAAGATATAGATCTTCGCGATTTGCATGGATGGGAGTGGGCCTGGCCGGGAAATGATTTACGGATTTTTAAAGGGCCAGCCATCTGCCTTTATATAAAGAAATAAAGTCATAAAATTTTTTGTTATATATATTAATGCGTATGTTATTGCAGAATCTAAAGTCGAAAGGTTTATGTCCATAGCTTTTGTTCGAAAACAGCTCCTTTCCTACAGACTAACAGACAATCGGAAATAGCTGGATTGACTCGGGTATTGATACTGATGAAGAATATATATTTATATAGGAGAAGCCTTCTTCTGCCTGCTACATACATTTGCACAAAACCATTATACCCTGATTCACCAATTTTCAATTTTCAGGGAATAATAGGAAAGAAGCTCTGGTGGGGGGCGCGCGACCAGGTGATACCCTCTGTCTCTTCATGTCTTCCATCAAATTGCAAATCGATAAAAAGGTAAATATTTCCCACAATTTCAAAGCTAGAGGCACCAAACGTTGGTACGTAGATTGCTGGTGCCCTCCCCAAAAGATTGTGACCTTGATATCCCGGCCATACCCACTAGAACTCCCTCTAGCCACCCCGCCCCCACGTATCGCCAAATCCTATATCTCCCACTATTTTTAAGCTGGAGTCGCTAAATTTGAAAGGCTGGTCACCCTCTTTGAAGATCGGTAAGGAAATTTCACTCCCACCCCCGCAAGGCGCAAATCTATATCTCCTACAATTTTACAGTTTTAGTCACCAAATTTGGCAGGCAGTGCTTGGTTGACCTCCTCTTAAAATGGAGCAAAAAAATCTTGGCCACGCACACCCCCGCCCCTACGAAATACAAAAATTCTATATTTATTCAAAATAACTATAATAAATTCTCTGTACTGTGAACGAGTATTCTGTAGTCGGTTACATCCGACTGCAACGATCTTACTCGTTATGATTTGGATTGCCGCTTGTCTTGTGACGTCATAGTTGTAGCGTTGCGCATTAAAACTACCACTGGCAACAGCGTTTGTGTTTAGTTGCGTAGAGGTGGCAGAACTGAAAGGATCGTCAGCTAAGATTTCATATTTAATTGCATGTAAGTTAAAAATCATTACTAATGTTTGAATTGCGAACATATCACGCGAAACTAAAATGTAATAGCAGATTACGCGAAACTGAAATGTAATAGACTTTAATAACTTAAAACTAATACGAAGTTTATACTCTAACCAAACACATGACTACAAAGAGAATAAAATATATGGAGCTATAAAGTGTTAACATATAAGTAGTCCGATTCAAGATATAACCGTTATCTTCGGGGTTCTTAATATTAATTATAACTAATTACCTTTTCTAACAAATGACAATGCAAGATATATTATTATGATAATAGCTTCACAGTGTCGATATTTTAAACCTGGACTGTTGACGAATTCTTTATTTACAGTTTAGCGTCTGAGATAAGGTATGATGTTAAAAATAAAGCTCATAATTGCTGATTTTTATCATGATATCAATAAAAAGGCAAAATAATAGTCATATCTAGACACCGAATACTAATGACGTATTCGAAACACAACACAGTTGTTTATTTAAATAATTTTTTGAGCAATCGGTTATATAACTTTGCATTGTGGATCTATTTTGAAGACTGAATAACAATAATAAGTTATACTATGATGCAAGCTTGAAATTTGTATGAAGATTTGACTATGTAACCGTGAACATTTTTCGGTTTTAACAACTATTTTCGTACAAGCTCATGATGAGTGATTTTATCAACAGAAATCCAACATGTGATATTACCCAAATTGAAATTAATGGATGTTTTATGCTTTTATAAGTATAAATTAAACCAGTTTTGACAACATTGTATCTAGCTGCTAACGATTTTTTTAACATTAAATGGCTGTTGACTAATTTTCAATGTAAGCACATACCTTAGCTTAGATGTAAAATTAATTGAGATCAGCTAATGTTAGTGAAGGTCATATATAAGCTTTTAGAATGGCTTTATAAATAACGCTGAGTCTATAACATACAAAGATGTCAAAATATTATTAGCATATGATATTATTCAAATTATTGATTACTGTCGCATTACCGCAAACGATATATACTGATTTTCATACCCTGAACTAAAGACAATACGAACACTAACATGCGTAAGGCGCATACATTTGAATGCAAGATAAAATTTCTTGCGTGGCTTTCCAAGTGGCTTTCCGCTCTTCAAACTCCACGCCAGCCGAGTGGCTTTTCGCTCTCCAAAAGCCACACGAGAAAATGCCGAAGTCGTTGCGCTCTGCTGCTGACACGAACAACGATCTCAGTCGCCAGGCTAGCTTCAGCAAAACTGGTCGGTGCTGGAGACAAGCGTTCGTATCAGCCTATGTCGCGCGAGTGCACATGTTTCTGTGTGTGTGTATGTGTATGCACAAGTACACAATATGTATGAATATTTCAGTGGCGTAGGCAGGATTTTTTTTGGGGGAAGGGGTTCCAAATAAATATTTTTTTAATAAAGGCAGAGGGTCTTTTGGAGGTTAAGTCACACCCCAATCTAATATAGTTGGAAGTTTGTAAAAACAATGAGGCAAAACTTGAAATTCCTCATATTAAAAAATATTTATTTTACGCCACCGAAAAACTTTTTTCCTAGTTTTCTTCCGCTGACCCCGACCTATCCTAATGTCATTAAAATGTGTTGCAAAGGTTGGGTTGTTGAAATTTAGTAACTTTAAGGCAGATAATTGAAATAAATTATTATTTTATATTATATGTTAATACGCATATATAAATATGAATGAATCACTCCACAGTTACCATAACATATCACATTAAATGACGTTTTATTGAATAAAATAATAATTGATGCCCATACATAATTTTAGAAAAATATAAAATATATTGAATATTTGAAACCTTATTATTATTAATATGCAATGTGAAGTCAGTTTGCATTTGAAATTTTTTATCTTGCGCGCGCAACTCTATGAGACAAAGCTGGCGGTCCAAGAATACATTAAAAATTTGATTTTAGGCAGCCAAAGCCAATTAACACATACATGCTTAAGTAAGTAAACATAAATGAACTCATGGCAATCGGCATCCCGGCAATCGGCATTAACTTCGTGTATACCATAAGCAGAGCAAATTTATTTCAAATCATCGATAACTCGTCTCGTATTCGTATTATCGATAATTATCAGTTTTTTGACTCGGTTTTTTGAAGATATCTTAAAAACCATAAGAGCTAGGGCAAAATGTTGGTTCAAAATGTTCGCGTGAGGGATACGCAGGTAGAGAATATTTCGGTTAACCCCCCCCCCCCCCGCATTCGCCCCATTTATGCAAAAATTAAAAAAATTGACATGCAACAGAGTTGGGCTGTGTTCATAGATTTCAAAGCTCTTGTTAAGCTCTGAAAATTTAATTAAGATTATTCTCTTTGTTTAAAAGATATACACGAATTTAGTTTCTATAGTGGGGTCCAAGGGCAGCAGCTGTTTGAGGCGTGCAGCGTGCGTTTACATATGTGTGTGTGTGTGTATGTGTGATTTTTTTTTCTTTTTTTTTGGATAGGGGGAAAGCCGAATTGTGGGACTTTCACCCACTTAAACCACTCCTACTCTCCGTATACCTCTCGCGGAACTACTGCTATGTATTACCTCACGAGGAGGAGATGGCCTCTTTTAAAGTTTGTGTTCAAATTGCGCTGTCTTTCAGCGCGAAGCAAGGCAACTGCAACCCAATTGTTTGGCGAGCTAAGTAGGATATCTATCAAGTCAGTGTCTGTCTCGCAATGCTTTAACATAGCTCTTTCCGCACTGCGGCAAATCTAGGACAGCCAAATATACATGTTCTGCGTCTTCGATGGTCCGCGCATAGTGTGTGCAAAGCAGATCCGTCTCGTGCTTGAACCTAAATAAATAGGATTTAAAGCAACCGTGTCCCGTCAGTAGTTCAGTTAATAAGAAGTCTATTTGTTCGTCCTTCCTGCTCACTCATTGCCGTAAGTCCGGGAGTAGGCGCTTCGTCCAGCTGCCGTTGGAGGTGGTCCGCCTGTTCGCCTGCCATTCTGTCATGGTGTCGCTCCGATGGGTCGCCCAGTACGTCCAGGGGCGGCATTCCTGCTAACACTTACGCCGCGTCCTCTGACACGGTGCGGAATGCACAGAGAGGCACATAGAGGCACCAAATACGTCACACAGTTTTTAGTTGAATTTCCCGTAAGAACGAGCCGAAAAATGCTGGCCACGCCCACTATGAAATAAAACCAGGGAGAAAAATAAGGATAAACTAAGATCATGATCTTATTGAAATTTTTAGGTCCTAAATCTATCTATAAACCAAAACCCCAGGTGCGTAGTATTTGAATTGCGTTTTTATACTCGTTTACGAAGTAAAACTAGTATATAGGTTTTGTGGAATGTCCGTCATGCTGTCCGGATGAACGCATTATTTTTCGGCGCTATTGAAGATAGAGACTTCAAATTTTGGATATATACTTGTAGCTATCAGCTTCAGCCAAGGTGTTAAGATTTTTGTGCCACGCCAACTGGGAGGCTGACAAATCGATAACATATCGATTTACCTCAAATCGCAATTCAATAAAAGCTCAATATTTCCCACAATATTAAAGATAAAGTCAATAAATTTGGTATGTATATTGCTGGTGACCTCCTCCAAAAATTGCGACCTTGATTTCCCGCCACGCCCACTAGAACGCCCCTAGCGCGCCGCCTTAAAAAATCGGAAATGGCTATATCTCCCACAGTTGTTGAGCTAGACACTCCATATTTGGAATATATATTACTGGAAAGTTCCCCCAAATATCACAGAAAAAATGTTCCGGCCACGCCCCCCTTCGCCTCCGTAATCGCTAAAATCGGTATATTTGAAAGCTCAAAACTGAAACATGTGTATAATTCACACAAATTGAAAGCTAGAGACACAAAATTTGGCAGACACTGTTTGGATGACCTCCTCTTAAGATCGAGTATGTTGGACACGCTTACCTCAGCCACTACGAAATTTTAAAATTCTATATATTTGATAGGGAAACTCGATGGCGGTTATTAGTTTTTGAACACTGAGATCGATTGCAACGTCGATAGAAAGCGACGGTAACAAAATCAGAGGCCAATTTTTCTTTTTGGCTTTGTACACCTTAACAATCAAATGCTCCGGCCAGAATTGATCACAATAAATTTATGTAAACGATTCAGGCTGAACACTTTTGAAGGATGATATATCCCTTGAATAGGCAAATCTAAATTTTTCCACTGTTATACTTTTGACTTGAATTTTAGCCTGTATTATATAGGCTTTAACATCATCAGATGAGAAGTGAGGGGCAAGCCTAGAATCAAAAATATGTTTCCTTGGTGGAATACCAGGTAAAAGTTTAGGGGCCACATATACGACAGTTGAGCAAGTATCGACTGAGGCTTCTATTACAGCCGGATGACCGGACGATAAATTATTATTTGGTTGCTTTGTAACGAGAGCGGACGAGTGGGACAAAACGTCTGCCTTGGCAGTCTCCGATCTACCACATTCGGTACCCGCCCTTGATTCATCATTAACCCTCGAAGCTTCTGGGGTAGCAAGCGAAATAAGCTGTTGAGTGATCGGAGTTGTATTAATATTACTCAATAGTTTTAAACTATTGAATTGAGTATCCATAGCTGTGAGCTGATAGTTAAGTTTGCGAAAACCAACGATCAGACCTTTAAAATCAGTCCTCGTCTGCTGCAGAAAACTCGCAATTCACTTTCAACCTCCCTACACGATTCGCACGTTAGGCTATAGCATCACCTATTATTCCTGAGAAACCCGCTCATTTTGAATATATAACGTTATCACAAAGCCAGGATATGCTAAATTGCGAAGCAGATAATGTTACTCATTTTTATATGAACATTTTACGTGAATTACCACTGTAATACGAATACGAATAAGAAAAAAACCAAAGATTAGGAAAGACAACAAAAAATAGTTAGGCTAAACGCTTGAGCGCAATTTGGCAATTGAGCGTCAACACCAGAAAAGGAGATAAAGGCGTCTGCTAATAATGCAATCGGCAGAGAGTTAAACAGTAAAGCAAAAACAGCAAAACAGGTAGAACACTGGGCATGCAAGATAAGCGCAGAGAGAAAAGTAAAGGCTTACCCAATAACAGCTTCAACTCAAACGAATAAAGCACAAAAGGAATGAAATAAAGACAAACGAAAAATTGGCAAATCGGTATACAAATGTACATTTTTACACCAAGTGTGTTGTTGGGAATTTGTATAAGTATAATTAAGTTTTACATCATCTGCGTACATAAGTATGCGATCATCTGATGTTATAGAGGGGAGTTCATTTATGACAAGACTAAAGTAAAGGTTCAAGATGACTACCTTGGGGTACATGTAGTAGCATGAACCTGTTTGGAGGTTTTGGATCTAAGTAAAACTCTTTGGGTTCTAACCTTCAAATAAGATGAGATCCAAGCCAGGACAGAAGATGGGAGACTTATACGGTCAAGTTTCAGCTGTAAAAGTTCATGGTGTGTTTGGGCCATTTACGAGCGATGTGAATTCAAGCAAGTTGGTCTTAGTTGACCGATTCTTTACAAAAACATATTGAGCACGGATAAAATTGGTTTGCAGAGATGCTGCAAAGTGAAAGTAACTATTTCTTTTCATATAATTTAGGAATAGCAGATAGTTTGGCAAAGCCCCTATAGCTTGTTACATCAGACCTACCACCTTTTTTGTGGAGAGGAATGATGAACGATTCTTTCCAAAGGGATGACAAAACAGCAGGTTCATGGCCTTAGCAATTTTTTAAAGAATTATGAGCAGAAAGAATGGAGGATTCGGAAATGTTGGGCACAAAGACAGAATTAGAAGCAACAAGGTTGTGAGGATAAGGCATATTAATAGAGGAAACAGAGGAATAAGTTGACAGAAAAAAATTTGCAAAGAGATCAGAAACAGCAGAATCACTGTTGCTTTTTCCATCCCTAGAAAAAATTAGAAAGCCAAGCAAGAAGATTTGCGCTTTGAGTTAACAAACCTATATAAAACTATAAAAAACAATATTGTTCGTGGTCTAGACTAAATTGATTTTTGCAACCGGCAAGATAATTCTCATATCACTGAGAATTATGAATAAACAATTTTGTCTTGGCTGTGGAATATTTCGCCAAGTCAACATTATCACCAAACTTTTTAAAACATTTAGACTTAATGTTTTTAAAGTTTACTAGTGTGGAAGTAACCCACGGAGGCTTTATTGAATTAAGCACAAGGACGCAATTAGGGGTACACACTACTGAGAGTGAGTTTAAGGTTTTATAAATAAATTGAGTAGCATTTCTTATATCATCCGCGTCGGATAGAATAGACCAATCAGTTGCATTAATAATTTTATTAAGCAAGGTCAGATTTCCTCTACGAAAGCAACGGTGGGGCTTAATAGGCGTTGTCGAATGTAAATATTGAGATTTGCAAACGAACAGTGCCATCTCAAGAGTGGAATGATATATTTCAGACATATAGAGGGGATGACAAAGACAAGATCAAGTGTTATATTCAATTGATTAGAAATTCAATTAATCTGAACGAACGAGAGGTCAATCATACCATCTAAAAAGTCATAATAGGTTGATGGCACAAGGTAATATGAAGATGTGAATATTGGCCATGAAAGTGTTCGGTATATTAAAATTACCCAACACAACAAATAAGTAATTATCACGCACATCAGAAGAAACCTGATTAATGCAGGTCAGACGCTGCATATAAACCTCAACATTTGAAAAAGGGGGATTAGGAGTAAGTGATAAATAGATACAGAGATAATCTATTCATCAGTAGGCGCAGTAAAATACCACCACCATGACAATTCGGACGATCGTGTCTATAAACCTCAAAATTATTAGAGAACATTTCGGCCAGATATGGTAGAATTTAAAAATTTAATTTAAGAATAGAAATAGAATTTATTGTGGAGGTCACTAGCAATCTACATACCAAATTTGGTGACTCTAACTTTAATATTGTGGGAAATATTCAGCTTTTATCGATTTCCGATTTTAGGTTCATCCGGATAGCATGGCCGACATTGCACAAAAACGGACATACTCAATACTCTTGTCACTTCGTAAAGAAGTATAAAATAGACGAAAATATGCGTACAAATATGATTGACCGAGCGAATGCTTTTAAGCGGCACTGTATGCATATAAGTAATTGGCACAAAGAGGATCGAAAGAAACCTTGCCTGCGGAACATTACATGCACTTTTGAGTAGAAGCAACGGTTTTTCGTAAGAACTGATCGACCCGAGCATAGACAGAGAGTTGAAAATTGGCCGTCAGTCAGCAGTGTCAATTGTCGATTTTAGCGCCGCTGATACAATAGAGTAATTTTAGGTTGGGTTAGACATTATTAAACTTAAGCAATTATAAATGTTAAGTTTAAGAAATAATCGCAATTAAATGTTTATATTTAAATCGGAGATGCGCGCCTAAGCTTAGTTGATGGAGGGGAGGGGAACGTATTGTCATTAGGATAAATGCCATCTGGAGTCTGTAGTTTGAGGGTGGTGAAATTTCAACTATTATTTAGCACCACAGGCTATGGTTATGTCCGATGTCAGTTAAATTTATTGTTTGTTTTGCCGCTGGCCGTTGTTTACGTTTGAGTCAGCTATTTAGTGATGTGCAGATTTGTACAGTGTTGTGTTGATTGCCGATTGTTGATGGCGGATATGGGTACACCCTCCCCAAAGAGAGTAGTGGCGCTGGCCCCTTTGAGTGAAACCGTCTCGTAACACTTTCTTCGAATCGATTGTATGTACAGAGACGCACATAAGTATTGGCACATCATGCACTTTTGACTTTGCTGCTATATTGTGACGTTATTGTGAATATATATTTTTTTCAATTATTTTCCCTATAAAGTCCAACTAATTTATTGTGCAATACAGTTAACACATTTAATATATTGACGATATATTCCTTTATTTAATTTCATAAATTAAAAAACGTAGTATGTACGTGGGCGTATTAGCGCGCATGCTTCGTTGCCAGCGAAGAACAAAATGAATTTTAATTAAAACTGTTTAAGTTTAACTGCCGAGCGAGATTATCTAATGGCTAACTTTGCAAATGAATACCACAGAAAACTACTTCGGGGTCACTAATGTTTGAAGAAGTCAAGCTTTTTTAACACCTGTTTGTTTTTTCATAAAACTTAAATTTATTTTCGTTGGTTTTAATTAATTAAATAAGCATTATAAATGCAGCGGCTCCATTTTTCTTGAGTTCCCGATCAGTGGGGTAACATCACCTAACTGCTAAATTCTAATCTACCAAATTACTGTAAAGTATTTACAGGTCCAGCTTTACAAAAATTAGTTAAGTTGCCGAGACACTAAGCTGAAACAGGCGTGGTGGTATAAAAGGGAAAAGAGGTGGACTCGTATTAGTTCAGGTCAAGCTTACTACGTTCGGGTCTCGCTTGCCATATTCGGGTCTTCGGGTTCGCTTGTGTGGCCGCCGCTGGAGATGCAGCCGATATTACGAGTACTATCGGGTAGAAACGATTCAACACTCCAAACTACTGGACAATGGCTACTTCTTCGTCCGTGTTATCGGGGCTCACCGCGAGCTATTTCTCATGCTCGTAGCCACGGTTTTGAAGAGCTGAAGCTAGTCGAGGCAAGGTGCCGCCGAAGTCTACGAATGTTAATGCCTCCAAAGTCGTACCTTCGGGTTTTCCCTGCGAGTTATCTTCCAGGCCGTAGCCACGGTCGACATAGGTAACGCCGTTTACGAATATTACGGTTACTAAGATCGTGCCTTCGGGTTTTACCACGAGCTATATTTTGGGTCGTGACCGCGATCGATATAGGCAGCAATCTTTACGAAGTCAAGGCGAAGTGCCGCCGAAGTTTACAGATGTTAATATCGGTGAGGGGTATACTGGTAATAAGGATTAACTTAACATTTATAAAATAAATAGATCCGGCAATTCGATGAATTTCACTTTTTTGTTCTATGTTGTTCAATGCCCTTTACTTATTTTAACCCTGCTGCACTGTACACTGTTTCTCACTCTGCCAAAATTAACTCTTACTTCAGCGTCGCTGCTATTCCTCGAATTTCTTGATCGGCTGCCCACTTCGCTGCACCTGTCTGTACTTTTCGACACTCCGATCGCGGTTCTCCCCAATGCTCTTGCACTTTGCCCTATGAAGTTCGCGAGTCCTTATCACCACGCAGCTTTTTGCTCTCGTGGTGTAAAAGCCACTCATGCGATCTCTCTCTCTCTCTCTCGACGAAACGGCGTTGCCACTGCCCATCGTTCCTGTCCCTTGACCTTAGCTATGAGAGGTAGAACCACCAAATGAAATGTGCGCGAGAAGCATACACAGGTTGAGAATATATCGGATTTTGGATACCTCCCCCACTCGCCGCATATATGAAAAAACCCAAATCAAATACTACAGAATTACGCTTTGGCTTGCACATATGTAGATTTCAATGCTCGTATTACATGGTAAAAATTTCATTAAGATCATGCCCTTAGTTATTCACGAATTTAGTTTCCGTAATGGGACCCAGCGTAGCGGCTGAGAAACGCACTGCCTGCGGCGGGAATTTGTGTGTGTGTGTGATTTTGTGTATGTGTGTATGAATGCATTGGGGTTAAAATGTATGTGATTATGGGGTCGAAGACGCCTCCTTCTGCCTGTTAAATACATTTTCACAAAACCCTATACCCTGATTTACCCATTTTCAATGGGTTCAGGGTTGTTGTAGATTTTTATCGATTTGAGAGTAAAGTGTGTCCGATAAATTAAACGAAGCGTCTGAGAAACTTTTGGGCAGAGGTAAAATATGCGAAAAGAATGCTTTTATCCGCAGTACTAAATAATCAAAATTTATTTTTTTTTTGCGATGTCAGCCCAGAAAGGAATAATCTGGACGCTGGTGAAGAAAGACCCTATATGTTAAATGAAGCCCAGTTAAGACAGTTGGAAGTTATAAAAGCAATGTATTCCAATAAAACAGTACATGGGTTGATGAAAAGATTATGTCTGGGGAGCGTAACAGAACCATTGCCTAGTTTTGCCTCCTGTGGAAGTAGTCATGTATAAGGAAATTGATCGTATGTTATCTTTAGGCATGATCAAACCATCGTCCAGTGCTTGGACCTTCCCGATGATACTGCTGTTAATGTCGAGAAAAGTACTATTATGTTTAGATACTATTAGCTTCAATGAGTTAACCAGCAGTGATGCTTACTTAAAGCCTAGCATTGAAGGTATCATTGCTCGGTTGCCCAATGTAGCCATGATCTGACCAAATGAGCGGAACAACTCACGGCATATACCGTACTAGGAAGGCCTCTCTATCAATTTAGAGGATTTGGGCTCTAATGCCCCAAAAACATTGTGTAGGGTCAAGGATTAAATAATTCCAAAAGATCTCCGCTTTTGCGTTTTTGGATATTTAGATGAGAAAAACGCACAGCTTGCGGCGTAAATTTGTGTGCGTCTGATTTCTTGTATGTCTGTATGAGTGCAAGGGGGGAAATGTATGTGAAGACAGGGTTCAGGGTATCCCCTAGTCGGGCACTCTATAATAAAAGTTGCCAGCTGCGTGCAAACCTTTAGATATGTTTTGCTTGCTACTGGCTGTGTGGTAATATGTCGCATGAAAAATGCGCTAGCCTCAACGGCCACATTATCGACCTGATAAAGTCCAAATCAGGCTTAAAGTGGGCTTGTGAATCCTGTGGCGATGTTGAAAGGGATATGGTTGGAATCATGTGGCAGACTTGGAAAGGTTTTGGAGATATTTTCGGCTGGTTTAAAAAACTGTCCGACGGTTTCTCCGCTTTTGATAATGAGTTCAAAGCTATGAAGCTTTGTAACGAATCTCCAAAGCGTAAAAAACCTATTTTAGGCTGTCTATTGGCCCACCCATTGGAAACACCGGTCTCCGATTATACTTCCGCCACGTAGTCTTAGTCTTAGCCAACCTCTTGTGGTCTCTGCCAGCACTGCTCTCGTCATTTTTAATTTATTTGCTGGAAAATCTTGAATTTCTAGTCCCGATTCTGGCGTGTTGAATTCCACGACACAAAATTATTTTCTCGATAATTTATTACATTAGCGAAATAAGCTGCTTGATCTTATTTTTGTTTTGGTTCAATCTTTCTTGTCTATTTTCCGTATTGAGCCTATATCATGTCTGGAAGATCCCTATCACCCCACTTTAGAGGTATTGATTTATTTACCTGCCTGGTGTTAAAACAGGTAGTAAACCTCAGAGCGAGCTCGTCAGTTTCGGAAAACCTATCCCAGACTGACTGGTCACGGCATTACATGTGGTGGGTTTATTCCACTTTATATCATCTTTTTGATACATGTGTCCCGGCTTGTGATTTAATTAGGTCTAACTAATCTGTTTGGTTTACACGGGATTTAACCAATTAAAAAAATAAAAAGTCAATGATACACGGGAAGTTCCAGAAATCTTGCTCTTTCTTCGATTACACATGATATCTGATTGCCCGATCTAATTTCACTGTCCTCAATAACCAATGTTATAAGGATTACCTTAGAAGTTGTAGGATACTGTGCCAGCGGGATCCGTAACGGTTCTATAACTTCGTTAATGCGAAGCGCAAATCAGGAACACTACCATCAACTGTGTTTTTTGAAAAAAAACGACAGCTGCCTCAGATCAGGCTATTGCCGATTTATTCGCAACATTTTTTCAAACTACCTACAGTTCTCAGAATTATTTATCTTTGATCACAGAAAGTTCACTACTAAATGATCAAGGTCATCAAGTCCGTATTTTCACCGGGACCAGGCTGCGTGCTTAAGTTCTGTTCTGAAGATCTCTTAAATCCTTTGTTAAAACTATTTAATTTGTTTGTGGAGCTAAGTTCTTTTTCTAATATTTTGAAAGAATCATTTATTATTCCTCTCCTTAAAAACGGAAACATGTCTAATGTTCCAAACTATATCTGTCTGCTATTCCTCAGCTGTTGGAGAAGTTGATAACTTTTCAACTGCAACATCTTTGTAGGTCTATAATTTCACCCTGCAAGCACAGGTTTATGAAACATAGATCTACTACCACTAACTTATTGGAATTCATGTTGTTTGTTATTGTAAGATTGCAAAAGAAAATGCAAACAGATATTATTTACACTAATTTCAATCAGGCGTTTAACTCTGTTAATCATTCACTTTTACTGCATAAGCCTCATCCTCTGGGGTTTCCTCATTAATTTAATTCTTTGTATATCTAACTATTTATTTTTAAGAACCCAAAAAGTTTACACCAAAGGCCTTGTCTCTAAACCTGTTCAAGTTATTTTCGGAGTACCACAAGGAAGTCACCTTGGTCCATTGTTATTCACTTTATTCTGAGATAAGCCATTCTCGGGTGCTGATTTACGCCGATGACGTACAACTTTGCCTGTCGTCTACTAATTCTTTATCTGGTCAAAGTCTGTAATCCGATCTTGACAGTTTTCAAACCTGGTGTCAAGTAAATTTATTAAATCTTTATTACAGTAAGTGTAAATGAGTGCCTTTTTTATACGCGAATGCCCTTTAATAATAATTATTTTCTTAATGGTAAACCTCTTGAGTGTATTCCGTTAGCATGTTCTTACTGCTGCCCTGTCAGACAAAGTGTTAAAAGATTTCGGCTAGGGCCACTGTGAATGTATAAATCACTCAATCGTAGTATACTTTTGTGTGCATAATACTATTAATAAGTATTACCTTTAACAGTAGGTGACACCTGCATTCATTGCAAGGCACTGCGAACATCAACGATGCAAGCGCAACATTTTATATAATAAATGTACTCGTTCCCGAAGTGAAAATAGAACATTGGCTTTGTGCTCTGTCGGTCATGCTGTCCGTCTGACCGTCTGTCCGGATGAACGCATATTTTTCGGCGCTATTGAAGTTAGAAATTTGATATTTTTGATATATACTTATAGTTATTTGCTTCAGACAAAGTGTTCAGATTTTTGTGCCACGCCCACTGGGAGGCCGGCAAATCGATAACATATCATAAAGGTGAATATTTCCCACAATTTTAAAGTTAGGGACACCAATTTTGGTATGTAGATTGCTGGTGATTTACCCCGAAAATTTCGACCTTGATTCCCCGGCCACGCTCGCTTGATTCCCCAGCGCCCCGCCAAAAATATCGGAAATGGCTATGTCTCCCACAGTTTTTGAACTAGAGGCTCCATATTTGGAATATATATTACTCGAAAGCTCCCTCAAACATCGCAGAGAAAAGGGGCCACGACCCCTCCCGCCTTCGTATACGCTAAAACCTATATATATTCGAAAGCTCTAAACGGTAACATGTGAATAATTCACACAATTTTAAAGCTAGAGACAACATGCGTGGCATTTGGATTGTCGGTGAACTGGCTTATCTCCTAAAGTTTTAGAGCTAGAGTCATCAAATTTTAAAGGTAGATTAGTGGTCACCTCCTTTAAAAAAGTGTACAAAAATTTAATGTCCATTCCCGCCCCCGTAAAGGGCGAATGTCTATATCTCTTACACTTTTAGAGCTAGAGTCACCAAATTTTAAAGTTAGATAGCTGGTAAACCCCTTTATGGATCCGTAAAAACGTAAAATACACGTGCGCGCTTCTTGCCGGTCAAAAACTAATTCTCACTGTGGCTGAGCTGCAGCTCACGTCTGCCAACGAACTTCCCACAACTTTCGCTTTCTACCACAAAGCTTTTACAGCTCATCGCGACCCTAGCCACTGCCGGACAATAGCTGCTTACGATGAACTATAAACTAACAATATTGGTTCCGTTCCGTGCGTTCCTTACTATTCTGACAATATCTAAGACTTACTATTAATATTTGTTATCGAACTCGTGAGCGGGCAAGGGCCGATCCGCCTCTCATACTTAAAGAATTTATTGCAAAAAGTTTTATCAAGATCGGTTTAGAAAAGAAGTTCTTAGGGGAAACATGTAACGTTTGACAAATTCGATCCAATTGGCAGCAGGCGCTGCAATAATATCTAGACAGTATGAGTTTAGTTTTTTAAGTTCGTGATCACCCCGATCACATTTTTTTTAAGTATCGATAACAATCTCCGTTTTTTTACTATCGATATATATATATATATATATATATATATTTTGACCAGGTTTAATATATATTCGGTCGTCGCGC